>VYXC01005573.1:151828-226803 GCA_013397175.1 Platysteira castanea | reverse complement strand
ATCGCCTCCCACCGCCCGCACTGACACCGCTATTCACAGCCTCTGATTCCTCTGCAAACTTTCCTCCAACTCCCATCAACAGATCTCCGCAACNCAGCCCCCGGCCCGCAGCCCCCGCCGCTCGCAGCCCCCGCCGCGGCCGGGTCGGGGCACAGCGGAGCCGTCCGGTCTGGTCGCCAGCCGGGGGACGGGTCTGACACGGGCAGAGAGCGACAGGGCGCGAGGAAGCGTCTTTGAACAGAAAGAACGGAAATTTGAATCAGATGTGTGAAGAGATTCCTCCCTGTGAGGGTGGTGAGGCCCTGGCACAGGTTGCCCAGAGAACCTGTGGCTGGCCCCCCCAGAGGTGCTCAAGGACAGGTTAGCCGGGACTTGGAGCAACCTGGTCTGGTGGAAGGTGTCCCTGCCCANATCGCCTCCCACCGCCCGCACTGACACCGCTATTCACAGCCTCTGATTCCTCTGCAAACTTTCCTCCAACTCCCATCAACAGATCTCCGCAACAACCCCCGCGCGAGCCGGCGGGTCGGTGCCGGTACCTTCGGGTCCGGCCGGTGCCTCCGGAGGCGATGGCCAGCGACTCCAGGGCCGGTGCCTCGGGCGCGCCGGGGCCGCTCCAGCCGGGCGCCGGGGCCGCTCCCCCGGGGTCNGAGGGTGGTGAGGCCCTGGCACAGGTTGCCCAGAGAACCTGTGGCTGGCCCCCCCAGAGGTGCTCAAGGACAGGTTAGCCGGGACTTGGAGCAACCTGGTCTGGTGGAAGGTGTCCCTGCCCATGTCTGGGGGGTGGAACTGGATGATCTCTACCATCCCTTCCAACCCAAGCCTTTCTGTAAGTCTGTCGTTTTCCCCACTGTGAAAATAGAAGGATGTGCATATCAGATTTGCAGGGCAAAGGGTGTGAGGGGTATCACGGTCGCCAGGGAGAACATAATTCCACATTCTTACTTTTGCAGATGACACACTCATTTTAATACCCTGGATTTATGGAGCGAGCATGCCTGGCACTGCAGGCGCCCACCACACTCAGCACGTGGGGACAGTGGGAGGCAAGTTCCTCAGAGCAGCGGCTGGAGGAGAGCGAATACCAAAGGGAACGGGATGGCTTTGTCTTCAGCCAAAGGTTGGTCACAGCCTCAGGGGAGGCAGCAAGCAATGAACAAGTGCCCCAGGCCAGGGCCAGAGCAGAGGAGCAAGACAAGGATCGGAGCAAGGCAATAAACAGGGGAAGGAGAAATCGGGGGGACACAGACCCCTGCAAACTACAGGATGGGAAGACGATCCCTAATGCAGCACCAGGCACGCAAGCCTGGGAGTCTGTGATGCAAAGTCAGGATCAAACCAAACTGTCTCCACACTCTGAAATCCAGTAATGCTGGAAAGAAGGTGGGATTCCCTTATCTTTGTGCACACTATCCCCAGGCAAAGCCACTTCAGAATGCAGACTGGCAGTCCTGGAAGCCTGGGTTGTAGGTGAGCACAATCCTGCTTTTGCTACTAGATACCTGGGGCCTCACCTCAGTGATGAAATGGACTTTAAATCACCCTCTACCACACAAACATTAGAAAGAAGAGAAGACTTCACCAGCAAATTTTCCATTTCCAGCTTAATCTGCTTGACAGCAGTTTTACAAACTATCTGAGCTTCATGATCCTGCTTGGCTCTTTAGCTGTAAAAAAATAAGTGCTAAGGAGCATTTAAGCCATGCAACTAAGCTTCCAAAATTGACACAAACTGTTTAGAGATGCCACCTGGAGTCTCAGATACTTCAGTGCTAAGAAGGGCAGATCAGACAATATTTGCAATGATGCAGCTGCCATTCAGGGAAGAACTGGTTCTTAAATCTTTTCCTCACATTTTTCTGGGGTTATATTGTTCCCAGGAGCATCCCATGCTCACTGGCAATAAATGGCAGCATCGGCACAAGAAATGTTGGAAATAATGTTGAAAACTCTGCTTTTGCTCTATCCCAACATCCTGCAGGGCTCAGGAATATATTTGCTGGCCGTGAGCTGGGCTAACTTTGGAACAACCCAAAACACATCAAAACAAGGAGCTGTAAAGCAGCAGCTGTGATTGATTAATCACAGTAGTGAAGCTGAAGGGTTTGATCATTTTCATAAGCTCTTTATTCTCCAAAGAAGGAGAGGTTACCACAGACATGGAACAAAGCAAATCACAAAGGCCACCAAAGGACGCTGCAAAACCTGCTCAAGCACATCAGCACCGGGACTGGGAGCAGGTCACCTTGTCAGACAGAGGGGGATTGCTGCAAGAAGCTGCACCTTGCGCTTTAAAAATCTGCTTTCTATCCAGTAAAACTACTGACATGTGGTGAATGCCACATACTCCAGGGGACATCATTCCAGGCCTTCCCCTGGAACAATCCAATGTCAGCCTGCGGATTCAGAGTGAATTCTGAGGAGAGGGGAAATGATGCTTCACCATGCAACATCTGGTGTTCCTGATGGCATATTCTGTTTCCCCTCCCTCCCTTGGCCTATACAGTGCTCTCCAGGTTCCATTTCCTGCACTCTCAGGCATGGCAGAATGAAGAGGAGAGGAAACCATAGGCAAGGGCACAGTTACTTCCCCACTGTTTTTCAAACATCCTTGCAGCAAACCCTGCCTGAACTGGGACCTCATTTCCAATGCAATGTGGGACAAACAGAGCAGCCGCTGCCACTGGTGCAAGTGGCTGTGGGCAGATGAAAGCTACCTCCAGTTCTGTGCCACTCCTTTCCCAAATCCAGTTCCTGTTTCTGCTAAGAGCAGAGATGGCAGATTGATGCAGAGCACAGAGCAGCACTGGCGCTCTGCACAGCAGCTCCTGGGCTCATCCGGAGGAAGGAGATGGAGGCTTGAGAAAACTTAGTCTGAGTTCCCAAACCCTGCGGCCATGAGCACATGTGGGGCTGCCCAGGGGCTGCCCAGGTGGGGTACAGTGAGGATCCCACACACTCCCGTGCCCAGAGAGCTGCTGTCAGCAGCCCGGGCACTCCCTGCGCCTTTGCGACAGCCACCTTTCAGATCCTCTTCTGTGGTACGATGCACTTTGGACTTCTCCTTTCCTGACATTCAGCAGTGAAATCAGAGCAGGCAGCAGCAGGTTCTTTGCAAAACAAAGTTTGCTGAGCGTGTTTAAAATATTCTGTGCCTCTTCTCCGAGGTTTGTGGGTCCTCCTGCCGGCTCGTGCTCTTGAAACAACCTGAAGGAATGGCTGACCCTGGCTCCACCACACTGCTAAATACGCCCGCGGGATGTCCCTGGATAAGTTGCTTTGATTTCGTCAGCTCATCCCCAACTGCAGTTTCTAATCCTCAGGATAACAAAAGGCTGATCCGCAGCCGCCTCCCAGGATCTCAGGCTCTGGCAAAGCATCGTTAGCTCAGTGCTGGAATTGCAGCACCCAGGGAGCTTGAACAAAGAGCCCCAGGCAGTCCCAGCCTGAAACACTGGGAACAATGCCATCGTTCCCAGAGAGGGGAAGATGTTTGGAAATGCAATTTCCGAGGTCACCTTTTATGATCCAGGCACACCACAGGCACACCACAGAGCCTGAACGCTCCTTCTGACAGCCAAAGCCAGCACCGGGACTTCCCGCAATGCCGAAACAGCGGGTGCCTCATTTCCAACAGGTCCTGTCCCTCCTCCCCGCTGCCCACCTCAGCGGCAGCAGAAGGGAGCAGCTGCCCCCCAGGCCTCTCTGAGAGGGATTTCGGTCCCATTCCCGAGGAGGGCAAGGCTTGGTCCGCTAATCTCAGAGGCTAAAATAATTTTATGTTTTCTTTGAGAAATCATTCCAGCAAAGCCTGGAAGATGCAGCGAGCCCAGACAGGAACATATTTCCCTTGTGGTTATGCTGCTGCCTGACTGCCAGCACACAGACAGGCTATTTGTGCCTCACTAGGCAAAACCCAGTGAAGTGTTTAACTTGACAACAGGAGCGTTTCTCTGAACCATGCCACCTCAGCTGACCCCAGCAGAGCTCCACAGTTCCCCCAGCACTTTGCCAGCACCCACTCCTACAGCTGCCTGCAGCACTCCACTTCCAAGCAGTGGCTGCCTCTGCACCAGCTCCGCGGGCTCCTTGCGCGCTGTCCAACATCCAGCAGTTGTCCACTGCAGCCTCTTCTGCTGCTTCAGAAAGTTCGGAGTTCTTCCCACCCCTCTTACAGCAGCTGGGCAGGCACCAAGGTGCCACCCAGGCACTGGGAGATGGCAGAACCCCTCAAGTGGAAATACTGACTCCTGTACAGGAAAAACATGGACTGTAGCCCAAGCTGAGCCGCATGCTGGAAGCCAGTAAATAGCAGCTTCCCTTGCCTGTGACTCACTGAGCATCGCCAATGCCCCAGTTTCTCCTCTGGCTCAGAGACCCAGGGACCAACCTCGGCCCACGCCACCAGCATCAATCTGGAGGCAGAGAGCAGTGTCACACCAAATGAACAGGTACAGCTGCCACTGGAGTCCCCAGGTGGGAAGAGAGTTGAGTAAAGGGCTCTTACCAGCCAAGAAATCTTGAAAACTCCCTGATGGCTGAGCCCAGGTGTGAGGAGCGGGAGGTGGGATGCGGGTGCAATCTGCCAGCCCTGAGCAGCAGTGCAGACATGGAGGCATGCTCCCACTTGGCTCTACCTGCCCTCTGTTGCTGCAGCACTGCAGGCACGGAAAATGCCCGGGGCTTCAGGCAATCAGGCCAGTGGCTATCAGTGGTCTGCCAGGACGGTCCACAGCAGTGGGAGATGCAGACCAGCCAGGAGGACAGGGCTGTCCCCAGGATCCCCAGGCCTGTGGTGGTGACAGCCTGCAGGGGATGTCAAAAGGGATTCCCCACAGCCAGCCCAGGGGTGATATCTCAGTCAGAGGAGACAGTTTGCACTGTCTCCATGGGGTCAGAATGGGAAGTTCCCTCATGGAAGCAAATTGCCTTCTCGATTTGGGCCCCACAACACACATGGCATCAGGAGCAATTTCCATACCCACCCTAGCCCCATGTGCAGGGCTTTCTACCTTGCTATAAATAGTTTCTAGCACTGCTGAGCAAGGATTAATGACTTTTCTAATTATACCACCATTAGTTGGTGACAGGGGAATGATACTGTGCAGATGTCTGAGCCCACTCACCCAGCACGGCTGGATTGCTCTGTGCAGAACATAGCTGTATGTCACCTCATAATTTCAAAGAATATCAAGTCACAAGTGCAGGAAGGCAAAAAAAAACCCTGGTCTTTCTTAAAATTAAATAAGAGATGTCTGGAAACCATACATACTCCGAGTTC
Source organism: Platysteira castanea (assembly GCA_013397175.1). Lineage (NCBI taxonomy): Eukaryota > Metazoa > Chordata > Aves > Passeriformes > Platysteira > Platysteira castanea. The sequence goes on along the minus strand of VYXC01005573.1, from coordinate 221,522 downwards.
CTAAAAGGAACCCCATGAGCCTCGGGTGGCATCTCACAGAGCTGAAATTCCATGTAAACATTACCTGTGATTTGTACCCTCTCACAGTACCATTCTGGAGTGCGCAGACCTGTTTCATATTGGCTTCCCAATTACCCTTGATTTTAAATTGGATTGACTTATTTACCAGGCAACTGCTTGCTTTGTGCTGCTGAAAAGGGGCATTTTTCACATGGCCTGCTCTGCCAGGATGCCTGCACCATCACACTGTCACACATCACTCAGCCATTTGTGGCAGTCCTGGCAGACCCAAGCTGGAACCCAGCTGTCCTTTGTCCAAACAGTTCTTTTCCATATGACTTGCTAATAATGCACTCAAGAATTTCCATAGAAGAGCTCTTACTTCAGAAAATGCTAATGACAGGAAAGCACATCTTGCAACACCTGATGGAGGTTTCAGCCCACCTTCTGTGGTTTAAGTTTTCCCATTTATGACAGCGTGAAAAAGGTGCAGTTTTGGAGGGGAGTACAGTATTTCAGTGCCAAAATAACTTTCCTTTTCTGAACAGTGGATGGATATGGCAATAAACATTATCTCCTGAGGCCATGGTAGGTGCATCATTTGCCTGGGAAAATTACTGGAAAACTTAACAGCCAAGGAGCAGTTAGCTCAGCAATGCAGCACTGCAGGTTCCATCTGCAGGACCCCAGCAGTGTGGCAGGGGACCCCAGCTCCTCTCTGTAGCCCAGGGTCCAAGATCTGGATTTTCCATCCACTCTGCAGAGGCTGAGCCCCTCTCAGCAGACTCTGCTGGGCTTCTGACAGAGCTGTTCTTTGCAAGAGGCATAAGAAGGGAAGGGATCAAGGAGGTTCTTTTGCCCAGTCATTTGGAAACAATCAAAGTCGCTCCTTGCAGCAGACTTCTGCCGGTGTGGGGTCCTATTTATGATAAAAATTCTGTTAGTTCCACAAGGCAATACCTGTTCTGCAGAGCAGGTTAAAGAACTGTCGTAGGTTGCAGACATGGTCACAGGGAAGTGGTCCCCGAGGTCTGTGTGCCTGGCTCCCACTGGGCATTGCCCACCAGCACCCTCAGAGTGACCAGCAGCCCAGTGTGACACCGGGACGGCTGCACTGCTCTGCCTTGGAGCCAGGCAGGCGCAGGGAGCCATCCCCTGCCTTGCCCTGCTGCCTTCCCTGCCCCTTTCCCCGGGAAGCTGCAGTGCACAGCCCTGGCCCCCATCACCATATGGCAGCTCCTGTCCTCTGGCTCTGAAGCGTTGCCTCATTTCTGTTCCACCGCCAACCTTGTCAGAGTGCTCCAGAAACCACTGTCGCTATTTTTAGAGGGTTAACAAATACCTCTAGGAAAAAATAATCCACTGGTACGTGACTCCCTTTCAGTCCAACATTCAGCAAATGGCCACAGCATCAGGACAGTGGCTGTAAAGATGAAACGAGACTGATGAACTCTGTCTACCCTCGCCCACCTGCCCCAGTGAAGGAACATGAGAAAACAGCCAACCTTCTCTTTGGTTGCCAAGGTTTCTCATTTTTATGTATAGTTACATATATTTATAGTGCCCCTTGCTATCAAAAATGAGCAAAGGGAACAGCAGATAAGACAGCCCAGCAGGATTGTTTCTCAACAGAATGTTTTTCACTTTTCCACAAGGCGTCAGCAGCTCTTTAAAGTCTTTTTATTACATTCTGCATTAGATGCAAAACCATATTTCAAAGACACTTTAACTTTGAAAAGGAAAATGCAGATTCTGTACTGTGCCACCTGCAAACATGGAGGCATGACCCACATTAGAGAAACTTGGGTGGGAAGAAGGCAAGGAAGGAGAGAGGGAGGGAGCTCTGTGGATGAGACCAGGCCATTTAAAACACTTCAAAAATAAAAACTCATGGGGAAATCACTGCCTTCCTAATTATAGTTTTTAAGGGAGCTCCTCGCCCTCTCCGTAGTGAGGCTGGGGAGGTCTCAGGCATCTCACGTTCTGCATTTAAAGCCATGTAGCAAAAATTACCCAGCTTGGATTTTCTGTTCAATAAAATCAACAAAGCTTCTGTTATTTTTTGTTCTTTCTTAATTAGTTTTTTAGACCACAAATTACAAATCAAGTCTTCTCATCTCCACTCCTTCCAGCACAGAGACTGTTATCAGTTCCTGAATTTTCTGGGGATTGACTTTCACTTTTTTAAAGTATGAAAAGCTTTAGCAGCCACAAGCAATTAGTGAAAGGAATAAAGTGGCAGCTCATATGTCCAGATTAGTTATGCCACAGAGAGGCACCGACCTCTTTAGGCCAGACTGACAGCTGTGCTCAATCCCAGAAACCAGGACAGGTGCAGAATTCAGCAGCGATTTCTCACTGGCACCAATTGTGTTATCTGTTGTTACCTGGGCAGGGTAGAAACAAAGCACTGCTGCTGCTGTAGAGGCTTATCCTTTAAAAAATACAATATTTAGGGCAAACGGATCTTGCCAAGATTCACTCCAGAGCGGCAATTAAAAATAATAAACTATGTTACAAATATATTGTGTATGTGTACAGATAATCTATCTGCATCATCAATAACGAAGATGATGAAGCTCGGCGGAGGCAGGAGCTGAGGAGAGCAGGGCCCCTCACCGTTCCCGGGACGAACGCGCCACCGCGCGGCTTTTGGGGACAAATCCCGGGATTTCTCCCGCGGCGGGGGCGGCGCGGACAGAGACCCCTGCCCCGGGGCCGTCAGCAGGAGGCACCGCAGCCTAAGGGAGATGGAGACCTGGACAATCCCCGCTCCTCCTCGGAGCCGCAGCCTCCAGAGAGGGCAACGGGGAGGCTTCGCCACCCGACTCACACCACTCTGCCCCCAGAAGCAGCTTCGGGAACAGAAAAAGCCTCTGGCACTGTCCCTGGGGCTCCGTGACTCCCCGAAGCAGTGCGCCCTACGATCTTGCAAGACATGGAATCATGGAATCACAGAAACAGGATCACAGCAGCATAGAATCCGAGAAGCATTTCTGCTAGAAAAGACCCTTAAGACCAGCAAGTCCAAGCATTACCCCCGCACTGCTGAGCCCACCACTGAACCCCGTCCACAGGCACCACAAGTGACAAACCAAGTTTCCAGTCTCTGTGATCCATCTCCACAAGGCTCCCAGGGATTGGAGAGTCGGGGTGCTGGGCAGGCTGGTGAGCACCAGTGTCCCAGCCCTAAAGGGATCCAAGTCAAAAGCTGAGGTGTAATCATAGGCAAACCACATCTGGTGGCTCATAGGCTTCCCTGCTATTAGACAATTCCTCCTCCTCTGCATGTCTTAAACAGAGAAAAATGTATTTTGGAGGGTCAAGCGTAAACCAGCAGGTTTGGGGCATTCTGCTTTGGGGCAGTGCCAGCTGCGTGCTGCCCCTTCCCCTGGCAGCTCACCCAGAGCCCAGCACCTACTCCTGGCCAACCAGCACTCCACCAGGCTGGGAGAAGTATCTCTGAGCCCCGGGAGTGCTCCTGTTCCCAATGTGCAGCTCCAGCAGCATTCACTGCTGTTTTTTCCCAGCACAAGTACTGCAGGAGGAGCTCCTCTTATTCATAAAGTAAGGTGATCTGCAGGGAATTAACTTGGGACCCCATCCCAAAGCTGAAGGAAAGAGCAGATCAAATTCTGTGCCACTCTGGAAGACACAACAGTGCTTTTCTGAGAGTGAACTGAAGAAATTTCAGTATCTGCAGGCAAACAATGAACCTCTTTCATACAGTACAGGATTCTGTCTGTCTTCCCATTAATCCAGTCATCTAATTGCAGACAATCTGGTTTCTTGGCTGTAATCTGATATTTGCACAAAAGTGATACAAGTATCTTGCCATTGAATCCTTTTTACTTGGAGGAAACCGTTCAGGTATTGAGAGATGCTTATCAAAGAGCAGGAGCTCTGCGTTCCCAGCTGGAGCTAAGGTATCCTGCCTCGAAGAGAAGAACCTTGTTGGGGAAAAGCATGTGTGCCCACTGGGATAAGCCAAGGATGCCCTTCTCCTTCACAGAAGTATCTCAACCTGAACCACATAGGTGCAGCAGGAGCTGAGTGACCAGTGCAAGGGCACTTAGAAGAAGCCCCAGGTAAGACAGGATGACGGTAGACAACAGAGAAAGTGTAATCACAGAAAACAAGGAGCTTCAAGGATCAGTTGTGGCTTATGAAATATTGTATAGGGATTTTGGAAGTGACTCAAGCTCTCAGTTGAACCAATCTGTTTGCTCCTGCTAGGTATCTGTATCACTTCCATTGCTAACTGAACAGAAGGGCCACTGAAGAAAAACATGGTGGAAAAATGGAACTGTTTCATTTCTCCCACTGTACAGACTTCATCTCCAAGATATTCTAAGGCAGAAAGCCCTAGTTTCACAAGAGAGGGGAAGTGTTTGGGGCACAAAGGTCAGCAGAAACAATGCAGAACGTTAGAGCCATAAACAGAGCAAGAGAGTTCCTGGCCCCGCTGTGCTGGGACTCTCCCAGCCAGTCTGCCAAGAGAGAAACAATGGCTTTTACCTCGCCAGCACAGCACAAATTCCAGACTGCCATCTGGGAATTCCAGACTGCCATTCCCTGTGCTGCCAACTGCCAATCACGGAGCCAGGCTGATCCGCTGGGAGCACACCATCCCTGCAGCAGAACCAGCAGAACACACAGCTCCTGACTGCGGGGGGGAGAGGGAGCTGTGCTCCGGTCCCCTCTGGGTTGTTACTCGGTCATCTCCAGCCACGTGTTCCAGCAACTGTACTGGGACAAACTGGGAATTCCTCCTCGGCTAAAGCAAGGAGGGAGCGTTTTGCATTGGGATAGCCCCTGGTGTACTGATCTCTGCCAGCCTTACCTCGGCAGGCAACCCATCCCAGCATACAGTTTCAGAGTCCCGGCTGAGCACAGAAATACCCTGTCCTGAGACCTGCGTGTTGTTTGGACAAAACAAAGACTGTGGACAAACCACGGTGCTCCTTATTCAAGCAGGAGCTTTGCTTTCAGACACTTCCAACAAGGAAGTTCAAAGAGATCAGCAGCAATGCTGCAGCAGCCAGGCCCTTCTGCCAGCGCTGTCCCAGCTGCTGCCCACAGCCCTGCACTGGTGCCAGCCAAGCGCAGCCCCGGGGGAGCGCAGGGTCCCTGCACAGGGTCCCTGCACAAGGTCCCTGCACCGTGTCCCTGCACAGGGTCCCTGTACCATGTCCCTGTACCATGTCCCTGCAGCAGGGCTAAGCCCACACTGCCTTTGGGAACAACGGATTGCCAGAGAGGGTTTGGTTATTCCAACACTGACTGTTTCACAGCAAGCACAAGGGATCCAGGAAAATGTTTTCCTGTGAGTAAATGACTGTGAGAAGCTGCTGTAAACCCTGCACTCAGAGTCCAAGAAGCAGAGAGCTGAGTATTACCTGTCACAATACATTGCCAGCCTCAGCCCGCCCGTTTGCCAGGAGCTGGCTGGGGCAGCAGACACCTGGCTGCTGCTGTTTGGGCAACACCACCACATGAACTCTCCAAAGGAGGAGAGAGACCGCAGCCCTCTGCTATTTGGAAAAAAACCATGCAGACAAATCACAGAGCTTTTCTTAATGCTGCCATGATATACAAATAAGAGGCTTAAATATAATTATAGGTTGTTTAATCAGTGTGAATAAAGAAATTTGTAGTAATTGATGCCATATTTTATAAATATCCTAACTGTTTAAGAAACGGAAAATGTTTTCTAAAGAAATACTTTAGCATAATGATTATAAAGCCCTTTGATGTGAGTGAGCTGCTTTTTGAAGCCAGCTTTAGATTCAGGCTCATGAACATAAATAGAGTTAATTGCCCTTATGTGTGAGCTGGATGTTAGCACATTCCAGCAGAGCGTGCATTTTCCAAAGTGCCAATTCCAACACATTCCACCCTGTGCAATTTTTGCCTTTCTGCACAGGGCAGAGAACAGGCACATCTGGGCAAGGGTAAAGTGAAGTGCTTGTAGCAGTGAGCCTTGGAGATGGATTGAGATGTCAGCTGCTGGCCCAGATGTTAGCTGGGTATTCAAGGGCAAATGTGTTTTTTTCTGAATTCACTCCATGAGGGAGAACACGTTGATGTGCAAATGGTGATGGGGGAGAAGGGATGCTGGTGGCTCCTTCCATCTTCCTTCTCAAAAACTGCAGTTGCACCATGTGGCAGAGCAAGGGGATGATGCTCCTGGTGAAAAGGGGAAATCCTTCTTCAGAGGCAACTTTGCAGCTGAAGGCCTCCCCCGGCAGCCCACAGGTGCAGGACGCTGACACTGTCGGGAGAGGATGCTCATGGAAAACTCTGCTCTTCCCTGGAGTGTCCCTCCTGCCCCGAGTGGCAGCAGGATAGGTGCCATTGCACCAGCCATCCCTCAGTCTCCCCCTGCCTCCCTGGCTGTCCACTGAGCTGTCAGTCCCACTGTGATCCCACTGAGGCCACAGGAGCAGTGATGAGGGATGTTCCTCCCCCAGGCCATGCACACTCTCAAACACAAAACTCTATATCAAGTTATATATGAAAAATGCAAATGAAAATACAACACAACTCTACCCAAAGATCTTACAGAAGCAAAGCATCTACATCTCCAAAAGCAAACACCACCTCGGATTTGGTCCTATGGGACGAAAACAGGGAACACTGTGTATGTAATGCTAAAAATAACAAAAACATCCCCATTTGGACACGGCTTCGGGGCGCAGAGCAGCGTGCATTCCCAAATCACAGCATGGAGCAGCCCATGCCAATGACCCATGTCAGAGGCTGCCTCAGAGCGCCGCATTCCCTGGGGTTTTGGGTTTCTGCCTTTAATGAGCTGGTGATGAGTGACCCCTGCTCAGCCTGCCTTCACTCCTGGGCCTTCTGGGAGTCAGGAAGAACCATTTTAAATCCAATTTCCTCTTAGAGATTTTGTGAGGCTGGGGGTGAAGTACACCGTTGAGACAGCACAAGTCCTAGCTCCCTACTGCAGCCTTGCCACCTATTCCAAGTGTCTGTCACCACATTAGATGGCCACACACAAGCATGAGTGGCACTTCTGCTGCCATTCCAAATCCCAGCCCCACCATCAACCCAGGATCTAGCAAAGGTCATGTTTTCCCAGTGCACATGGGGCACTTCGGGACATTGAGAGCTCACCATGGGCCAATAATGCAGCGTTTTTGGGGAGGGGGCCCACTGAGTGTAGCAGCCTACAGAGAGCCACGGTGCCACAGCTGGGCAGCTGAAACCCTCCTCAAATGGGTAAGCCCCAGGACTGCAATATAAATGCACATCCTGGTCTGTGCTGTGGAGCAATACTGCAGCAGAGCTGAAATGCTGGGATGCAGCACCAGCTCCAGCTGGGTCAACTCCCTGTCCAGAGCCAGGCTCTTCTGGACCCTTCCGAGTGTCTGTGTTCTTGGTCATCAGCAGACCTACAGTTTGGGAAGGACAGCAGTACATCTGGCTCCACGCCTGAGCTAAACACTGCCCCATCCATCAGCAGTTTGGCTTCTCATTCGTATGATGGGCTTGATCTTGAAACCATCTGTTTTCCCTCAGCTTGCATTCAGCTTTCACTTGGACAGCAGAGCCCTTTTCAGCTACAGCCCCGGGGCATGGGGGTGGGAAGGCTGCTTCGCTGGCTGCTCTCTGTGGCCAGAAAAAAAGGATTTGCTTGGAGACACACACCAATGACCCTTTTCTTGCAGGTAAGACTGGCAGGACTTGCTGGTGAGGACAGCCAGAGCAGCAGCCCTAGGACAGAGCTCAGAGGGTGCCACTGGGGCTGCTCGTACCAAATCTGTGCAGCAAGGCAGACCCCATGAAGCTTGGAAACACTCAGCTGATCAGACCCTGCAGCACACCAAAAAAGTCCTTTTTGCAGTGTAGGACTCCAAGAGAGAAGGATGCTCTCAGCAGTGTGAAGAAACCCTCAGCAGTCTGAGTCTGTGATGAGTAGTTTAATTCTGGTAATTTTTTTTTTAACCTCTCAGTAAGTTTTCTCCTCAAAAAAAAAAGTGATCTGGACTCTGTCACCAAGAGCCTCTGAGTGCACTGGTTGTGGCTTGGGGCTTTGTTTCTTTTCCAGGCAGTAGAACTCACCCGCTCACTGAATGGGTTCTTCCCTTCTCTCCTTGGGATGCTTTTGCTTTATGTCAAAAGGCTGTTTTTAACTGACAGGTTGGTGTAAACACACATTTTGAAAGGTGCAAACAGGCAGCAGTGCCTGTGTCCTGCACACGCAGCGCTTGCACATCTCCACAGTGCTCACAGCCGTGATTCCTCACTTGTCCTGGTCAACAGCTCCAGCATCCAGGTGGGGGGAAAAAGCAGAGCTCTGGACTGCACGTCTCATGTGGCCTCACCTGCGAAACAAGTGGCCTCCAGGCCTGCAAAAGGTGCCCGGGCAGTTTTCCCTCCTGCTCACTGCCATGCAGAAGCCGAGCTGCAAGGCAGAGGGAAGGAGCTGTGTGTATCCAGCAGCCCTTCTCCCTGCTCTGTATAAAGCAGAGTCTTGCCCAGCTGACCAAACAGCTCCAAAATCCACGAGAGTGATCTGCAGAACCCTGTGCACTTCTAATGCTGCAGGAAGGAAAGAAAGCATTTCCTGCAAGTGTTTCTCATTCCCTGGGCCAAACCTAGACCTGGCACGAGTCAAAGCAATGCCCAGAGGAGCTGATGAGAGTGAGCCTCCCATGCTGACACCTTGAGCAGTAGCTCCTGTCCAACCCAGTGGGGACACCATGTAATACTCGGTCAGTCTCTCAGTGGCTCGTGGTGCCAAGTCTGCAGGAGCAGGTGAAGTACCACATAGTGACGATAATTAAAACCAACTGCCAAGGAAATGTCTGGAGACAGCAGCAAACTGTCAGGCTCAGGATAAGTACTGTCTCCTGCAGCATGGACACAAGATAGCTGTATCTCTGGGAGGGCCCTGTGGAGGTCATTTCCAAGGAATGGATATGGAGGAGATTTTTGTATTAACCCTTTACTTGACTTCACATCGCAGTTAAAGTCCTAACTGTTGCTGTTGCCACGCCATTTGGAAGTTCAGCTGCTAAACAACGCTGTCAGCCAAGCTCTCCCCTCACTCAAGGATCCCCGGGGACTACGCCCACAGACATCCCTCGATATGCTGTAGGGCACATCTCTACCCTCGAGGGACAATTGAGGATGACCCATCACTGGAAGTGTTCCAGGTCAGACCAGACGGGATTATGAGCAGCCTGGTCTAGTGGCAGGTGTCCCTGGCCGTGGCCGTGCTGGAACTGGATGGTCTTTACAGTCCTCTTCTACCCAAACTCTTCTGGGATTCTGTCACCATTCGCTCCTGCTGAGAAGCCGCGGAGGGTTCGGGTCGGGAGAGAGCCCCGGGGCAGCTGCGGAGGCGGCGCAGGGCAGCACCCGGGGCCAGGGGAGCTCTCGGGGCGCTCGGGGCCCGTCCCCGCTGCCCTCGGTCACCNCTCGCCCCCGCCCCGGGAGGGCCCCCGGGGCCTCGCCCCCCGCTCCCCGCACGGCCCCAGCCGCGGCTCCCGGCGCTGTCCGAGCCCAGCAGCCCCGGCAGCTCCGCGCCGGACGCGCTGTCCCTTTGCTCCCTGCTCCTCCGCTTGCGGCCAGCGGGAACCTGCGTCCTCTGGCTCCTGGAGCTGCTCTTCAGGAGAGGAACCGGGTAAAGCTCTGCTCAGAGCTCCTCTCTGCTCTGCTGGGGTGTCCATCCACACCCCAGCCCTCAAACTGAATTACCGGGAGCCACGAAACACCGTGGGGAGACGGGAGCATCTTTGCTCCTGCTTAGCCACATATGTTAAATCCAGGTGCTTGGAGGACACAAACCAGGACACCCAGACCCCCAGAAAAGATTTTAAATCCTAAATCATCTCTATTTTAAATTAATCTTCTGCCTTTTAACCCTTGAGTGACTCTGCTCAGCTTTCCTAACCCTGCTGCTGAAGTTTCCTCCTCTAGGAGACAGGGAAATCAAGGACTCCTGCACCAAATACCTGCGGCAGCTGAGGCGCTGGGAATTTCCTGGTCCAAATGGAGAAGGTGACAACAGGACAGACACACATGTGCTCAGGGAAAGGCTGCCAGAGTGGCACCAGCTGCCCAGTCAAGGGTCTGTCCATCCATTTGTCCATCCATCCATCTTCTCTCTCTACATCTTCCCCTGCAGTACATCTCTGCCCCAGACTCTGCTGCTGGACACAGAGCATCCTCACTGGAGGACACATGAAAGCCAGTTTAGTCACAGAAATAAAATTTTCCTTGGGATCCCTGAGCCTAGACACAACCAAGAGCAGTGGCACCGAGCTTGCCCAGAAACACAGTTCCTAACCCCCAGATGCATTTGGGAGCATCCAGGGGCTCCTGCTGGCACAGAGCTGGGTGGTTTGGCAGATATAGCTCTAAAGAAAAAGAGGGGGAAAAAACTGCAGGAAAAATGTCCCCTCTAGCCCTCTTGTTGAATTAAACCACATGTATATTTTTAAAATACAGCGGAAAGGAACAACTCTCCAGCACATGTTCAAGTGCAGAGTCTTATTTCAGAGATTTCAAAAAATTAGTGGCTGAAAGCTGAAACAATATCGCCCTTAGACAGGGACATTTGGAAGTGATTAACGAGCCTGAACTCATGCGTTCAAAATAAAAAGTTAGTACCTCACACTGGTAACAACTGTCAGCTACTAAAAAACTGGGGAGAGGGGAAGAAATCAAACTCAATCCTGCATAGTCTAATTCTCCAAATCAGCAGGAGACGACTAGCAAGTCCACCAGCCTGCACCTTCCCTGGGTGCATCACCTGCAGACCTCAGATGGAGGCTCCCAGCCCAGGGCACAGGGAGTCCGGAGCACCCTGGAGGGCTCTGGAAGATTCTCCTGGGCCTCTGTGACCAGCAGCATCCCCAGAACTGCAACAAGATGCAAAGTCCAGAGTTCTTGGGATGTTTTCCTGCTGTATGACTGCAACAGGTGAATTCCCACCCGAGCAGGGCTGCAGGTGACAGGGGACTATCAATGCCACACCAGTGCCATCCCACAGGGCATCTCCTCCCCCTGCTGGTGCTGCTGGAGGGCAGCTGTCGGATGGAGACAATGGGGAGACCCTGCAGTCTGGGAACCCCTCCAGATACATCCAGAACCCACCTGCAAGCCAAGCTCCAAGTGCAGGTCCCCACTGGCAGCCTGGTCCCCAGCACGTGGGTATCTGGGGAGCTGCATACTGGGGGCATGGCTGTCTCTCCCTTCTCCACTCAGGGGCTGCAGAGGGAAGAGCCAGCTCACCCATCAAATGCTGCCCAAATGGAGATGGCTGTGGGCATCACGAGATGCCCATCCCACACCACGGGCTGCAGAGACCCTGCAGACACACCAGGGCAGAGGGTCTGCCCTCAGTGGGATGCCACAGCACATGCACAGCACATCCCACCAGGCCAGGGCTTAGCTGGGAGCTGTAGAGAAACAAACCTCCCCATGTCTTGTGTCTGAGAACTTAAAGATGAATAGTTTGAACTTGCTTCTGTTAAAAAAATTCTGGTAACACAACAAACATCTGGGAGTTTAAAATTAAACCATACTGTTTCTCCTCTGCAAGGAACAAGCACATCCATACTCAGGCTGGGTACCCAGCAGCCCCTGGCACACACAGCTGGGCCCAGGGCTGTGCAGACAACGGGAGCCCCAGCAGAACAGCTGCTGTCCTGTTGTGGGACGTGGCCTTGGACTCAGCCTGCATCCCTGGCTGTATGCTTTCTCCTTGCCTTAACAAAGATTTGGCCATTCAAGCTGCCCCCAGAAATTCATGGCATTTTAGAAATTGGCCCAGAATTTTCTCCACCCTTCTCATTTCTTTGTTTTGTTCTCGAGTCTGTCTGAATTCCATGCTGCTTCTCTGGATCTCCCTGGGCTGGGGAATGGTCAGGGGCTGGTGGCAGGATGTGCATGCTTCACACACACGTGTATGGGCAGTGCCATTAGCCCAGGAGTCCAGGATGTTTCCCATCCCCAGTGCAGACCAGATGTGGGGGCAGAACAATGCCAAACCTTAATGATATTGTGATAAGGGAGAGCATCTCCATATAAGCAAGGAGACCAGCTGCCAGAACCTGGACCTCACGGCCTCTCTGGACAGCGGGCATCTGCATCTGTCTGCCATTCCCTGGGGAAATGTCTGTCTCTGCAGTCTGACACACTTCTCAACCTCTCCCCAGAGATGAAGCTCCACATCCAAGCACAGGAGTGTACAGCAGGGAACAGGAACTGGTGCTGATGGACAAAAGAGCATACAAAGTTCCCAGAGCCAGGGATGCTGTCCCTGGGAACCTGCCAAGGCTGAAGCATAAGGAGCTTTCTTAGCTGAAAGGCACTGAATACAATTCCACCTCCTCTTGGGAGCGTTCCTGAACACAGATCATTATTGTTATTATTTTCTTGTTTCTTTAATGATATTGAACATGGCCTAGGACCCTTAATCACAGAGGAAATTACAGCAGACTCTCAGCGGGCTGACAAACGGGGCTGAGCACGGCCAAGAGTAGCCACACTGACAGTGTGTTCTGCCAGGAGCAGCTTCAAGGGCAAATGGAGGGATTGGGGCAGGGAGCAGCTGCCTCTCCATGCTCCAGGCAGGAGGCTCCCACCCAGATGGAAGGAGCAGAGAACAGGGGGAGCCTCCTCCAGCCTGCTGGGCAGCCCTTCCTGGGACCACAAGCCTGTCCCAGTGTTTCCCCAGGCCCCCAGGCTGCGGTCCCTGGGCACACACGGGCAGGGTGGGAGCATGTTCCAGAGGGCAGCCAAGGACCAGCAGCAGAGCCCACTCGCTCCCAGACTGGCCCTCGCCTGCTCCAAAGCCTTTTGCATGGGAAACCAGGACTCACTCTTTGCAGAGACCACGTGGATTCTTCCCTTGATATCAATCTCATGTTTTATCCTATAATTTTGTAAAATAAAAGATGAACATTTTAAATGAAACATATTCCTTTCTTTGACAGCGGGAATTATGAATTGATAAAGATTTCCTATTACCGTATAAAATCTACCAGGCCAATCCTTCAGCAAGGCCATGCCCATAATTGCAAGCAGATGTCTTTCTCTGCTGACACGTTAAATGGAAGCAGAAAGACCCGCTGCTATCTCCCATCAACAATTTGCACTTAAGCAGAGAACAGATTTTCACAGAGCGGGGCTGCTGGAGGAGGAGGGGGATTAGGTTGCTGCAGCCCAGGCGTCTCAGCATTACAGCAAAACAAGGCAGCTCGGGAAAACAATGAACTCTAAACAGTCCCTAATCCCAAAGCAACCAAAAGCTTTTGTGCAAGAAAATGAATTTGTGAAACTAATACTGCCCCAACGCAGGGCCCACGGAGAGCGCAGGGGCTGAGGCAAAGGGAAGGGGAGATGATCCAGCTGACCAGCACCCGGCCCAGGGCCCACGGAGAGCACAGGGGCTGAGGCAAAGGGAAGGGGAGATGATCCAGCTGACCAGCACCCGGCCCAGGGCCCACGGAGAGCGCAGGGGCTGAGGCAAAGGGAAGGGGAGATGATCCAGCTGACCAGCGCCCGCCCCAGCTCCCACGGACGCAGAGTTGTCCTGTCCCACACAGCACAGGGGCTGGGATTATCAACACAAGTGGAAGTGACAGGGTGTTTAGCAAACATTAAACCCAGGAAGCTTAAAAGGTCTTCCAGGATTATTAAATAAACATTTAGGACTGAATGAAAGACTATGAAATGGTGAAGAGATTGCAAACACTCTGGAGCAGGCAGTTGGGGCTGCACAGGTTCAGCTGTGCAGGACAGTGTTCAATCATTTATGTCATGCCTCAGCTCTTGGCCAGTGTTAATCCAGGAGCGGGACTGATAAAAATTTAGCCTGATAGTGACATTTTATTAAAGACCATTTAACATGCAAATTTGAACATGCCAGCCAGCACCACCAGTTTGGCCAGGCCAACGCTGCCATCACTGTTCCACAATCCCCGCAAGAAGGCACATGGCTTCACACGTTAAATTACCTCAGAGCTTCCACAAATAGCTCCACTGTCTCCAAATCTGAATTTTCTCTTGCTTTACAGTAACTGAGGAGGCTGTCTGGGCTGGGTGTGCTCACCCCCACTTGAGGATGACAGATTTAAAGGTTTCACATTTGTCTCAAGGGGCTGCAGTTTGTTATTTTTCAGGGTTTAGTGTAGTTCTGAACACCATACAGGAGAGGTTGCACACACGCTCGTCAGCCTGCCCAAGGCAAATGCCTTGATTTCGTCATTTCTTTCAAAGTAACAGCAGAGATACACTCCACCATCCTTCTGGGGCCATAATTTATTCATATACAATACCACACCTTCCAATAAATTAACCTCTCTGCCACATTAGTAACTCAAGGGTTTGGAGAAAGTCAGATTGAGGCAGTGAAGTGCCAGCAGCACAGGTTGCCAGCAGCACAATGGCCCCAGCCTGAGCTAAACAAAAAGCAGAATAGTTTTGGTGGCAGCCCCATGGAGCTGTTCCTGCACCTCAGGAACGAGAGCAGAGAGCTGGATCCCAAAGAATGCTGTACTGACTGTATCAGGTACAGCTCCTTCCAGCCATGTCCTGGCTTCCCTCCTCCTCTCCACAGAATGGCTTGGCAAATATTTCCTGGTTGTCTCTAAATGAAAAATGTTTCAGACAGCAGTGAATTCCCCACCCTAGCACACTTCTTCAGAAAAGAAGGACTGTTTGCTGACTGCTCGTGGCTCTTGGGATCTTGGCAGGCTGTGAGAGGAGCCCGCTGTGCTGCAGCGTGCCATGCCCTCACACTGGAAGTGGAGGCAGATTCATCACTCTGCTGTGCTGGGAGCAGGCAGAGCCAGGGCTCCCTCGGTGCTGGCGGGCACTGGCAGACCCTGCTCCCGCCGTGCAGGCAGCATTCCCGTGGCAGCCTGCCGCCCCAGAGGGGATTTCAGCCTCTGATGGGAAGTTCTTGAAACAAGCCCTCATTTTCCAGGGCTGTGAGGCCACTGTGGCACAGCCGGCCACCCTGGCAGCTTGAGCCGCATTCCCTCCGTCCAGGCTCTCCAGGATGGGGCTTGGCTTTGGGCAGCCACGTGCTGGAGAGCTCCTGGGCCCTGCATGTGGGGCTGGCTGTAGTGAGAAGCTCCCAAGAGCAGAGGAGCCGCCAGCTTGCCCCACTCCCCTTCCAAGGACGACATTCAAGCATGCACTGGACATCTCCAGACTGCCCAAAGGGAGCAGCTTACTCGACAGGCTGCATGCTCAGAGGCTCAGATGGGATTACTGGGGAAGAAACAGTAATAAAAAAATGTCTGTTCCTTTGCAAAACAGGGATTTTAAAAGCATTTGCTAAAGACACTGGAAGATGTTTTTCCTCACTGGGTCTGAGGGAGCTCTATCTCCTTGGCAGTGCCACTGCAGCAAGCGGAGCTCGGCTGGGATGGAAAAAAAGAGCCTCTGCATCAGGGAACAGCAGTTTGCAAACACAGTTCTGGCCTTGGGCTGGAGGGTGGCTTTAATTACGTGTGTATGTGTGTCCTTTTTAAGGGTGATCCAGCACAGTGCAGTGAGAAAGCAGGAGCAGCCTCTGAAACACAGTGGAGCATTTTCTCTGCAAGCTTGCTGGTGCTGGGGCAGGGGAAGGAGAGTTTCACTGTGGCTTTGGAGAACATTTCAGTTGAGACCTTGCATGTTCACCCAGCAACCCCTCACTGCTGGGCCCATCTACAGCCACAGGGAGCTCGGGGGCTGTCCACTGCCTCCCCTGGCACTGCCCAGAGCAGTGATCACAGTCAGTGCAGCTCCATCCGCCCACAAAGGGAAGGAGCTTGTTATTTCCATTTCTACTCTGCTATTTTTCATTTATTTGTGCTATTCTCGCTGCACACGCGGGTTACCTGTTTATGGAACATCTGATTAGAGCAGGACCCAGCTCCAGATGGCAGATGTTTGGTTGATCACCCCAGAACAAGTGCTGCCTGTGAGCCAGTGCTGAGGCAGCTTCAGCCTGGCACAGCTCTGGTGCATCACCCCCTCATCCTGCACAGCATTCACAGAGCTCCATGCCAGACTGGCATCCTCTCTTCTCCAGAACAAATCCTCCCCACTTGCTCAACTCTTCTTCCCAGCCTTACATTTCCCAGCAGCGGTCAAAGCAGAACACAGACTGTAATGTAAAAAATTAACTGAGGGATGGAAGATGAATTTTTGCATAGCAGGAAAGAAAACTTTCTTCGGTTTTAGTTTTAACAATTTAGTTTGTAACTGAACTACAAACTGGAGGCCAGACAGGCGGAACTCAACAAAAGGAATGCTGGAGCAAAGAAGAGAAACATTACTGGGAGGATAAACTGAGTCACAAAAGGATGATATTTTATT
Source organism: Platysteira castanea (assembly GCA_013397175.1). Classification (NCBI taxonomy): domain Eukaryota; kingdom Metazoa; phylum Chordata; class Aves; order Passeriformes; genus Platysteira; species Platysteira castanea. The sequence goes on along the minus strand of VYXC01005573.1, from coordinate 205,172 downwards.
TTAGGATTTAAGATTCATACTTCAGATAAGCCCAGGCTGTAGCAAGCCTGAGTGTCCCAGAGGTGGCACATCCCTGTCCCACAGACACCCCACAGCCCCAGCAGGGCAAAACTGAGGTTGTCTCCCAGGACAAAGTACGTCTCAGACTGAGCATTCATACATGTTTGTAACTTAAATTGGAACTCATTATAACAATCAGCATCTGACATTTTAAAATGTAAGGTGTATCCATGAACTGCACAAACACCCATCTCTCTGTTCTGGGAACACTACGCCAGCAGACACATGGTGCCTGATTTAAGGAGACTTTTGTGCTTTCTCATTTCAGTAAACATCTCTTTGCTCCACATGGCTCCACACAAGCACAATCCAGGATCTTGGGTGCTTTCTCCATAGTTTACACTTACCCCATTTCAGGTTTTAGTAGACTTTTCTTGTTGGAGAGAGTACAGGAAATCTAAAGACAGCAAAGGCACCAACATGCAGCAGTTTGACTGTGAGTCAAACAGTCTCCATTCCCCACACAGATGGATTTGTCAGCCCTCTCCATCATTTCACCTCATCAATCTGTGATGTCAAAGCCCATGGTTTATTTATTTCTTTACTTCACTAATAAAGCACATTATCTACAATGATTAATTTTGCAATAAAGAAACAACACTACTACAAATGATGGTCTAAGACAACCTAGGGGGACTCTACAAAGTTCACATCCTAAATCCACCTCTCTGTTGCTATGAAACGTCATTCCTCAGAGTACTTGGCTTGTTCATGGAATTCTTCTACAACCAAGTCTGTGGTTCTGTCCCCATGTGGGGAATAAGCACCACTCTCAAGCTAAGGAATAATTAATTGACCAGTTCTGAGTGGGCTTGGTTCAAACCTCAAAAATGAGGATTTGTTATTTCACTTACTGTGATACAACAGGATTATCTCAGACCTCAGATATTCATTCTCTTAGAGTATTGGTGATGGATGAGAATACTAAATGGAAGGAGGAGGGATAATGAGCATGAACTGGTCTGGGTCTATGAAAAAGAGAACTAGTCCAATTAACAGAATAATGAATTTCAGCTTGGTCAATAAATGTAATCATTTGGGTGAGATATTATTTGTCTTTCATAAACTACTTGAAATCATACAAACATGACATTTCGATTAGGGCAAAAAAATCATATAATGATAGAGAGCCAAGTTGTCATAGATCAAACAGACAAAACTCCAGACTGATGGGTCAAAGAGGGAAAGACAGAGACGATACACTCCCTTCGGCGCTCCGCAGGGACAAGTCCTTGGCCTTCTGCACTCTGGTACTTTGCCAGCAGCCTAAAGGAGCTATAAAAACATCACTGCTGAAGTGAGGGAGTGACACAAGCTGGAGGAGCTGGCCATGAGCTCCCCCCAGCCAAAGCCCCAGGCAGGCCAGCAAGTGAAGCTTTGCACAGGCTTAAACTGGGCTGTCAGGTCTGGGCAGCAGCAGCTCAGGCCAGGCTGAGGGTGGGGATCTCAGCTGGACACTGCTGCGGACAGGGGCCTGCACAAGGCCAAAGGCACAGGTGTGGGCAGAGAGCCCCTCTGCCCCCGGTCCCCGTGCACCCACACGCTGGGCACAGCGCCGAGACTCAAAGGGTGCCTGGGAGCAGCACAGCACTGGGCAAAAGGGGCTCAGCTGGCACAGCAGATGCCAAGGCAGGCACCCAGTGAGACATTACAAGAGATGCTGGTGAGGGAGGGCTCCAGCCCATCAAGGCACCACAAGGAACCAGGGTTAAGGCTTAAACTAAGCAGGTTAAGACTATAATGGGGTTTTTTTTTTACAGTGAGGGCAATTAGCTATTAGGAATTTTTATCAGAGGTTGTAACGGGTTCTCCACTACTCATTTATTAACTTTGATCATGAGGATGGGATCTCTGTTAATCAGCCAGCTCTGGTTCATACAGGAATTCAGGGCAATCCTGCAGCCATGAAGACAGGAGTGACATGGTCATGTCCTTTCTGCAAGCATGCAAGCTCTAACATCACCTCACAGCCCTCTGCTTGCCCTCTGTACCTGACAGCTGCTAGTTCAGTGGTTGTACATGTCTGTACAAGAACAGGTCTTTAGACACTGCAGACGTAAATCGCGTGTGACCTCAGCCACTGCTTGGGGCACGTGCCCGGGCGATGCGGCACGCGCCGGCAGCGGGGGTGTGGGAGGGCTGAGGTCCGTGAGGGAGCTCTGAGGAGCAGGATGGAGGAGCAGGAGGGTTGGCTCCAGCACCCGCGCTGGAGACCGAGCCGCCGTACCCAGGGGACTGCCAGGTGAGGACAGCGGCTCTCCCGCCACCCACCACATCACTTGAAAACGGATGGAAACGTCGGGCAGTCGGGTGATTTCATCTTCTTGATAAACTTCTTGAACTCCTTGTTCTTCTTGTCCCACTTGTAGATGGCTGTCAACAAGTACTGGGTCTTCACCTGGCGGCCCATGATGAGGAAATAGTGGCTGAGGTTGTCCAGCTGATGGCAGGGACAGTCTGCCCCATTCTTTAGGAACAGCACCAGCTTCTTCAGGTTCTTCTTCCGGATGGGCCCCAGCTTCAGTGCCTTCCTCTTCCGTGGAATGATCATCTTGTCCCCATTCTCCTTCTTCACTTCTTTTATGGTCATCTTAAGAGCTGCAAAACAAGATGGGAGAGGGGGAAAAACAAAATTCCTAAGCAGCCTTCACCGGCACAAAGCCTCTGCTAAGTGAGGCTGAGGGGGCAGCAGTGCCGTGGCCCCAGGACAGCAGCAATGCCCTGTCCCACTGCAGACACACAGCACCCCACTCTACCTGCACTCCCCTTCTCCCTGCTCTGCTCCTGAACCCTCCTGCTCCATGGCATCACCCTAGCCATGACTTGGCCCACGATGACACCCAGACCCTTGCACCTGAGGTGGAGCTGCCCCATGCCCAGGAGAGCACCAAGGTAGAACACTGACATCTTTGTTCCCCTTCCTCCAGCAAAGCACCCAGTACTTTCCATTTGAGAGGGGACTTGTTCAGCTGCCAAGCACAAATGTTAGCTGAGTAAATTAGGTGACTCCCCTGCTCTAGAGGCATGGAGAGACTCTTGAAAGGATCATTTAAAAGGTCAATTTGGCTTCTCAAGAATTTGTTTGCAGTCACACCAGCCCTCAGGTGCCTGTGAAACAAGTTTCCAAGCACTGGATGTCTCTGCATCAGAGCTGTGGAGACCCCAGCATGCAGTCATGTGCCTGCACCTTCCCCAGGAGAAGGGGAGTTGGTCTGATATAACTTCCATGGAAAATACTCTCCTCTTTGGCTTCAGCATTTTCCTGAGTTAATCGCAATACCCTCCCCCCCACCCCCCCAAAAAAAGGTTTTTTGCCATGACCATGAAGAAGAATTTTGCATACATGGGAAAAATGATGAAAATGTGTTGTACATTAAAACACCATTTCTGTGCCATTTGGCTTTGCCTTGTTTTTGGGGAAAAGCACATATGGCCAAAAATTGCTAACATATTTTCATCATTTGGGAGTTTACTTCAGAGCTGCAGATAACTAGTGCTCAGAGAGGTGATTTGTTGGCTGCTGTCCCTTCTCATTCGTCTCAGGGTGGTTGCAGGCAGTCCACAAGAACCTCTGGCTCTGGCAGAGAGAGAGGTCCCCACAGCATCCCTCCCTGCAGTCCTGCTCTGCTGGAACACGCGCTGCTCCCTGGACAGGAGCACTGCTCACCGCTCCAGATGCACATGGCAGCAGGACAGCACGATGACAATCCCCAGCAGGCAGCAGAGACTCAGTATCACCCTCGTGCTCCCAGCCACTACCCTGGCAACAGGAGCAATGGTGTTTGCCTGCCCCTGTGCCAAAGACATCGCCTGGGCTCGCCAAGAGCCCCATCACGTTACACTGTTACTGTACAAGAAAGTAATCTAGGACTGGAAACCTAAGTGAAATTTTCATTCCATCTGTTTCCCAAATTCAGGAGCTAAAGAGACTCCAGCTTTAAGGAGCTAAAGATGCTGAACCAAATCAGTTTGCAACAAATCTGGAAAATGAAGTAAGTAGTTTTCAAGCAGCTCTAAGCTCCATGATATCAACTGGGCAGCAGTAGCAGCAATGCCCCTCAGTGTGAGCCCCACTTCCTTTATCCGTGCTGACTTGGAGCCCTTGCACTGAGCACACAGGTGGCTGGGGCAGGAGGGATGGGAAAACACCACTACAACGGCACAGTAAGAGACTTTTGCAAAACGGCTTGTTTGCAAACTGCTTTGCTGAGATCACTGCAAAGTTTTATCCTTGTTGCCAGAGGAAGAAAAGGATCAGCCAGCTGGTGGAGGTGCTGATCTACTCTGAGTATCATGCACCATGGAAGACAAAGAAGGCCTGGTAATCCTGTGCTGTGGGAGCTTGCAGCTGCTCCCTTCCCTGCACACAGCAGTTCGTGAGCCAGCGATGCAGGTTCATGGGAGGTGCCCAGGGGAACCATAAAACCAGATGTAAACCAAAACCTCATCCAAACCTTGCTCATGCGGAGCAGCACACAGAGCCAAGATGGGATAAGGCCAAGGGGGATGAAGGAGGAGGCCGACCAGGGGTGCAAATAGTTTGTGGCAGGCTCTGTTCTTCCCAGCAGCAATGTCCTCGTCACCAGCAAGAGCCTGTGGTGCTGCCCAGGTAAACACAGCCTGGCTCAGGGACCACCAAGCTTCATCTGCCTTTGTGCTGCAGGCAGATCTCTGTTCAGCCCTTGTTCCTCTGCCTTGCCCTGGCTCCCCAAATTCCTCTTGTTCACTTTACCTGGGCCACATTCCCTACGCTCCAACCGACATTCCAGGCGAGATTCCCAGGTGTGAAAGCTGTGTTCCACAGGGGCAGGCCGGACACACAGCTTTGGCACGTCCCACACACGCCAGAAAAGCGGTGCCCATCGTTCGTTCCGAGGCACATCCCACTCAGAGCTCACCACCACGCAGGGGGAGGCAGCCTCCAACTTAGGGCTTTCCTAGAACACGGCATTTGGCAGGGGCAACCATGGTGCTGCAGCAGCTCGCCTGGCACCTCCCCAGCCCCGGGAATGCCCCTGCAGCAGGCAAAAGGCTCGAGCGGGATGCTTTGAGTCTTGGCTCCAGGACCCAGCTGAGCTGCCAAAGCAAACAGCTTCCTCACTGGGAACCCTGGCCTTTCCACTCCCCTCATGCAGCACCAAATCCGTCTCAGCACCGGGTGGGAGAAGGGCCAGAATCGCCTTTGAGATCCCAGGACACGCTTGCTCAGACAGACTACATCTTCAGCCGTGGCTGCCAGGCAGGAGCTGCCTCCAGCAGAGTTATCCACAGCGGGGGCATGTGCCACCTTTCCAGCCCAGCAGCTGCATTTCCACCACAGGCTGCCTCAGCACCAGCTGCGGCGCTGGCAGCAGCACCGGCCCTGCCACTCTGCATGCCACAGTGGCCCAAGAGGGCTGCAGGATCAACGTGCCACCCACAAGCCATTCTTACCATTCACTCTCATGGGACACACACATGTTCCAGCACAACCTTCTCCAAGGTCGGCACTGTACTGTACCAGCTGAGAGCAGGAGCCCCTGAGCTCTGCTCACAACCCACTCCCACACACCATTCCTGCTCTCCACCGGCACCTCCACCCCTCCTTTCCAGCACAGGACAGCGTGGGACCAGGACGTGGGACCAGGACGTCCCAGCGTGGGACCAGGACGCTGCCTCTGCCGTTCTCCTGCCTGCACAGGCAGGGGCCCCACTCCAGCACCTCATGAGCAGGAAAGGGAACGTGAGAGAAGGGAAAGCTCCACTGTTCCTTCAGCTTCATTTTTCCTTCCTTTAGAAATCGCTGAGAAGGAAGAAACCTGCCAGAAGACACATTAGGGCTGTAACAGGAGAAGGCTGCAGGCAAGGACCTGTCAGTCACATAGAAAAAATAAACAGCATGTATTGATTGTTCTGCAGTCCCCAGTGCCACAGAGCCCGTTCAGCAGGATCCCCTCAGACCCCAGAGAAAGGGCAGAAACAATAAATAAAATCACTAAGAGAAACAGAGCGTGGAATGAACTCTTGGAGTAAGAAACAAGAGCTGGCTGCAGCCCAGGGCAGCTGGGGGAGGCGGCTGTGGGGGCACTGGAGACCAATCTCATGCTTCCTCTTGCATCCATCGCTGTCCCAGCACACCAGCACTACACTAAAATCTCCACCGCAGTTACCCCCACGTACCTGATCCAGCCCCTGTGCTGCTCTGTACTCAGGCCAGGCTTCTGGCACCTCTCACTGACATCTACCCCAAAGTTGTCTTACTCCCAGAGAAGTAGCCAAGCTGCCTCAAACCAGCACCCTAGAGCCCACGTTCATTCTTGCTCAAACAAAGGCAAACCCCGAGTTCTGCTGGGCCATGAGGCTGGCAGTCTCCTGGCACCCCTCCGACCCCCAGCATCTTGTCCAAGATCCTCTCCTGCCCTGTCTTTACAGTTTGTGTTCACAGCTCCCTGCAGCTCTTCCTGCACTGTACTGTAGACCGACACCAGGGCTGCTACACAGCCACCTCCTACCCTGGCACAGCCACACATCCGTGGTGGGCAGAGTGCTCCTCACCTCTTGTCTGTGATAAGCTGCTGGGATGTAAGAGAAACCTGCAGTAACGACACAGCAGGAATCAGTGCAAGACCTACCAACAGCTGCCCCATGCAGCACATGTTAGTTTAAACATTTATTGTACATGTCTGGCTTTGATGAGGATCTGTAACCTGTCAGCTGCCAGTGTTTACCTTGGTGGACGTGCATGAGAAACCTCAGTCTGAAGGTCTGGGAGTTTATAATAGTGCCAGATAAACAGCTTTCCTTGAGAAATCACCCCATGACAGTAACCCCCCAAGACTAAACAAAGATCCAAGGGCCATGCACTGTGGTTTGGGAAAACTTCCTGAAGCCAATGCCTCCTCCACTAGCCACTCCCTCTGCTGAGACGTCCTTCTCACCCTCACATTGCCTTCCCTCACAGCACAGGTAGGACCTGCATTGCATCCTATCCCGTGCTCCTGCTCTCCAGCTGGCTACAGACAGGCCACATCTGCCAAGAAATATATCCATCCTTTGGACACTGTCACCACCATCTTTCCCAGTAACAACTTACACTGTGAGCAAGTCACTGTCCCAAGCCACTCTGCCGAGGCAGGCAATTCTTCTGGTTTGGCCTCTGCTCCTTGTTGTGTAACAGTTCCAGAGCATGGGAGGATATTTAGCAGCAGAAGTTGATGACAACCATGCAGTTAAGTTTGCATTTCCCTTCCCAGTGCTTGCTTACCAGCAGGACACCACTTCGGCTCACTCCTTGCACACCTCTGGCAAGGGGACAGGTATTGCAGTGACCCCCCAGCACCGGATCCACGGCTGCCACCAGCCAGTGCCCCTCGCTCCTTCTCTGGGATGGAGGTCCCCAAGCTACAGCCCCTGGACTGGGGCAATGCCTCTGCATCACCACAAGCCCAGGCAGGCAGCTCCTATCCAAACCAGGTGTGATCCCAGAGGCCGTTTCTCCCTCCCCACCAGCTGGGAAACTCCCCGCAGTCTGTCCCTGTGTGTGCAGTGGGGCAGGGGCAGCTCTGGTTCAGCTCCCACCATACACCCACCCAGAACAGAGCTCTGAGCACCCCAACTCTGAGCGCTCAGCACCTCCCACTCCCCAGCCAGCCATGCACTGAATGCTTCCATTCCCCAGCCAGGCCAGAAGTATGCACATTCCTGGGAAACTATTATATGGGTGTTCCTGTTGATGCTTTTCCCTGTTAGAAAAAGCCTGCGCTGAACTTAGGACTTCTGGCATACCAGATCTGCAGGACAGTTGAGAATTCATTTCCAGCAGAAAGGGTAACACACCAGCATGCAGAGCAGGTTCGGGTTTGCATAAGCACGCTCCGGTACAGGGCACATTCAAGTGCTAATCCCCCAGGAATGCACACCTTGTTCAATATGCCTTTAATAATCTTCCAGGAAAGTTACATACACCAGCAAGGATGTCAAAACCAGTTAATTCTGGGTTTGATCTGAGAAAGCTAATATATTTCCTTGTGATAATCTTCTTTTTTAAATGAAGTTCAGTTTACCTCTGATTATCTGACTCACTCACTCACTCACATTTAGGACAAAGCTTTCAAGTAGCTTTGCATTTTTTAACTTGCTGCTTGGCCCTAGCTAGATAAGGACTGGCTTTGGATTTTTACACCTAGATTTGACAAGAGTAGCATCACTTTGCTCAAAAGAAACTCAGCAGTTTAAGCGATCTGGGGAAGAAGGAGGCTGGTTTGCTTCTTCATGCTTGCAAGCAGAATAATGGTCCGTGCCATGCATCATTTCCGCAAGCACACAAGAACTTGGGAATGTCAAGGCTGAGTTACAAACCTCTCCCCACTGCAAGATCACTAAAGAATCAACACTACAACTTTTGCCCCATCCCCAGCCCAACGCACCCAGCTCTGGGTCTCTGCCAGCAGCTGTGACTGACAGCAGCATCGCTGCTTGGGCTGGTGACCCCACACTCAGGGGCCTCAGGGGCACATTTTGCCAGAAGGGGCAGGAGAGATGCCCTGCACAGCTGCCAGAGCCATGCAGGGTGTGGGCACTGCCACCAGAACTTGCCATCCCTGTCCCTGGGTGCGCTCAGCTGTGGGAGCTGGACACGTCCCAGACCCATCCAGTTCCCTCCCCTCCCAACGCCCACCTCTGCACACCCACACTGACATCTAGAGGCTCACGTGCCTGGCCTTGGGGACAGATCGCAGGCCACACCAGCAGTGCCGCAGGCAGGGAAATGTGGCAGTCCCAATCCAGCCCACACCAGAGCCATGCTGCCCCGTGCCCACCCGGGACGCCTCCCCATGCCTAGAGTGCTCCTTCTTACCAAACTCGCTGGCACACAGGTGCTCCACAATGGCCTCTGACTTCATCTCGTTGTCACAAGGGGGACACACAGTTGTTCCTGGCAAGAGGAAAGAAGTGAAGACAACTGAGATGTGGCTAGAAGCCAGCACAAGAAGTACCACAGAGCCAGACTGCCCATGCTGTCAGACTGCCACCCTCAAGGGGGACACATGCCCATGCACCCTCCCATGGGCTCCCAGCTCCCAGTCCTGTGGGACAACACCCCACTGGGTGTAAGGAACCATCCACCAGTTTACACAGCAGCACTGGCCATAGGCAACCTTCTGCCAGCCCCACTTCAACACTGTCAGTGGCCCCAAGGCCAGGCACAGGCAGGGGTAGGCAGCTGCTAAGAGCAAAAGGACAGCACTGGCAAAGAGAGGAGTTTTCAGGGCCAGGCATTCAGCTGAGGGGAGCTGCTTGCCAAGGGGCATGGCCCATAGCCTGCTGACATTCCCTCCACGTGTCATGCCAAGGCAGGCACACAATGCCCAAACGCCGGCACAGCAGGAGGATGCTGCCCAGAGATGGCTCAAGTGCCAAGGGGCTACCCTGGCGCCAGGCAAGGCGGTTCAGGACTGGGACAGCCCAGCTCAGTGCAGTGCTCCCCTCGGTACTGGGGACCATCCCACAGACTGCCCAGGCAGTGCTCAGGAAGGCCCTCGCCACCCTCCCTCCTGCCCTGCCCCAGAGCAGCACCGGATGGGGATGGACCCGCACAGCTCTTGTGGATGCCATCACCACCAAGAGTGGTCATCTTCCCTTTTGAGGCAGCCTCCTGCATGCCACAGAAGATCTGCAGGGCAGCCTCGTGGCTCCAGCAGAGCAGAGCCATCTCTGCTTGTCAGCCGCTGGCAGTGGCCAACATCTGCCTCTCGGGAAATGCCAGCCTAGGGGATTTCACTGGGATCTGTCCTGGGACGAAAGCTCACTTCACCCAGAGAATAAGAATCTGTTTCCAGGTTCCCATCTGCAGCTGGAGCAGAGACCACCCAGCAGCACAGACGTAGACTTGAGCTACTGGCAGATGAATTTATTGAGCCGGGAGATGCTGCTTGTTCCTGGTCCAGCAAGACGGAGGGCTCTTCCCACACAAGGGAGTTATTCTCAGGGACAACACTGCAGCAAAACATCTGCCAGTCCCTGCATGTAAACCGAGCACTCATGGCCTTCCAGCCCTCAGCCAGGCCAGCAAACCCACAGCATTGCTGGACCGAAAAGGCGGAGAGGAGTCCCAGAAAGAGGGGTGCAGAGCCAGCACGGCTGCAAGGGAGGCACAGCCAGGACCATAGTGTCATGTCTCCTCAGCCACAGATGCCCCATGGGGATTCAGGCGAGACATTTGTTTTCTGTGCCTTGTTCTTCCCCTGTCTCCACCCCCAAATCTGTTCTGTGCCAAATGCTAATTCCTGGGGACATGCACCATGACTTTATTAATCACGCCTGCAGTGCAACTGGCCTTCCGCTTGCTCCTATGTGCAAGTCACAAGTCAGCCTTCACAGCACCAGCATCCATCTCCACAGTCCCACTCTCTGTACCTCTGAGAGCTGCCCATCATCTGGGTAACCTCTTCTTTCAGAACCCTAACACGCAACTGCCACTATCACCATCTAAGAGTGACCAGGGAGAAACCAACCTTTGGAGATATGATGACATCCCTAACACTTTTTTTTTTAAATCAGCAGTCGGAACATTTCTTTCCAGGCTGCCCATTTAATGAGCTCATGACAAGGGAGAGAGGGTGCTCATAGGAAGGTGACACAAGCCCAGCCTTCCATCTGCTGCAGAGCCAGGAGTTTTTCACTGTGCTGGGGACCACCGTCAGGAACAAGCAGGGGGTACCTGCCATGCCAAGCACTTCAATCTGCCTCAGCAGACGGAGTGCACATGAGGAGGCTGGCCAAGCCTACACCAGCCAGACAAACATGAAAGCCACCACTGCATCCACTCTATGAGCTTTCCAGGCAGACAATTAAAAAAGAAGAAAAAAAGCAAACAAAAATGGAAAGTAATGCTCATTGTTCCCTGGTGCAAATACAGGCTGTGTTCTAGCTATGCTCCAGCAGCCCCTGAACAGGCTGTAACACACCCAAGGTGGCAGGGACCCCTGCCTTGCTGCGCCAGGGACCAGAGCCAGCAGCCATCCTCTGGGCTGGACCTGGGAGCCCCTTCCACTGGCAGCAGCTTCGCTCATGCACAATCCCCCTGCCCTAACTCGATCAGGTTGCTCAAGAGTCCCACCAAACCTGACCACGAATGTTTCCAAGGACAGGGCATCCACCACGTTTCTAGGTAATCTGTGCCAGTGTTTTACAACCCTCACTGCAAAAAACTTCTTCCTTATATCCAATCTAAATCAACCCATCCTTCAGTCCCGCCTCCTGCAGCCCTTTCACAGCACAACAGGACTGCAGGAGACAGTGTCTCCTGTCAATGGGAAGAGAAATTGTCCTCTGCTCCGGGTCACCACATCACACTACAGTCAGGAACACAAGCACTGGGGGCCCAGCCAGCTCCTGCACGGCTCTGTGCCCCAGGAAAACTGCTGCTCTGTGGAGCCACAGCAAGTCCTCCCATCCCTCCTGAGGCACCACAGCAGACATCTCCAGCCCACCCTCGGGGCCCGCTGCAGGTTGGCTGGGGCCCATCTGCTGCAGCTGACGGCTCAGCTCCAAGCACAACCTCAGCCTGCCTCCAGCTCACTTGTTCCCTGCTGACCATTTTCCAATGCCTGGCTGTAGAGCCAGCTTACTCCAGGGGCAAGAGAAGGAATGTGTAATGCTGTATTAATCTGCAACTCCCCTGATGCATCCAGTGGGCCTGCAGGCTTTACCGCCTGTGCTTAAGGAGAAAGGAATTCAGCAGGTCAGCTCTTTGAGAGGCAGAAACAAATTCCAATTTCAAGGTGTTAATGGGGAAAAATACTGAAAGGGTTTGTTCTTATTAGTACCAAGAGAAAAGGGGGGACACTGCTTGGTTCTGACCCTCTTTGAATCAACAGGAAACACCCCCGTGCCCAAGAGCAAAGGGGCTCCAGGAGTTGGTGCCGACAGAAAACGCAGACAAACCATGGACAGGGTGCACACAGCAGAACCCAGGTGGAGGAGAGTACCCAGCCAGCACAGGGACAAGGACTGAGCTGCAGGTCACCCAGAATAACTCCGCATCCGCAGGAGGTGGCAGTACCACAGCTGAAGCAATGGGTGCCTTATGGGCCATCAGCAGATCTTCTGTGGCATGCAGGAGATCCGGCAGTGCTGGTTCACATCACAGCAGTGGTTGCAATTAACTTGGAGTTTGCTTTTTTCACTTCAAACTGTTTGAGGCACCAAAAGAAAGCAGTAGTGTCCCACCCCAGTGCTGCCTTCAAGACAGATCTGAAAGGTGAAGAGAAAGTCGTTAAACTACACAACTGAAAACCTGTCAGATGCTGCACATTTTGAAGACTGTTCCCAGGCCTTGGCTCATTAATATCTGTAAAAGGCATGACCTGCACACAGCTCAGACTATTTCAGACCCTGGAAGGGGCAGCTCAGACCCAGCTGCACCAGCAGCATGCTTGGCTGCAAGTCTCCAGGGAAATAAAAGTAACCTTTGTACCTGCAACACAGGACATGGCTGTGGTCTTGACCAAGGGTCCAGGTTCACATAGGACATATTAATTTAGAGCATTCCTGGAAAACAACGAGGTTTCTCCAGCAATCACATCAGTAGGGGCAAACTATGACAAGGAAGCCATGATGGCTGTGCTGCCATCACTGTGGGGAGAGGCTGGGTCCCCGGCAATGAGATCAGTCAGAGCTGTCTCCCACCGGCACTGGCACGAGCTTCACATTCCACCTGCCTCTGGATGTCATTGTCGAGATGTGACATGGGCTCCTGTGTCCAGCTCCTCTGGGTACTGAGCTCGGGTGTCCCCCTGTGCCTGCCATCCCCCAGCCACCACGCCCCTGCTCCCAGTGCCCTCCGCATGCCCCCGCACAGATCCTAGAGACACCTCAGGGTGCACCCTCTGCTGCGGGATGCACTCCGTTCCTGTCCTGCATCAGAAGGGCTCTCTGAAGTATGAGTCCTTTCAAGATGGGCAGGATGACATTGCACAGTCCCCGCCAGCTGGGTTAGTTCTCCCATTTGAGCACCGCATACAGCCTTTGTCTGTACAGGTAACTGCAAAGGGCAGACGACCCTCCAGACGAGCACTGACACAGCGCAGAAGCCACGGAAACCACTCAGCCCCCCTCCTCGCCCGTCCCCGAGCTCCTCCCGAGCGCCGGCACTTTTTCCTCCGTGGAATCAGGAGTGACAAATCCTTTCAATGAGGCTCTGCTCGCCAAAAAGCACTGCACTCTCTTAGAGCCCTCTGCCATCTCCCTCTACAAACATCCCTACTGCCAGCCTTTCACAGTGCTCCAACAGCAAACGCCAAAGTGACACCAGGATATTTATTTATTTTCAAGTTTCCAGCAACAAATCAGACTCACTGCAACTTGAACAAGCCAGTCTGGCACCACAGAAACGTGCCGCATGCAACGGAAACAAACACGAACCACGTTCACTTTTCCTAGTCGTTTTTGGGCAGGTCTCTTGCTCCCTCTCCAGCCCACAGCCTACCCGAGGGCAGGGTTGGACCTCCACTGCATGCCCAGCCACCAGCTGTCCAGCCTCTTGCCCTAGAACTGCACTGGACACGGGGGATCCTGCCAGGACTACTGTCACTGTTGATTCCAGTCAGCCAGCACTTTCTGCCCTGGAGACCACGCATCCTCCTGCTGCCCAGGGCAGCCCTGCAGGAGTCAGGCTCGGGAGCAGAACCAGGGCAGTGCAGTATCTGAGAACGGAGGGTCACACCCTGGTCCATCAGGGCTGGAGCCCAGCCCCAGTGCCTGTGCAGGGATCAGAACAGGCACAACCCCACCATGTCCCAAACAGCCTGTCCCAAGCTCTAGGATAGGGATGAGGAGCTGGCAGGGCATCCCACCTTCCTTGGGACAGGAGAGCACAGAGCGTTCAGAGACTAGAGGAGGCTGCTGCCAAGAAGTGCTCAGATGGGCCTCCTCCTGCCACAAGAGCCCCTTCAGTCCCCACGTGGCCCCTCCTGAACCAGCGCTTGCCCTGTCAGCCCAGAGAGGAGTGCCAGGAGCAAGGCTGCTGCACGAGCCATGCCTTACCTTTGGGCCTGGAGACCTCGGTGGCATTGGGAGCTGTCATAGCAATGCAGACGTCATCCTGGGGAAACTGGTCACACTTGAGCATCTCTGGCCAGAAGAAGCCAAAGAACTGCATGACAGGCTCACAGGAGTCACGCACGGCCTCGCAGAGCCAGCGGCAGGGGTAGACCGGCCGGTCCAGGCAGACGGGGGCAAAGAGGGAGCAGAGGAAGACCTGGGTGCCCATATGGCAATTCTTGTTGAGCAGTGGCACCCAGCTGCTCGCCTGGTGTTTCACCTCGGCCATGGTCTCGTGGTCCAGCAGGTTGGGCAGCACCATCTTGTCGTAGCCCACGCTGTGGCAAAGCCGCAGGTCGGCAGGGATGGCCACACACTGGTGGGGTTTGGCGTAGAAGCGCCCGCCAGGGTAAGGGCCCAGGTCTGACTGGTAGCTGACATAGTCGTACTCGCTGGCCACGCCACAGGCCAGCAGCCCGGCGGCCACCGACACCAGCGCCCGCAGGGCGGTCCCGCCGGGCCCCCCCACGCTGCCCATCGCCGCGACTCGCCGACGGTGGCCCCGACAGCACCGCACACCGCTCCCCGTCGGGCGCCCGCTGCCGGCGGCCACCCCCGGGGACCCTCCTGGCACCCCCACCGACGGCCCCTCCGCTGCCCCTACCGCCGCCCCTACCGAGACCCCTCCCGGGCCGGGGCGCATGAGCTCGCCCGGTAGCACCGCCCGGCTGCATCCCCGGTGGGCCGGTGGGCGGCCCGAAACCCCCGGAGCCATTCCCGATCTCTGAAGCCGGGGCGGCTCTGGGAGGTCCCGGCGCTCCTGAGCGGCTGTTCCAAGGTTGCAGATATTTCTGTGAACCTGGACTGCACCGAGCAGAACTCATTTCCCAGTAGACAAATTTTAACAGAAACTATGGTATTGGAAAGAAAGAGGGGGGAAAAGAAAAACAACAAGAACAAAACCAAACAAAACAAAAAACAGGAGAGAGAAAGGGGGTCTGTTCTGTAAAGTGGTATCGCATCTGGGTACCTGGCTCCAGATGTGCCGGAGGAGCAGGAGCTGCATTCCCTGTTCCTCCATAGCAGCACCAGCCCCTCGCCACCCTTACCTTGCTGTGCTCCTCAGGGCTTGCAAAGACTCGCTGCCCTCCAGAGCCAGGAGCTGGGTACGTGGGGTTCGGGTGCTGTGAGGCTACCCAGGTGCCAGCACAGGCATCTGGTCCGGCAGCCGCTGCGGGGCAGAGCCGGGTGCCCCTTGGTGCAAGCCGGGCAGGAGAAGCTGGCTCAGTCCTTGTGTCAAGCTCTGGCCATTGAGCAGCTCTGCCCGCCGTGTGCCCACAGGTGCCTGTCCCAGCCTCTTCAGAGCTCCCTCCGCTGGAATCCTCCACAGCTCCCCTTCCTGCTGCTGCCTTTGGCGCAACTTGTACTATTTAAAACAGGAACTACGCCTCATTGAGAGGTAAATGGAAGAGGCCTGAAAGAGCTACTTTCACCTGAGGGCCAGCAGAAGAGAGCAGCCAGTTAGCACCACTAATGAAGTGAAGAATTTAGCAGTAAACAAGGGACCCGCAGAATGAAAGAGGCAGTTGGATGGAGCAGGCCCTCTCCTGCTACTTGGGCTCAGGAAATGGTGGCAAAGCACTGATCATTGTTTGTACCAAGAAACGGCTGCCAAATGGACTTCTCGTTCCTTGAAAAATTCTGACAGTACAGAATTTCCTTTTACCAAAACCAGTTTAGAAACACTTAAACATCTCGAGAATTTAGAAAATAGTGCTGTGTCCCAGGAAACAGCTGTAATGTAGAACAGGGCACTGATCTGCTCAATCAAGATTTATTCAAGCAACTTTATTTGCACTCAGGTGTTACATCTATGGGCACAAGTCTCTGGTTGGGAACCAAACTGTGCCAGTGCCTCTCCATTTTCCATGGCAAGATCATAGGAAAGTCGCAGAGCCTCTCTATTTGCAGAGCAGCAATGGGCGTGTTTGACTTTGGCAGTGCGTGATCCTTCTGTTCGAGGCTGAGGCATGCGATAGGAATATCATAGGTGGGCAGGCAAGGTGGGGACTTGGGAAACTCTTGTTCAAAAGTTGGAGAGCTCTCCAAAGGCAACGGCAGTAACACCGCAATAAAACTACAGTCAGGGTTCCAGTTATCTGCAGGTCAGCAAATACCACATGGCAGCAGGTAAATGTTCTGTCATGGTCACTCAAGGGATATGTGCCCTGGAGCATCCCACACTGATGAGTGGATTTTGCTGCAGCCCTGACACACTGAACAGTAGCTGCTGAGCCTGCCACGGTTCATGGCTCTTGATCCAAGCAGAAAAGCTTGGTTCAGCATGCCTTGGCTGCTAAATCTGACCACATTCATGGCCTGGACAGTTCCTCAGCTTGGCTCAGGGAAGGTCTTTGCTGGCTCCCTTCTCTCCTCTGTGGCTGATATCCACATTCATGACAACAGCGCCTGAATGAGAATCCAAGAGTAAATTGTAAACTGAAATCCAATTGACCAGCAAATACAATTGCTGGCAAACCATTTTTTATTTAAAAAATATAAGAAACTGGGGAGAAGGAGGAAAAAACCCAAACCAAACGAAAATGCCAACAGCTCTGGTCTAGGCCACTAAATTGCTTAATACACGATATAAGGCCTCTTAGAAAGCAGCTGCCCAAGAAGGGCTGCTCTTCCAACAAACCTCTTCCAGACTGGGCATGAACTTTTCTGAGTGAAGCCTGTACAGCCATTCCCCTTCATAATTATGTAGCCCACTGCTTCATAAATCTCTGCCTTGTCTCTAATGTCATAGCCATTTATTGCTGCCTTTCCCACAGGGGCTAACATTTTCATATTGAATAATGAGACGCTTTGCACCACACATCATTCTGGCTGTCCCGAGACCTCTCCTGCCCTGTGAAAAGCCCAGTCCAATTAACTGTGCCTATTCCTGGCTCCATTGTTCATCCCGGCAGCCTGCAGGACCAGGCACTCTGCCCTCATCTGCAGCTCGGCATCCCACTCTGCTCCCTGTTCACCTTCGGTGGGTGCTCAGTGGTGACAGGGTGGGTGGCAGGTGACATGTCCCCGTGCTGCTGGCAGTGGTGTTCTCCTGCCTGCCCTTTCCTCCCTGCCCACACTGGGCACACTCTGCCGTGGCCAGCTGGTGCTGGAATGCCTTTCCCTGCATGCTGCCCTGGGGAAACAGGCAGGCACGGGATAATAGAATATATTAGCCCTGACTCCATTCAGGCCCTGGCTCCTTATGAACAAAGCCTGCTAACTGAGCTGATTTTTGCCAAATGACTGGCTTTCGTGCATGAGCAGCAAAGTGGAGCCCCCAAATACTCCCATGCAACAAGCGCTATTGCCCAGGGTTCATTGTTTTACTCCTGCACTTGAGGGCATGGAGGAGTCACGGCCTTGCCTGCCCTGGCATTTCTTCTCCAGTTTCCCACCACTGCATTAGCCCCGTCTCAGCCCCAGCAGAGGCAGCAGTGATGGGGGAGATGAGACAAACTGGCCATGGGTCCCTGCAGTCCCAGCAGAGGCAGCCCACCTGCCATGTCCCTACATGGAGAGCCCACCATTCACCAAAAGCTGGCCGGCAGCAGGGCCAGGATCAAGGCATGCAACAATTCCAGCCAGTGTCTCCTGTTCGTGTGAAATTAGCACCAATAAATGCTATAACTATACACGATCAACAATGGGTTTACTAGCTAACATATAAAGGACTACAAGAGCTAATGCCTTCAGCAGTGCTGAAACTCTTGACCGTCTGCCCCTAGTCCCAGGAGGGAACCAATGGCAAATGTTTACAGGGGCTTATAAATATTTATCCTGTAATAACTTGCTGCATTACAGCACATTCTTCTCCACAAGGCTCAGCTTTGCCCTGGACCAGGTGCAGGCTGCTGAGAGGGTCTGTGGCATATATAAAGTTTGCCTGAATAACATACAGCAAGCGCTGGCGTTCAATAAAACAGCAGCAGCCAAGCTGCACACGTGAAAGGCAGTGCAAGTCATTCCTTACCCAACAAAAGAAAAATGTGGCTGGGGAGCACAGGTGTGCAGGCACGTTGGTGTGGGTGCAAACCACTTCTGGGTTGCCAGACTAAGCTGGGAAGTGCTGCAAGTCACTGGAGAGCTATAAATCACACTGCTGGGCTGGCATGATGGGAGTCTTGGCCCAAGGGTGGCTCCGTGCTGCCTGAGGACATGGGGACCCTTGGCTGCTTTTGTGAGGACCCCAAAGGAAGGGAGCAGGAGACTAGCCCACTGTGAAGAAACATCTCCTCATGCTTCTTGCTCTGCAGCAGTCCTATCTGCCCTCTTCCCTTTAAAAATTTTTGAGTCATCTGTCCACTTATTTATTTATCTTTCTCCTGCTAAATGATTTGTAAGAACATAAGATGCCTGTGGTTTGGAAACCATGTGATAATCTCCAAGCAGGACCAGAGATGGAGTTCAGAACTACTTTCTAACAGGAGTAAATAAGCAGATTGGAAAGGCTCCATTGTGTATATTCTAGGTTGCTATTTTCTTAACCCTGTCTCATTAAGATGGATGGAGTTTCTGCTTATTAGTAATTTGGCAAGTTCCTCTTTGTGTACACTCTGCACTTCTCACTAATGACGCTGTGCTTCAGTGATTAACAAAAGAGACTTCCAGCATAGTCAGTGAAAACACAGCCACGCACTTGGGGCATGGGGACGGAAGCCCAACGTTCTGGAGATGCTGTCTGTGGAAGACAAGGGACTGCAGGGAACCCAGCAAAGGAGAAGCTGCTGGTCATAAAACCTTTCCTGACACTCAAATCATTTTGACCTGAGGACATTGGTTCTTTGATTTACATGCATAACTGCAGAGCTGACAGAGCCTATAACAAAGTGATTCAGAGCCCTTCCTCTGCTGTTCTTAAGACACATCTGATGGAGATGAAGCTGGCACTGCTACTGCCTGGATTTACAGCTGGCCATTAAAGTATGTTTACAAGTCTTTAGTACAGTGTACACATCTGGTAAATCATTGATTGAACAAATAGCTCCTCCTGTCATGCTCCTTCTCTCAACTTTTCCTACTACTCTGGTACCCAGCCCAGAGCCCATGGCCAGTGGCGGTGGCCAGCCACGGGCAGGTGTGCATGTGGTGCCCAAGCAAGCAGACACATGTACCCACACCTGCACATGTAGCCTGGGTTGTCACTGACATCGAGAAGCTCTTGGACACACACCTACACAAAAAGCCCCATGCAGATCCTCAGCATGAAGGTCAGCTGATCTGACCTTACCTACATGCAGTGAAAGGTATTCTTGCTAGCATTCTTGCTAGCATGTATTCAAATCCCTTAGTGCTCTTGGTCACATTGCTTCTGAACCTGGCCAGACCAATCACCTGCACGGGGCAGAGTCCCAGGTGGGTACGCACTGAACGAGAGAGGCAGCTGTTCCTTCCTGGGGTACTCATGAGACAAGAGAAGGAAATCGGGGGCCTTTGCCAACCTGTCGTCTGCCTTCCAGTGGGCCAGCTGGCTGGTATGGGCCACACACAGCTCCTCAGCACTGGCCAGAGCCCTGGCTGGCTGCAGGCTGGGTCACCCCTGGCACCAAGGGCTCTCACCAAGGAGGGAAAGCCAGGGCTGAAGGGGCTTGGGCTTGCTGCACAGATACAGTGGAAGAAAAACAGGGTGGAAACAGGGTGCAGCTCCAGGTACATGGGAAACAGCATCCCTTTCCTCTGGCACCAGGAAGCATTGCACACAGTCCACACTGGACGGCACTGCAGCCTTCCTTGCAGCAGGAGAAAAGTGCTGGGTTTGGTATTTTACCAAGCATGGCAGTGGCTGGGGCTGAGGAGCAGTGGGAGCTACGGGCCCCCACCACGGCTCATTGTGCCATGCACAATAAGCATCTGGCCAGCTGTGCAGTCATCTGTGGCCAGAGCCTCGCTCTTGTGGCCACAGAGCTGGGCAAAGGCCAAAGGGTAAAGGGCAAACCATGGGAGCAGAAACAAAGCTAGATCAGCTCATTCATGCAAACCTTTTCAGGAGCTTTTGGTGGCAGGACGACCAGCCATGGGAGTGCAGAACTCACTGTCTGTGTGTGAATTGCCATCGGGACACACAGGCTGCCAGGTCCCATGCAGTCACTTGGCAGTGGTTGAAAACGTGCAGGATCCTGGAGGCTAAATTAGAAGGGACCCACAAAGATCATCGAAGTCCAGCTCCTGGCCCTGCCCATGTGTTTGAGAATCACACCCTGTGCCTGACAGCACTGTCCAAACACCTCTTGAGCTCTGGGAGGCTTGGGGCCATGACCACTGCTCTGGGGAGCCTGTTCAGTGCCTCACCACCCTCTGGGGGAAGAATTTGCCCCACTTCTCATTGTCACCCCCTCACCACCAGGTACAGCATCCATCTGTGCTCATATCCTACTGTAGTAGTTAAGGTCTTGCTTAAGCAATTTCCTGAATAAAAATTTGTTAAGAGAAATGCCTGCAAGGCAAGGCCAGTCCTGCTCTCCCTCCACTTTTCAACAGTGGGAAAATGGGGTGGCTTTGCCCTAAGGCAGCTTTGCCTTGGATAGAAAGAGAGGAGCCTGGACGCTCTCCTTCCATCCCCACATCCAGCTGGTGCCAGTGCTGGCTTCTGAGGTAGACTGTAAGATGTTGACTTAAGGCTGATTCCCTGGGGCACAACATGTTGCCTCTGAATTTCAGGGTTTTAATGGACTGGCAGGGCATCTGGGAGGGAGGAGAGGGAAACAGAATTTTCCTTACACCATAAATAATTTTATGAAAGATTTTAAAATAGATTTAAAGAATAATATCTTCTCTCCCTTCCCCCTTTCTCAACTGTACTGTGCATTTTAAACTGTTTGTGGAAGGGAATTAATTAGCGCAGGCAGCGGAGCCCAAAGCTCTGCAGCAGCCTGTCTTCTGCACAATGGAGATCCAACGCTTTCTCCCCTGCCTGGGAAACACATGCCCAAAATCCAAGTACATACATTTTTTCTAACCTAATTCATTTTGTAGATTGATGGAGAAAATCCATAGCAAATATTTATGATTTTGCAATAAATAACCCTCACAGAAGTTACAAAAGAGTTCTGGCGAGTCTCAAGGTAACTTTCAGCAAATTCCAGGGGTCAGGGCAGACTGGGATACTGAGCCCATAGTGCTCGAGCCTTTGGCTCATCTGTTTTGAATTATTGGTATTACTCAGTGTAGCATTGCTCTCAATGGAGTAGCTGTGCTGTGATTCCATGCCATATTTTATTTCTATAGCAGGAGAGAAGATGCAATAACTATTAGTTGTACTCTGTTGTAGCCAGCAAAAAAAACAGGCCCCAGCGGGGAGGGGTTGGTCCTGCTGGTGTTTGCAGGCTGGCAAAGGAAGGTGTCTGTGCCCAGGTGCCTGGGACAGGACTCAGGGCTGGACACAGTGCTTTCTCCTGCCAGTTCAGGACACGGACCTGCCGAGGTGCTCGCAGGGGTCTGGTGCTGCTCGAGAGGTGGTGGTGTCCCAGCGCTCTGCTGAAGGCAGCCGACAATGCTCCGGGCGCCGCGGGAGCCAGCGAGGGGTGGTGGGTGCTGTGGGAGCCACACACCCGCTTCCCGGGAGCCAGGGCTGCGGAGAGCTCATCCCCACTCCATCTTCGTTAGCTCTTAATCACCACAGCGGAAGGAGAAGCCGCTAGCAGCATCACGCTGCTCTCCCGGGCATGGGCTCCTTTCAGGGCTTTCAGAAAACAGGGTCAGACGTGTCTTCTGACCTGTGACCTGTCGCTTCCCTCCTCGCCATAATTATCTAATACAGCGCTCTCCCTGCCAAGTACAATGAAACAATTTGTCACTTCAATTGTCTGTCAGTCAACACTGGGGCCTTTTCAACAGGCCAACACATGTTTTTTGAGAGCTTGTCAGCAAGGGCTGTCTGGCCAGGCACATAACCGTGGAAAATGGAACCTTTGTTAATTCTGGTTCTTAGAAAAGTAAATCCATTCACTTGTTTTTTTCAGGCCTTCAGTTTGGAATTTGCACAAGAAGCTGAATTGCCCCTGATCCCTAAATGATTGGTCAGAGGATTTGCATGAGGAAGCAGAAATTAATTATTCTTTTCTTTTCTTTTTATTTTCTGTAATTGTGTGTTTAGAAATGAGATTACATTCTACAGCAGCACGAGGGGCTGAGGGGGGAATTGCTTTGCATTTGTTTAGCTCCTTAGAGTTAAGATCGCCTAATCGTTTCAAGCATTTCCTAAGATTCCCTCTCTCTTTTTCTGCTTTAATGACCAAACAAAGATTGTGCTACTTCCCGGGGAACTTTTCTGGCAGCTGAGCTCAGCAGTGGGAGCCAGGGGCTTATCCCTCTGCCGAAATAGTCTTAGAATCACACAATCACTAAGGTTGGAAAAGACCTCTAGGTTCACTGAGTCCAACCATTAACTAACTCGGCGCTGCCAAGGTCTTCATGCTGATTTTAGCTTGCAGGGCACAAAATGCACTACAGAGCCCACGGGCTTGGGAGTCCTGGTGGCTCCTTGTGTTGGAGAAAGGGTGTCAGGATTCCTGTCAGCCCAGGAGGAAGCTGATGGTTGCCCGATTCACACATCTGGTCAGCACAAGCTGGGGTGTGTGGGCAGCCCCATGCAGGGCAGGGTGCTGGGAACATCCCAGTGGGGTCACCTGAGCTATCAGGACACAGACCTGCCAGTTCCAAGCCCTGCAGTCATGCTCCTCTTCAGACAATAAAACTGATAACCTTGTTGATAGCACAAACTGGCAGAGGGAAAAAAAAAACCTTCATTTTTTTGGTGCTGCTTCAAGCTTCCTTCTGCTTTTCTTGGTTTTTTTTTCATTTGAAAGCAGCACCCTTTGAAATTCTCACTTTCACCATTGATACACATATGAAATCTTATTCCTGAATATTTAATACAAGATAGATATCTCCATTTCCAGGTATTCATTCCAGGGAAGGAATGTATTCTCACTTAACCCCTCTGGAAGCTGGCTGGAAGGCACTGCAATTGCCATGCAGGGAAAGAGAGATCTGTTCTTACACTTGCTGAGAGATAAGCAAAGCAACTGAGTCCATTGAAGAGCTGCCCCAAGCATTTAAGTTGTACTTTTAGTTTCAAATCCATTTATGTCTGAAGAAGGTTTTGGTGCAGAGATGGAGCACATTTCTTATTAACTGTTCCTGTGTTAAGTGATTGCAGAGGTGATTCAATATGGGACTGTGAAATTAGCACATTTACCTAATCACACAAATTCCAGAGACATCTTGCATGTAATAATGATAATATTCCACTGCAAGGGCTTCAAAGTTTACAACAAAGGGCAGCAGCAACTCAGACATCCTGAAAATATATTTTTATGTTTTTATAAACTCTAGTAACATTCTAATTGGATAAAACATTGTATTCAAAAGCTGATTCTTCAAAAATATTTTAAATGCACATAAAATATCTGAGAAAATATTAACATTATGATCTTAACTGTTTGCACACTGGAACCAGTTAAAGGTTAGGAAGACACCATCCATCTGGCATAGTATTTTAAGCAGAATATTTCTGAGTGCATTTCCTTTGCACTGGGGCTCGTAAATGAGCCTGGCAATGACAGACCGGGGAAGCCTGGCACACACAGGTCACGACACCAATCACGGTGTCTGCAGGAAGAATGAGCCCACCTTGCTTTGACACACTCACGTCCCAGGTCCCCAAAGAAGGAACAACATCAAGGTGACTGCAGGAACTGGGCTGGGGGTCTCAGCTCAGGGGTGCAGGAGGGAAGAGCTGGGAGCAGCCCCAGCCCTGCGCTACCCATTAGGTGTTTATTAGCTTTCATTATGGAGTGCTAGAGGGTTAATTAATTCAGCCTGCTCCTGTGGGAGGGATGGGGAGCAGGACAGTGAGGCAAGATCCCGCTGCCAAATTTCCAGGTTCCTGGGGCAGCCCAGCACTTGGCCTCTGTCCCTGAGCCAGTGACCAGACAGCCTGGGCTGTTCCTGTCCTCACACCTGGATAGCCAAGGGGGAAGCTGCACACCCCTTGCTGGCAGCAGGGAGTCCTGCCACTCCAACCAGGTTCTCTCACTGCTTGGCGGCCCCCAAGCAGTGAGACAATTAAGGGTTAAAGTTTCTTGCTGCTCCACTGTCGTTGAATTCCTCTTGGCCATCAAAAGTCCTCTTGCAGAGGAAGGACAACACTGCACCAGACTCTGGTATGATGGGAATGAAGTGGAAATTGCAAATGCAGAGTTCACAGGAGTCTCAGGAACTCTCAGGCAGGGTCCGCGGGTTCCCTCAAGCTGTGCCCAACATACAAACAAGTGGGAAGACAGCACAATCCCCTCCCAACACCTGCTGAGCCTTCCAGATAAGTAAATGCAGTTTCCACTTTAAGAGTAGAGAGAAAGACTAAAAGCAAATGGGAAAAGGTATCTTTAAACTGATGGTTTGCTGCTTCCTCTCCACACACAGTCTGTCACCTCTGCATGTTCTCTGTTCAGTCTAGCAGCCACTCCTGGGATTTGTTTGCCCACAAAGTCCACAGACCAACTCAGGGTGCAAGAGCGGCTCCTCTTGAAAACAGGTTTTTATATCCCCTGTGATAGTAGGTGCAAACATTATCAGCACTTGAGCAGAAGAAAAGGAACTACTAGCAGAAGAGCACAATGAAGTAATCCTTGCAGAACTGAACTCTTGCAATCAGATACAAGGTAACTATGGCTGTGGCCCTGTTTGATTAATTCTGCTTCACCTAATTGTGAAAAAGAAAAGTCATTTCCACTTAAAAGATACCCTGTGTGTCCTTAGTAGGAGGATGATTCCCCTGAGGAGCTACAGCTGGCCCAGAGGGATTCCCTGGAGTGAGGGCATCAGGTATTTGCATTTTCCAGTTACTACACGGGGAAGTCTGTGTCGGTAGGAACTCTGCCCTGAAACCAAACTGCCACAGGGGCAGGGGTCTGCATCCAGATGTGGCAGGGCAATGCTCAAGCAGCCTGGGCCTCCCCTCCAGGAACGCCCTCCCTTCCCCGTGGGTCCCACAGCCGTGGCCTGGCAGCACACCCTCCCTCATAAGCCTCACCAGGGCCCGGGGATGCCACCAGTGCCACTGCAGCCCTGGAGCCCAGGTTCATAGGATGCACATCCAGCCCTGCACCATTGCTTGGATACTGACCCAGCAAAGATTGAGCATGACCCAAGCCAGCAGATCTGGACTGGAGTTCATTCCCCCTTGGGATGCGTGGGAAGTTTTTTCATGTTTATCATCTGAGTGGAAGCTCCAGCCGATTGACGAGGAGCAGCTGCAGCAGCAAATATCAAACTGAAGTTCCAAATGCTTTCATCCCTTTGCATTTTGTTCACCAAGTGGTGGGTTTTGTCAACCGTTCAAATAAACACGCCTCTGGCACCCCAGCAGAGACTGCTCAGCCGGCAAGGACCAGGCCGGTGGCCGCGGGGCTCAGGGACATCAGGGCACAGGGACAGCAGCGGGGCCACATCTCTCCCACCCCGCACTGCGGCCCCAGGACACACTGTTCTGCTGTAAGACTGTCCCTGAGCTCTCTGCTGCTTGCCAGGGCTGCGCCACGGCAGTTTCCAGATTCTCCGTAACCTGACTGACCTGTGCCCTTGCTGACGCTTGGCAACTTGGAGCTCCCGGGCAAAGGTTAATGGGCCACCAACGGATCCCGTGTGCGTCGGCACAACCAGCTGGGATAAAGCTGCGGGAGCGTCGGTCTGTTCCCACCGGCTCCAATTCTTAAGAAAACCCCACGAAACTGACCCCCGAGTTGGGAGCGGCGGCCACCGGGCACAGGGCCGAGTGCCGCTCCCGGCGGGGCCGGGCCGCGCCCGGGGCCCGGGCGGTACCAAGTGCGAGCGGAGGGGGTGGCGCGGGCTGCCCACGCCTGGGATGGGCAGGGGGGCAGCAATGCACCCAATGGGAGGCGGCTGCTCGTGCCCATGCGCAGCTCCTGCTGTTCGGCGGCCCCCCCGGGACTGCGCCTGCGCACTGCCGCGCCCCGTGGCGCCGGGCGGCACTTCCGCCCTTAACCAGCCCGGAGTCGCCTCGGTGGTTTTACGACAGCCGTAAGTGCGCGGAGCGCGCGGGGTCCCCGGCGGAGCAGAGGGACCGGACGGGACAGGGGCGGCGGCGCGATGAGGCCGCAGCAGGCGCCGGTGTCGGGCAAGGTGTTCATCCAGCGCGACTACAGCGGTGGGACGCGCTGCCAGTTCCAGAGCAAGTTCCCGGCCGAGCTGGAGAACAGGGTGAGGCGGGGCGGGCCGGGGCCGGCCTGGGGCTCGCGGCGAGAGCGGCGCACGGAGCCTGCACGCTGGGCAGGGCCAGGCGCGGGCCTTACAGGCCTGCGCCCAGGTGTCGTTCGCAGGTGCCCTGACCGGGTCGGAGCCAGTTCCGCGGGTTCCCCGAGGGCGGGTAGCGTCTCCTGCACGAATCTCTAACCGAGGCCGTTCAGGTGCAGGAGCGGACGCGGTTCCTCCCCCGTGTCTCCGTCCCGGACTGTGGTCACTCCTGGGGAATGTCGCTGGTTTGCAGCAGCAGAGCAGAATGTACTCGTTGTGTCTGTGAGGACAGAGCCAGCTCCGTGCTCCTAGGTGTTAACATTGTCCTCTCCCTTGGAATCCTGCCCGTCCTGCCGAACCCGCTCAGAGGCCTCACAAACGCTGTCTCAAGTACTTTCATTTTGCTCAGTGCTATCAGATGTGTTATCTTCAGCTGACAGTCAAACAAACATGCCTTGCTACCGCATCTTCTTTCTCTCACTCTTCTTTTTTCTCTTTCGTGTTCCTTTGTTGTGTTTTGTTGAGGGTGTGTTTGGTCAGCACTGAAGCAGCACCGAGGCACTGTGGGTATAGAGTGTCTGTCCACTCTCCACTTGTTCATTTTAACCCAGTGCATCCCTGTGCATGAATTCCGGTTTTTTCACAGTTGGATTGCACATTTGCTTAGATATGTTGTTCTGAATGGGTTTGTGTCCACGGTTTGTTTGAATTCAGACTCAGCCTGAGCACGGGACAGGTGTCTAACAAAGAACTGCAGGTCTGTAGCTCTGTGTGTTTCAGGCTGGGGCTCTGAGCACAGTGCAGGTGATCCATGAGTGGAGGTGGATGTACAGGGATATTGGGGAGTTCTGAAGTGTGTAGCTGACAGCCCCACTTGCTTCTCTTGCAGATTGACAGGCAGCAGTTTGAGGAGACAGTCCGGACACTGAACAACCTCTATGCAGAAGCTGAAAAACTTGGGGGCCAGTCTTACCTTGAGGGTTGTCTCGCCTGCCTGACTGCCTACACCATCTTCTTGTGCATGGAGACGCACTATGAAAAGGTGTGTGTTTGTTTCCCCTTCAGCCTGCAGGCAAGTACTTGATTCTTGGTGGGTTTCCTGTGACTTGCAACGTTGTGGTACAGATTCTTTACGGATGTACCTCCAACATGTTGGTACTGGTCAGTTTGGGTCCCATGAGGGTCACCCTGAATCCTGTGGGAAGTGCCTGCACTGCGGAGCCATCAGACCAGTTGTGTGTTAGTTCTCACGTTGCCGTATCTGTGATATCGCTGGAAAGGAAAACAACTGAGACTCCTGTGCGTTTTCATTACCAGGTTCTAAAGAAAATTGCTAAGTTCATTCAGGAACAGAATGAGAAGATCTACGCTCCTCAGGGCCTTCTGCTGACAGACCCCATTGAAAGAGGATTAAGAGTTGTATCCTTCTGTGGCTTCTGACATTGTCTTCTGCCTTGTGCTCCTTGTTTGTCTCAGTGAGGTACCTCTGCTCATGCTTGATCTGTGATATAGAATCTGTGATTAGTCTTGTTGCTCTTTGTTGTGTCCTGGTCTCTAGTCAGGTTTTAGTACGCTAAGATTTGGCACATGGAAAGCCCATGAAAATGTGGAACCCGACCTTTGTGACTGTATGGAAAGAGCACTCAAGATCATTCCTCTATTCCAATGACCTCCAGAAATGCTGTTTTTCTGACTGGGGAAAGAAGTGACCGTGTTGGTAGGACAGAAATTGATGTTGTGAGAACAAGAGCTGGCCATTACTTAATTTGCCACTGTCAGCTGAAGTTCTGGTGAAGATTTTTGGCATACAACATCACTGCAAGCCCAGCACTTACTCTTGCTTCCAGTGTGGCTTACTTCAACCCTTCTTCTTCAGCTCTTGAGCAGATATTTTGTGTAGTTATTGCCTGAAGTTGTAAAGACCTCTCATAGCAAACGGTGGAGTCTAATGAGTAACACACATTCTTTGAAAATATTGAAACCACAGCAACTTGGAACCCAATGCCAATTGAATATATAATAAGGCTAATTCCTTGCAGTTGGATTTTCTGTGGTTTTGTCCAAATAGCTCAGAGCTGTCACCTACAGGACTCCCTTCTTCTCTTAAGTGTTTTCCATTGTGTGTACACCTCCTGGAAAAAAAAAGAACATTCAACTTGAGTAAAAGCATTTTCAGTTTGGTAAGTGACTTATTAGCAGTGTTAACTTTTTTGCTTGGTGCACAGCCTTCCCCAAAATTTAGCAGAAGAGGGGCAAGGCTCACACCCTCTGTGCACAGCACCGAGTTTCTGTGCAGGCCCTGGGCTGGGAGCCAGTGCTCTTACCTGATGAGGCATCTCACATGGACTGTTCCCTTTGCTTTGGAGCTTTGAGACCTGCTTTAAAATAGCTAAGATATCAAAAGGCTCATCACCTTAATGTTTTCCTGCCTTTTTCTGGTTATGTTTTCATAGTCTCTTTGTAGTGTATTTCCCTGACAGCTTTTCTGTAAAGATTGAAATTACCATTTATGAAGACAGAGGTTTGACCAGTGGAAGATAGAACTGTGGAGTCTCAGGTACAGGTTACTCTTATCTCAGATCAATCTCAACATCCTTCTGTGCTCAGAGAGGTGGGTGCTGTCATGCTGAGACAGTTTATCCCATCCTTGTATGTAATCAATGACTGTTCACATAAATCCTGTGTGGACCAGCTCTTGGAAGTAAAAATATCAGTGCTGGACATGATGTTGCTGAACATTACTTTGGAGAAATTTGGGTCTTGACTGTGTAAATATGCTAACTTGTGCTATATTATGTCCAAACTTATTCTCAGGTTGGTAAAAAATGGGCTCTGTCCCTGGGCGTATTCTAGCATACCGAGCCTTTTTGTTGCAGTTTTTCAGTTGGCTGCGGTTGTAGTTACCACACTAGTGTCTTTACTTGTGATGCTTTTGGGTAAGAGGGGCCAGCAGCCTGCAAAAGCTCTGCTGAGAGGCTCTCAGTTCTCTTGGTGCTGTGGGGCGAGTCACAAAGTGAAGAATGTTCACAGGACTTGCAAGGGAAAGGCCAAAATACAGGCTCATGCTAATTGTATTCAGTATAGACCATCAAAATTACTATCCCTGACTTTGCTTCTGGAAAGCTCACACTGGGACTGGCTCCCTTGTGTTAGGTGCTCTGCAGGTCCTGGGGTGGGAGTGTTAAGTCTGGATTGTTGGCAGTGTATACGGAAAAGAGATGGGAAACATTTATGCCTGTTATGCAAAAAGAAACAAACAATAAAGGTCTTTAATTTCTGTTGGACGAATGAAATTGAGAGTTCTGGGTTGTGCTCATGCTGCTCACCATAACGCATGGTAACTTGCTCCTCCTGCCACACTCCTCCTGCAGCTGTAGAAAAATTTGTGTAGGGGGGCTTTTGATTTGATTTAGGAAGAGTTTCTAATCATATGAAACTTCTTTTCTAGATGACAGCTCACCGGTGGACTTGCTGTACCAAGGCTCCCCTACCTCCTACTTTAGAGCATCATTCCTTTCTCTGCTGCCAGATCCACAGTGCCATCTACTACAAGGACTAACTTCCTCAAACTGCTCCCCAGGGGGTGACCTAGCTGGTCAGCATCCACTTTGCAGTAGGTTTGGAAGCAACAGGATCACTTTTAAGTTTTGGTTTGGTTTGGGTTTTTTTTTCTCAAGAAAAGGCAGAAGTGGTAAAGCTGTGTTCTCTCCTGAAAGAAATGAGGCCCTCAGCCCAGCAGAGGTTTAGTTTGAGTCCTGTAAGTGCAGTGCTGTTCCTCCCTGGTTCTTCAACCCTTCTGTACGTCAGTTGGATTTTGGAAAGCTCCAGCTCAAAGTTGGGAATTTCCCTCCAGTTCAGTGTTAGAGTGCAGAGATACACAGTGCCTCTTCCCAGCAAGGAGTGACTCAAGGCAACGTCTCTTGTGCTGATCCTTGTGGAAAACCAAAAGGCAAAGTATTCCTTGTGTTAATGTCTTAGTTGTCCCTAGAAGAGGAGGGGTGTAGCCAGACTTTAACCCTGGTGGTTTTTCTGCCCCTGTATCTGTGCTGTTGTTGGCCTTGTCAGTGCTCACCAAGAGGGGCCTGTTCAGTCGTGAAACAGTGAGCACAGTAAAGTGGATGCTGAGCCAATAAAAATAACGATTCCCACCCTACTCTGATTAATATGTGAAGTGTAAAACTGTTTCTTTATGGATTTCTTATATATAATTTATAGGAAAACATTGATTTGACAAACTGTAAGATACTGTGTAAGATGGATTTCTTAATTCTGTCTGCTGGCACACATTGAGGAGTTGAGCTGTGCATTCCTTAGCATCCCTATACATGGACATTGCTCAGCAGCACCTGCACGAGTGAAGTTCTCACAATCCAAGCTGGCTGAATCCTTTCTCTTACATCCTTTAACCTTATCAAAGCCCAGGTGTCCTGGTATAGGGGCCGAGTGTCAGTGTCCAGTTGTAGAAGGAACTCAGGAGTTCAGAACAGGTGGCTTAGCAGGGTAGAGGGGCTGGATTGGTTGGTGGTGGTGCTGCAGGTGCTAGTACTGGATATGGAACTCCAGGCTCATTCCTCAGCCACTGTGGGGGTTTGAGATTTGATTAATATTTTCATTGTATAAAATTTGTTTTTTCTAAACTGTAACAGTGTTCGCCTTTCACAGCTGT
The DNA here is from genome assembly GCA_013397175.1 of Platysteira castanea. Classification (NCBI taxonomy): domain Eukaryota; kingdom Metazoa; phylum Chordata; class Aves; order Passeriformes; genus Platysteira; species Platysteira castanea. Next base: position 174,112 of record VYXC01005573.1, on the reverse strand, counting down.
TGCAATATTGGCAGAAGTACTGATGGATCAGTAAACCTTTTCTTAAACTGTGTCCAGGTCTGTTCTGGCAGCGCCATGGTGTGGGGCACAGGGTGACTCCGGAGTGCTGGGCCAGCAATGGCCAGAACTACAGCGCTTCAGGGCTTGGCCTGTGGTGCACGGGGACCACTTCCTGGGGTCCCAGGCTCTGGCTGGTGCGGGGCCGATTCTGCCAGTGGCCACTTTGTGCCTGGCGCTGGGGCGTTGGGTGGACGGACACCTGGGGGTGGGGGTCATATCCGCTGAGTCCTTACTGGCTGAAATAGCTGTGGCTTCAATCCCCTTCCTGATTGGCTCAGGAGCTGCAGCTGATCCCCTTCCTGATTGGCCCAGGAGCTGCGGCCTGATCCCCTTCCTGACTGGCCAAAAAAAGCTGCATTTTCTATCCGCCTCCTGATTGGCCTGCTTCAATCAGCTTCCTGATTGGCTGGAAAAGCTGCAGCCGGGAGCCGCACCGTAATTGGCCGAAAAAGCGGCAGCTTCAATCTGCATTCTGATTGGCCGAAAAAGATGGCTTTTTCAATCCGCCTCGTGATTGGCCGGGAAAGCCGTGACCCTCATCCGTTTCCGGACTGGCCAAGAAGCCGTTCCGCCAATGCTTATCCACGTTCCGGGGCGGCTGCGTGGTTGGCGGGAGCGATGGCGGCCGCGGCCGGCGGGGACTCGGACAGCGACAGCGAGGAGATGGTGCTTACCCCAGCACAGCTGATCCACAGCCTAGAGCAGGTACCGTGGGCTAGAGCGACAGGCTTGGGCCGGGGAACGGGGGGGTTGCTGAGCACTGGGCGCTCTGCAGCAGATGCGGAGCAGCGGGGCCGCGGCCTTGTTTTTTGCCCTCTCCCTGGTGAGGGTGTGTAGCTAGGGTCTTCCTCGCCTTCACTGACAGCGTGCCTTCTTTCAGGCCTGGCTGAATGAGAAATTTGCTCCGGAACTGCTGGAGAGTAAACCTGAAGTCATCGAGTGTGTTGTGGAGCAGCTGGACCATATGGTAGGTTCTCCTGGCTAGGGTGGTACAGGCCCGCCCTGGTTGCCTGGTCTGGCAGATACGTGCCTGAGTCTCTTTGAGAGTACCGGGATTGTCTGCTTCCCTGTCTCCGAGACAAAGCTTCTGCGAGTTTATTCTCTGAGCTTGCCTTGGAGAGGGGCTGTAGTACAAGGAGGCAGTGTTCTTTGAGTCGTCAAAAGCAGTCATAGTCTGGTTTTGTGGGTTCTATGTACAAAACCTGTCTTGCTCTCTGTTTGTTGTTGTCTGACATCTCAACCATTTAATTTCTCTTTGCTTTTTCTTGCAGGAAGCAAACCTGAAACGGGCAAAGAGAGGAGACCTGAAGGTCAGTGTTCACCACATGGAGATCGAAAGGATCCGTTACGTGCTCAGCAGCTACTTGCGGTGTCGACTGGTGAAGGTAATGCTTGCTGTGCAGCCCAGAGGGTGAAAAAGGGTGATTTCAGGAGGGATTTTTACCCACACAAAGCTTCCTGCTTCAGCATGGCATTTAATGAAAGCATGTTCTCTCTCTATTCTTGGAAGCGTAACTCAAAGAAATTGATTTCTTGGACACACTTTCGTGTTGTAATGAAGGAAGGTCAGCAGTGTTGAGCACAACACTGTGGGTGCTGTTTGCTTCATCTGAGCTTGGGGTGGCACAGCTGAATGCTGTCCCATTCTGCCTGAGTCCTGCTGTGTGCACACATGGTTGTATAGCTTGGCGATCCCATGTGATGTCACAGTTCAGGAGCAGGGATTTGGGCAGGCCTGTGGCTGCTCCTACAGCTTGTAGGGAATCCAGTGGAGAGTGGGGATTTAAGCACTGAATTTGTGGGAGAGATCTGTATCATTCTTTTGGATTGTGTTCCAATATTAGATAGAGAAGTTTTTTCCCCACATTCTGGAAAAGGAGAAGTCTCGAGCTGAAGGGGAGCCTTCCATTTTATCACCAGAGGAGTTTGCTTTTGCTAAAGAGTGAGTAGGTTTTTAATGTATCTTCCTCCCCTTTTATAAATTATAGAACCTTAACTGTGTGTTTTGCTGAAGTTCTTGAGACTGTGAGCCTTAGACAGGTTTGAAGTAAGAATTGGTGTGTTTTAGCAGGAGGTTTCCTTATGGGCAAGAAAGAAACTAGAACAAAATAACTCTGGTGACTAAGTCAGTTACCAGGGTAGGCCAAGGGCCTATCTTTGGCTGTGCCCGTGGGATGAGGAGCTGTTGCTTACTCTTGTTTGGAGTCAATATTCTCCCTGCAGATTTGTATTGGATTAACCAAGTCAGTATTTCAATGGTTTGTTTCAGGTACATGGCAAACACAGAGGCTTACCTGAAAAATGTGGTGCTAAAACACATGCCACCTAACCTGCAGAAAGTGTCTCTCCTAAAGTCAGGTGAGTCCATCCAGACTCCAGGTTGATCTGAACATTGTAGAAGCAGGGGGAAGTGTGGGGAAAGCTCCACGGAGCCCCACATGTAAAGGGGCTAGTCCTCCACTTGCTGCTCAGTTGAAGCAAAGGTGATGCGATGATAATGTTGTAATGTGGCTCCGTGCTGCTGCCGGAGGCTCATGCTGGGCCCTGCTGTCAAGGCCTGTCTTACACTGAGGCTGGGCACACACATCTGGTTAGAAGTGTCTGGTGTTTACTTTGTTGGCTATAAGTTTGCTGCTCCTCAGACCCCTCGGTGTTCTGCAGAGGAACTTAGGTGAGGGCTGAACTTGTGCTCTCAATCTGTTATCTGCAGTTCCAAAGCCCAACCTGGACTCCTTTGTGTTTCTGAGGGTGCTGGAGCGGCAGGAGAACATCCTGGTGGAGCCAGAGACAGATGAGCAGAGGTACGTGGGCACTTCCCCGTGCAGCACAGGTATCAGTCAGTGTCACTGCAGCTCACGTCCCGCCTGTCTCTGCAGGGAATACGCCATCAACCTGGAGGAGGGCTCGCAGCACCTGATCCGCTACAGAACCGTGGCCCCTCTGGTGGCCTCAGGAGCTGTGCAGCTCATCTGAGGGGAGAGGTAAGTGCGTGGTGGGAGGAGCAGCCGTCGCACCATCTCCCCTGCCTGCCCCACCACACTGGGGCTGGCAGGAGCTCCCTGTGGGGCTGCCAGGGCCAGGTCCCCTCTGGGGCTGGGTCCCCTCCCAGAGCCAGGTCCCCACAGACGTGGCAGGCGGAGCACAGTGGCATTGGGGGGGTGAGTACCAGTGTCGTACCACAGAGGCATTCATTACCCCCAGGGCTCCTCAAGCTCCTGATTGCTTGTGACATGCCCAGCATACAGCCATAGAGTCCTCACTCTGACGTTCCTGAGTGAGGGCAGGCTGTGTCACAGGGCAGTGTCTGGAAAGCTTCAGTGTGTAGCTGCTGGGATGCCTTGTTGAAGAGCAGTGCCAGACAGTTCACTAAAATGGGATAGCTGTGGTCACAGACTCAGGAGAAAGCTATTTCTGCTGTGCATCATCTGAGACCCTCCCTGCAGAGGGTGAGGGATTCTAGTACAGCTTCAGGTTCCATTTGTAAGAGTAGACACTGTCAGACTCCCTTCTGCAGAAGCCACTGCTAAGGGAAGGATAACACGGACTTCATTTTTGGTGGTCACGCAAAGCAAAAGCTCCTCTGGACCTGCTGCCCCGTGCAGGCCTGTTCTAGTTGGAGGAGAAGCCAGGGTGTTCTGTGGTGCTTCATCTTGGAACCTGTCGAGTGCATGGGCAGATAGGGGCATGTGTTCATCAGGGCAGGGTCTCTCTTCCCTGCGTGGTCTGCATGAGGGGTGTCTGGGGAGCATCTTCATCTACAAGGCTAAGGGTTACACAGGGCATCTTGTAGTGTGAGTGGCTTTGCATGTGTGGTTTATAGTCTTCCTAATTAATCCATTTAGGTAAAGAAGATTCTTTCAAGTATAGATGTTAAGAGGGGGCTGGGTTTAATCCTTAGGGATCAGTAGCATGTTCCTCTGGACAGCCCCCAGGAAGGGCTTGTGGATTGTGCCCTGCCCGTATTTACAGCCAGACAGCTTCACAAAGGTGACTGAAGCTTCCAGACAAAATCCTCGTTAATCTGCTGCTGTGGAAGCGTGCTCCACAGGATCTGCCTGAGGAGTAGGTGGCACGTCTGCAGGCTTTCTCCTTGGCCCTGTTCAGTTTGACTGAATACTTGTCCAGACAGCTTGTACTTGACACACTGCTGCATGTCACATGGCTGCAGCAGTGTGAGCGTGAGGGGCATCTGTCCTCTTCTAGTGGCTGAACTTTACCTGACCTGGTGGTTTCCAGAGTGCCTTTGGTGCAGCTCCTCTCTGGAGCTTGGCAGCTGGCACAGGGCAGTGTTCTCACGGGCTAGGCAGGAGAGTGGAGATGGCTAGTAGGCTGAGATCAGTGAGGCTCCAAGTGAGAGTCAGTTGGGGCACACCTGAAAATGCTACCTGCTTTTGTGTCCTTCCATGACTAAATACTGGGACATCTGTGGAACTGCTAACACTGCACCTCTGTTCTGTCTGTGCTGGGGGAAGGAGGTGTCCCCAACTTTACTGAGAAAATGATGAGTTTCGCTTGTTCCTTTAGGTGGAGATGCACAGCAGTGCATCCACCTTAATCTGTGTTGCTGGGAGAGAATGGGTGAAGTAGGAGCAGCTTTTCCAGTGTCCATGTGTTCTGCTTGGGTTCAAACACGTTCCTTGTTCTCTGCTCTACCCTGGGTGGAAATAGCTTGGGTTTACCTAGTGATTAGCTCTGAACACAAAGGAGGTGGATGGTGAAAGAGATCGCAGGGAGGGCAGTGATGGTGAGCTGCAATTTCCCTGCCTGAGCTGGAACTGCTCTCCTGGGGGCCGGAGAAAGGTAGGACAACTGGTTTCATTGCTAGGAAGACTCATGTCTGTGTTGGCTACCCCAGGTCACTGAAGTGGGGGGGTTTGCACTGTCAGCCCGAGACAATGTGTTGAAAGGATGCTTTTGCATCATGTTTTTGCCAGCTGGGCACTGGGTTCAAGCTCACTTTGGCCATCCTGTGAGACGTCTTGCCTTGCGCTGCAGACATTCAGACAGGGTGGTGATGGAGAGCCATGGAGAAATATTGATAGGTCAGTCAGCTGTATCTTGAGCTGAAGAAAATCTGTACTGTCAGCAGGAACAATCAGGGCTGCTTAACATAAATGGCTAGACAGCTCTGGGGAGATTAGCAAGGAGTACAAGGTAGGGGTGATCTGATTTAGGTGACAGTCTTTACTGTCAAGGAGTCACATGTGAGTTGAACAGTGAGGATGATACTGAATATAGATGTCAGGGACACCACAGTGTCTCTTGCGTGCTTGGGTGTGAGCAAATTTCCTTCTCAGTGTACACATCTACGGTAAGAAGCTTCTGAGTTTGTAAAAGATGAGCCAAGGGTCTGGGGTTTTCTCTGCTTAGATGCCCTGGAAATAGCTGCCTTTGGACAAGCACCTGAAAAGGGGTGTATAGAGCCAGTTCAAACCTCCCCCATTAAAGACTATGTGAGAGGAACCTGCTCCTCTTTCTCCCAGAGCTACCTCCCGGTGTCGATAGTTCCACAGACATTGGTCCTCCAAAAGCACTCGTGTTTTTCTGGCACCAGGAGCCATTTCTGTGCTGCTCCCCCTGTTGGCCCGTGCCCGGCGCAGTAGAAGGCCGCGCTGTGCGCTGTCTCCGAGCCGGGCCCGGTACCGGCGGCTCTCCGGGACGCGGCGCCGCCGCCGCCGAGCTCTCCCCGCCGCGCTTCTAGGCTTTTCCAGGTGTGCAGCGGGCGGGCTGTCGCCCCCCCAGCCATGCCCGTGGACCTGGCCGTGCGGCTCTGCCTGAGCCACTCGCCCCCCATCCGCAAGCTGCTGAACTCCTACGAGGAGCTGCGGGGCAACCGAGGCCGCAAACCCCTCCGATCCTGTCTCAACCAGAAGCCGAGCGCAGAACCTGAGCCGGAGTGGCGAGACAGTACTAAGAGCTCCAAGGGCCAGAAGAAAAAGCGGGTCGTGTTTGCTGATATGAAGGGGCTCTCACTGACGGCTGTCCGCTTCTTCTCAAAGATTGAGGAGGACCTCTGTGATTTGCAGCATGCCCTGTCAGACCTTGCCTGTTTCCGACCTAGGCTGCGGGACTTACGCCCCGAAGTGTGCAGGTATGTGCTGGACTTCCCACAGCCGTCTGCGAATTACGTGGCTTTCCGCAACAGCCTGCACAGCAACTTTGTCTGCCTGGAGAGTTGTCTGATCCAGGACCATGTTCTGTCAGGGACAGTGAAGGTTAGAAACATTGAGTACGAGAAGAAAGTGACGGTCCGCATCACCTCTGATGGCTGGAAGAGCTTTCGGGACATCTCTTGCCAGTACATGCACAGCACATACGGCTCAGCTGACACAGACATCTTCTCTTTTGAGCTGACCCTGCCCAAGCCATCCATCTCCCATAGGGTTACAGAGTTCTGCATCTCTTTCCAGTGTGGACAAAAGACCCACTGGGACAACAACCATGGGAAGAACTACAAGATCTGCCATGTGGGTGTGATCCGCCCTCCCTCCCATGCCGTGAAGAGTGCCAGCAGGGCCTGGGAGCATCTTGGCACCTCTGGGGCTGCTGCTCTAGTCCTTTCTCACCTGCAGACCTGGCGGCATTCAGAGACTCAGGCTCCTTATTGGTAGGAAGGCAGCATGGGGAGACATGTAGGTCCCCTCCGTGTCCCAACTGGTACAAGGGTCTTTGGGGAGGGGTCAGCTGCAGAAGATGCTGCTCACGGTTTTGTTAGCTCCTTCATGGCCTGCTGCTCTGTGAGCAGCTGCTAGTCTCTGCAGAAGCTTCTTCACTGCTGGCTGCTGCTACAGAGGCTGGAAGCTGCTGCTTGAAGTTAACTCCTTCGTGTAGGTTCTCAGGGCAACACAAGTGAAAATAGGGGAATGACAAGGAAAGGGCTGTGGGCTGGGACCCGCGGCCATGTCTGAGCCACCCCGGGAGCCGCGGGGGCCGGTGCTGCCCAAGTGCCTTGTGTGGAGGGAGCTGCTGGGGAGGGGGCACGATCCTGGCGCTGCCGGGACCTCCCGCTGCAGGCGCTCTCCGAACCGCGGTACCGAGAAGGGCTCACCGCGGGGTTACTGGGCCGAGAACGGCGGGGTGCCTCCGGTGGTTGGTGCTGTAACGGGGAGTTAATAAAGTGACGGCGCTTCGCGACTCCTGCCTCCTCCTCCGCCTCCCGCGGGGGCCGGGACCGGGACCGGGGGGGGGCGGGCGCCCTCTGCCGGCAGTGGGGGAGCGTGGCGGTGGCGCAGGCGCTCTCTGTCGCCGGCGGAGGGAGGTGGGAGGAGAGCGGGGCGGCCTGCGGGCGCGGCCCCGCGGGCGGCGCGCTGGNCGCGCCTCCGCCCCGCGTACGCCGGGGACGAAGGTCGCAGGGAGGGCCGAGCCCTGGTCCTGCCGTGACCCGCCCCGCTTCTGGGGAACAGAGCCGAGAGCGATCCTCGCCGCCGCCCCCGGTCTCGCTGCAGCCGCCCCGGCCTCGGGCGGGCCGTTACGCTGGTCTGCCGACCGGGCGGACGATGGTCAATCGCTGCAGCCCCGAAGCGGCGGTGCGGGCTGCGGTCTCTGTGCCTGCCAGGCCCGCCGGGCCGTGCCCCAGCCCCGGGGCGGGGCCGGACGGGCGGCTGCCAGCGCCGACCTGCCGGGAGCCCGCGGGCAGGACTGCAGCACACGTGGGCTCTGCCGTGGCGGGTGACACGGTGCAGGAGGGTAATAGCTGACCCCTCACAACCGCGGCTGCCGGCTCAGGGGGCTGGTCTGACCAGTTCACCAGCATGAGTCCTGGTTCTAACGGGTGACGGCTGTGGCATAATGGGCAGCTGCACGTGTGGCTCCCAGTACATGGTCTGTGTATATGCCTTTGAAGCTCTAACAGTATTCTTAACATTACTGGTACAGCAGTGTGTAACCAGCAGCTGGAACATAGTGTACAGGGAAACAAGAGGATCTTTACAGACTCTTCTTTGCCATGTGTGCTTGTCAGGTACCTGTTAAATCCCATCCTCAGTCTGGGACTCCATAGCCGGGTGAAGGTGGTGTTCAGAGGGGAGTCTCCCCCCAGCAGACTCAATTTTTATCACAAGCCACCGTTGGCCCTGTGGGTGTGTGACCTTTGACTGGTCCCTGTGCCCCAGCAAGTTCCTCTTTGACTAATCATCAGCAGTAATTCTCCCCTTAGGCTAACTTCCTGTCCTGAACTGTTTATAAGTCTGCCCTGTGTCATTGGGGATGAGATGTACAGGAGCAGAGGAAGTGATGCCTTCCCAGGAATCTGGCTACCTAGCTTCCTCATTTCTCTTAGATGCCCCTGAAATGAGAAATGTGATAAGATCTTTGTCATTAGGAAGGGTTCTCTGTCACTCCTTTCCTGTACTTGGGACCTGATTGCAGCATCCTGTGCCGTAGGTGTGGTTCTGGATGAGTGCTCCATCTGAGGTGTGCATGGTATGAAAATACAGGATGAACGGCAGCAGGAGGTGATTCCCAAGTGACGGTGACAGGCAGTAGCTAGAGTACCAGTGTCAGTCTTGCTGTGTCTCAGGAGCTGCTCTGAATAGCGTGACCTCAGCCCAAGTACTGCCTTCCAGGTTTCAGAGCTCACTGTCTCTGGTGTCCTGCCACCCTCTCTGCGTTGACACCTCTCCGGTCTGCTGACTTCAGTTGCTCTCCTTCACTGCTGCTGGTGGCATGTGAGTGCCACGTCTGCCAAGAAACCAACTTGCTGTTTGAAAGCTTTCCAGGGACACAGGCTTCATTTGTGGCTGTAATGACCCTTCAGCGTGAGTGGATGCCAGGGGCCTCCAGAATTAAACTCGTTCCAGGCGTCATGCAAGGACCCGTGCTGGTGCGCATGTCCTCGTGGGGAGAACAATAATAGCTCCACATACGGTAGGCTCCTGTGAGTGCCAACTCCCTCGATCTCCTCCAATGCAGGCTCAGGGATGGACTCCACCTTGTCCCTCTGAAGAGGCTCTGCATGCTCTCAGCAGCCGGGAGGGGATTCTGCTGCCAGATTCTCCACAAGCTGCCCCACGGCAGGACTTGCTCAGTGGCAGCCTGGGAAAGGATCTGTTCCTGCAGTCGTGTTGCTACCGTGCCCACCACACACCCATGGACAAACCAGTGTGTGTGCACCATCTGCTCTGAGCTCTTTGGCCTGTGCTGTCTGAACTCACCTGAGCTCCTGGCAGACTGTTGGCTTGTTTTCCCAAGTGCTCTCCCTGATCCTGTTGCATTCTCTTTCTCAGAGCCCCAAAAGGATGTGAACTTTGGAATGGGGTCTCTGAGCAGGCTGCAGACTCGGTGCATGTCTAAGACTGTTGCTGAGTAACAGGAGGATTGGTTCATTGCTGCAAGCAGCCCTTCTGTCTGGCTGCAGGGCACCAGCCTTGCCTGGGCCCTTCACCATGTTCCTCCTGCTCCCCTTTGACAGCCTAGTGGTTAATCTCTTGGGGATTTCCATAACTGTCCTCTTCACTCTGCTTCTGGTTTTCATCATCGTGCCAGCAATTTTTGGAGTCTCCTTTGGCATCCGCAAGGTTTACATGAAAACTTTATTAAAGATTTTTCAGGTAAGTCATGTTTTCAGAATGTTCTGTGTGTTTGCAGAGGTTTGTCCAAGCATGGTCATGTTAAGAAGAGAGGCTTTTGCCTCAGGAGGGCATTGTGGGTGACTGTAGTCGAAGGTTGGGCTGTTGATGTTGTGCTGCTGCTGCAAATTGACCTGTTTGGCTCATCTCAGCCAAATGCAGCTTACGAGACCTCTGTCTGTGGGCTGTTTTTTCCCTGTAATAAATCTAGTAAGTCTTCAAGTGAAGAAATAGTCTAGCAAGGCTCAGGAGTTGGCAGGAGTACAGCAGGATCTGAGGGGTAGCTTGGAGGGGTTAGTGTCCCATGCAAGGCAGAGTGCTGGTACAGCTTGATGTCGTGTGTGATGGGGAGGAACCAGACTGCAGCCAGCAGGTTGCTCCTCTCCAGGACACATTTGGATGAAGCAAAAGTAGAGGCGGTAAGGCAGGAAGCTAGCCTTTTGTCCTGCTATCCCTGAGTGGTCTGTGGCCAGACCCCACAGCTCTCAACATGCTTCTGTCCTGGAGTGTCACCTGCTGAGCCATGTCTGGACCTGCTGCCTTGGAGGACAACCAGCAGCCCTTGCCGACCCTCTTGGCACAGAGAGGCCAAGTGGAATTTTCCAGCTTGTTGTCATGCTGTTCCCTTGCCTGCCGTTAGTGGACTAATTTTATGGGCTGTGTCTGAGCCAACACCTCTTGAAGCAAGTCCCTGACCAGACCAGAATTTTTAATCTACTAAGAGTAGTAGGTAAAGCCTACACCACCCTAACCTGGCAGCCCAGATGAAAGGCAGAGTGCTTTCTAGGGAGGTTTTAGGCTCTTAAATATGGAGTTCACGCTGCTAAAGGCTGCATGGTACAGCTGCTGCTGTTTGCACAGGGCTGGTTGTCCCCAGAGTATCCCTGTACTGGCTCGCTTGGGAAGACAGCCCTGGAGCTCACAGTGTTCAGCTCTTTAAACTCTGAGTCCTCCCAAAAACCTGAGGTGTAAATAGGAAGACTCTGGGCTTTGTGAGGGGCTTCATTAACACAGATTTCTGAGGACCTGACTACAAATTTACTGACTGAAGTGGGCAGAAAAAAAGGTTTTAAATGGAACTTTCACAATGCATTTTTTTTTTTCCCTTCCTTCAATTCAGGAACATTTACTCTCAACACTTATATTGGTATTTGAAAGTATTTTTCTGAAATGACTGGGAAGTCTATTTCAGCTCTTATTAAGGAGTCTTAGTGGTGGGATAGAGGAGCACTCGTGCACAACTGGTCACTGATTTGGTGGAAAATTCACTCATTAAGTTTGACCATTCAGAATTGTATTTTGGAGGGCTATTATTGACCCAAAATATTTTCCCAGCTCTTGAGGCCAGTGTTGGGAACCCAGAGGGGCAGCATGTGGGAGCGTGGCAGTCTGGCAGCTTGTGGGACACAGCCCGAGCTGCGAGGCCTGGCTGGCAGCAGCACACCTGTGTTGCTGGGGAGGGAGGGCACCTGCCTGGTGCCTCTCAGCTGGGAGGTGGGTTTGCTGCTGCCACAGTCAGGATGGAGATATGCTGGGCTTGCAAAGAATGCCTTCTCCATAGGCTGCTTAGCTCATGCGAGGTCAGAGCTCCTCTCCTGACTTCTGGGATGGCAGTGTCTAGGCAATCTTCTGCAATCATGGAGTTCTAGCTGCTGGCAGAGGCAGCTGCGAGGTGAGCAGGACACTCTGTATGCAATTAGCATTCTCTCCTTGCTGCCTCCTGATCTGCTGCTGGCATGGGCTGAGATCGGGATGCCACAGTTCCCAGCAACTTCCCCTTCCTCGCAGAAAAGCATGTTGTACACAAGTCTTCCTCCTTCAGAAGCTTGTCCTTCCAGACCTGTATGAATTACAGGCTGTGAAGGTTACTTGGAGGGCAGGCAGGAAAACTGCACAGAAATCCAGCCTGCAGTTTGTGCTGGTACCCTTGAAAATTAGCTGAGAGAACAAGTAGTCCTGGCACAAGATTTGGCAACCAGCTGTCTGAGGGTGCTTGCTGCTGCTGTTTTGGGCAGATTGCTGAGCTGAGAAGCAGCAGCAGCCATTAGCTGAATCAGAGGGGAAAGGATCCCATCCCATTATTAGCCTGATGCTTTCAGCAGCAGCCTGAAAACACAGTCTCCACTTTGAATTTGGAAGAAACAAGGGTTGAAAAATAGTACTGGTCCCCTGACCAGCTTCCTATGCTTTGGTGCAGACCCCCCAGCAGGAGGCATAACTCAGCCAGAAGCTGTGCAGTGGCAACCACGTGCAAGGTGCAGCAGAGCTGAGAGGTCACAGAAACTGCAGAAAATCTTGCTGTGCCATCTCACCACTGAGCGCTCTTCTTCCCTCTGGCACTCCCTGTTTCCCAGGCCGGTTTCTGCTTCCACCTCAGTTCAGTTGGGTTCATCACTCACTCTTTCAGTTCTGTGTGGAAGCCTCCTGCTTTAGTCCCATCTTCTCCCCTGAACTGTGATCCTTCCTGAAAGTCAGCTGTAAAACAGGCAGTGGTGTGGAGCTATAGACCTTGCAAATCTTGGTTGTCCTGTCTGTCTTGCAGTGGGCAACACTGAGAATAGAGCGTGGTGCCAAGGAGAAGAACCATCCGTTGTACAAGCCCTATGTCAATGGTGAGATCCTGCCCTGCATGGGTACACAGGGAGTTCAAAATTCTTTTGGGGAGGTGGGGTAAATGTGGTGTCTCTGAGCAGCTGAGGTCTGCTGGGAAGTCTTTTCCATGTAGGAGGGAGTTCTAGAGAGCTCTGTTTCACGAGGAAAGGCAGGGAAGCACCCCATGAGTGCTTCATTTCTAGATAGTGGGGAGGACTGGTTTATGCCTGTCTGGACTGGAGAAAGGAAGGGGACCCTGAGAAGGGTGGGTGAGGAAGGGCCTTGGCTTTTGTCTTTCTTTGAGCAGGCAAGTCACACTTTGGTCAGAGCTGCCTATGGTGTGTTGCAGGTATCATTGCAAAGGAGCCAACGTCACTGGAGGAGGAGATCAAGGAGATCCGCCGGAGTGGCAGTGGCAAAGCCCTGGACACCCCTGAGTTTGAGCTCTCAGATATCTTCTATTTCTGCCGCAAAGGCATTGAGACCATCATGGATGATGAAGTGACCAAGAGGTTCTCAGCTGAAGAGCTGGAGTCCTGGAACCTGCTCAGCAGGACCAACTACAATTTCCAGTATATCAGCCTCCGCCTCACTGTGCTCTGGGGACTTGGTGTGCTCATCCGCTACTGCTTCCTGCTGCCCCTCAGGTGAGTGCTGGTGCAGGGACCTGCCTGCCAAGAGGATGCTGGTGGCCTGGTTTTGCTAGCATATAGTTTCACTCTTTCTGCAGGATAGCCCTGGCATTTACTGGCATCAGCTTGTTGGTGACTGGTACCACAGTGGTGGGATATTTGCCAAATGGAAGGTGAGTTCATCTTCGAGGGAAGAGCGGATAGGGAGCACTCCGTGCAGTTTGAGACCTGATAATCCTGAAATTTTCTTGCAAGGCTTTCTGTTCTGCCACCTGCAGACACAGCAGGTGGTCCTGGCAGCTGTGGCCTCTCAGGAACGGACACCCTGTAATTTTCAACAAAGGGCCTAGATGTGAGCACTAAGCCGGTTGGCAGGGCACTCGGCCCTTGCCTCTGAAAGGAGTAATAACAGAAAGGGGCAAAGACCAAAATTTTATTCTCATGAGTTAAGAATCAGTGATCGTAAACTGACAGCAAAGCTCAGGACATGCTGTGTTTCTGTAGCAGAGACGTGAAGGCTTGGCTGGATCTCACGGCCTGGGGCAGCTGGGCTGAGTGGCACTGTTATGGGGATATTGTAGGACTGGGGAGTGATGGTCTCTGTCCTGGGCTGCAGGTGTAAGGACTTCCTGAGCAAACACGTCCACCTGATGTGTTACCGGATCTGCGTGCGTGCCCTCACAGCCATCATCACCTACCACGACCGGTAAGGCCTGTCTGCTCCAGGCTGTCCCTGCCCAGGAGGTGCTCCATGCCGGGCCTCATGCAGGCCACATGCTTCCTTCCTCTTTCTTCACCTCTACCTTTGTTTTGTATCTAGAGAAAACAGACCCCGAAATGGAGGCATCTGTGTTGCCAATCACACCTCCCCCATTGATGTGATCATCCTGGCCAGTGATGGCTACTATGCAATGGTAAGGTACCGGCTCTGCCTGCCTGGGCCTGGCCACCTGCATGGAGGGAGCAAGCAAGCATGTTGTGGGGCAGGAAGTAGGCAGCAAGAGTCCTTTGAGCATGCAGACCTACTTTTCCCTGCATGACATGGCAGGGCACTGTCACAGTCTGCTGTGCGTGGTGTTTGTGCAAACTCAGCCTGGAACTCAAAGCACCAGGGGTCTGTGGGTGCAGCTTTGCAAGAAGAGCTCTCGGCTTTGCTGCTGTTGGAAGAGCAAAGCACTTCCCCAGCTGGACCTCCTGCCACGGAGAAAGCACTTGGGGTTTGCTGTATCTGTCTTTCAAGTCAGAGCCTGGAACTTTTCCTCTTAGCCCTTCCAGGGTAGGGGTAGGAAAATGAACCTAAGTTTGGCTGTGAAACTGGGCACTGCCTTGATTTTCATGTGTGCCCTGGTCTTGTAACTTGCGTCTTCTTGCCCTGTTCAGGTGGGTCAGATCCATGGAGGACTCATGGGTGTGATACAGAGAGCCATGGTGAAAGCTTGTCCCCATGTCTGGTTCGAACGTTCTGAGGTCAAAGATCGTCACCTCGTCGCCAGAAGGTGTGACAGTCGCTGGCTGCAGGGGTGGGTCTGAAGGCTGCGGGAGGTGGAGGGCTGCTCACCTCCCTTGGATGAGGACACTGCATGGCCTCGTAGGTGCTGGGAGATTGTGCCTCTGCTGTTGGCATCCTGATAGTCCCTGGTGACTGCAGGTTAAGGACTATGTGCTGTGTGGATTGCTAGTGAGAGCTTCTGTCCCCTCTGCTAATTTTTGACGCTCTTCTGTTTAGGCTCACAGAACATGTCCAGGACAAAAGCAAACTGCCCATTCTTATTTTTCCAGAAGGTGAGTGCAACAAGGCCAGGCAAGCACCAGGTGGAGAAGGCACCTTGAGATAGCACTGCATCTCTGTTCCTTTCCTTCTTACATTGCCAAGGGCTTGAGACCCTTCACTGAGACAAAAGGGACATTGTGTCTTTAGAGCTAGTGAGCCCAGAATGCAGGAGTCATACACGATGTCCTGGTGACCCATTCTGTGCACACAGAGTACAGGGCTTGGACTGAGAGTTAGGGGGGAGTTGCTGGGTTCCTGTGGCCCTGCCCTTGAACCTGTAGCTTAGACTTCTGAACTGACTTGGAGAGGAAAGTTAAGATTGTGCTTGCCTCTTACAGGAACATGCATCAACAATACATCTGTGATGATGTTCAAAAAGGGGAGCTTTGAAATTGGAGCCACAGTTTACCCTGTAGCCATCAAGGTATGAGAAGGCAACGTTCTTTGGGCACAAGTCTGTCTGTCCCTCTGTATCTGTCTTGGCAACTTAGTCCAGCCTGGTCTGAGGGCACAGGAAAGCTGAGGTCACTCCATGTAGTGCTTTGGGAGAGCTGACCTGTATCTCGGTTTGGGATGGAAGTTGGAGCCTCAGAGAGGGTGCAACCACTGCCTGACTTCCATGAACTCTTCTGCCTTTGTAGTATGACCCACAGTTTGGAGATGCCTTTTGGAACAGCAGCAAATATGGCATGGTGACCTACCTCCTCAGGATGATGACCAGCTGGGCCATCGTCTGCAGTGTCTGGTACTTGCCCCCAATGACCAGGCAGGTAAGGTGAACCCAGCCTGTCTGATCGCTTTCCTATTTGGCCCTTTGCTCCTGCTGAACAGTCTTATTTTGCCACAGCCTGAAGAGGACGCAGTGCAGTTTGCCAATCGAGTGAAGTCGGCCATTGCCAGGCAGGGGGGCCTTGTGGATCTGCTCTGGTGAGTCCAGGCAGGCTTTTCTCTTCCTGGTGGCAGAGTTCCTTGTTTCTGGGTCCTGGCATGTGCTCATGGGCTGTAGAGCTCCATTTGTTTCTTGCTTAGGGGAGACCAGGCCCGTGGAGGAATGTTCTTCTGTAGTAGGGACCAAAGTCTTTGCTTCTTCTCTATGCTGGGCATCACGGCTTCATTCTGTGATTGTAGTTTGCATTGGGATGCCCTGGTTTGACTTGTTTCTGCTCAGCAACATGTGTTCAGCTTGGGAACTTGCTTTCCCAGGCACTGAAGTCTCAGAGCCTGGGAGGCAGGCAGGCAGTCTCCTGTAGTGGTACTAGAGTAGCTCATGTTTCTGGCAGAATTGCTATTTTGAGCGCAGTGCAGGGCCATGAGGGCAGCTCCTGGCAGAACCAGGTAAGAAAGTGATGCCCTTTGGGGACAGGTGGTCTGCAGTGTGCCCTGGCAGCGTGTGGTACAGGGGCAGCTGTCAGCACTCACTGGAACTCTGACTTGCCCTGAGCAGTCCCAGCTGAAGATGGTGCCTGCCTGCAGCCTCTCTGATACGACTCTCTCCCCAGGGATGGAGGACTGAAAAGAGAGAAGGTGAAAGATGCATTCAAGGAGGAGCAACAGAAACTCTACAGCAAAATGATTGTAGGCAGCCATGAAGACCGGAGCCGCTCCTGAGTCTGCTGCCTCCAGCACTGCCACTGGGGCTGATCAAAGCCCTCTGCCTCCAGCACCAACCTGGGCTTGTCTGGAGCAACTCCAAATATTTGGACTTGGGCTACTCCAGAGCTGCTTGGACTCGTTCTTTCATCCTCTGGCTGTTGTTTCTCGGAGGCACTATTCCTGCCTGGAGTCTTTAGGCCCTTGGCAGCTCATGGCAAAGATGCCTTCTCGTTACTGTTACAGTGAAGCCCCTTGCAGGGGCAGTATTAAATGAAACTCTTACAGTGTCATGTGCTTTCATCTGGTGTGTCCAGCCCCGGGGAAGGACTGGTGTGATGTGCATGTGTGTTAGTCCCAAGTCTCCCACAGCACAAAAGCTGGTGAGCTGTGCTGAAATTGGCTGCCTTGACAACCATGGGAGGCATCATGAGCCTGTGCCCCTCGTGTGTGTGGCATAAACCCCTTAGGAGCAGAATGTGGTCTCTCAGGCCATATCCAGATCCACTTTCAGGAGATACCTTTTTGTTTTCCCACCTTGACCCAGACTGTTGCTTCTACGGTGTCTAACAGCCTCTTTGCTGCTCCTGATGCAGTAAGGATCGTACTCGTTGGAAACCTCCCTCTGTCCCCTGGGGCTGTGGGGTGCCAGGTGTCACTGGAGCAGCAGGTGGGGCTCCTGAGGAATCTGTACGTGCTATAGTGGGAGCCTAGGCTGTGTAGGAGAGCCCAAGACTTCATGGCTGGGGCAGCAAATCCCTTTTCAAATGCCTCCTGAGGGAAACAGTGGCATCTGACTTTGTCATGCACTAACACACACATGTACAGTATCAACTTGTTGGAAGAAAACTGAAATCTTGTGTTGATGGTGTGCCCCTTTCTGCTCTGCAAGTAAATTATTCAGTAAAACAACTTGCATTTGAGCATTTGTCCCATGTACTTTCCCATTTTCCTTACATTCCTACAAACTTGAGCACTTTACACTAGGTTCTCTGCTCTTACAAGCAAGAGCTGTTTCACTGCTACTTGCTGAAGCCTGCTTGCATTTTCTAGCACTCTGGAGAAGGCAGTTACCTAAGTGCCTCCTTTGTACCTCAGGTGTTGTTTGTTGGGGAGGGTGTCTGCTATGCCGAGTGAGGACAGCTGTTCTGTGTAAGTGGCCTTAAATCTGAATTTTCCTGCGCTTTTTTTTGATTCCTTGCCTGATGGAACTTGGCTGCTCTGGCCACAAGGCTTGCAAAGCTTTTTGCTTGCTCAGGGGCCATCTGGATGAAGATGCCTGCACCGTGCTGTGGTCTGGTGAGCTCTGGAGAGAGCCACAGTGAGCCATGGGTGGCTAAGGCAGTGCCGTGCTCACAGGGCATTGTGGATGGCCCTTCCCCATGTGCCGAGCTGCAGCTGGAGTCACAACTCTGCTGAGGACATGGACATCGCTGCCTGCCCGTCCCTGCTGCCCAGGCAGGGTCTCCAGGCTCTCCTTCACTTCTCCCCATTCAGCAGCCACTCCTGAGCCCTCTCAAGGGCTGTGCCCCCAGAGCTCTCCTCTCTGGGGGTGGGACAGACATTTCCTTCAGGCATTGCTGAAGGCCACAGGTCTCCCCTGCCATGTCCTCAGGCGCTTGGACCCAGCTGCAGGTGCTCAAAAGTCTGCCTGCAGCTTGGTCTCATCCCTGACACCATGGTGATGTGCAAAACCCTCCTCAGCTTTGTGGGACCTCCAGCTGCCCTGCTGTGCTTGGGGACCATCCCCAGCAGCATTCAGGACACTCTACAGCAGGCAAGGAGCTGGCTGGACAGGTTAGGAGGCACACATCCATCTTTCCTTGGCTCTCCCACCCCATGCCCCCAGTCAATATGTCTCTCTCTGCTGAGAAAGTTAATAAATTTAGCTCTAGATTAAAAGTATCGATCATTTCATTTGTAAGCGATAAATAACCGGGGGGGAGCACTGGGCGGCCCACAGGGTAGGGGCTGCTGGCTCCGGCTGCAGCAGCCGTGCACCCCACTGGGGCCAGGAACCCTCATATGCATTCTGCCCGGATGCTGGCATTGATTTGCTATTAGTCTCCACGCACCACCCAGTAGCACATCATTCCCGGAGCCGCTATTAATGGCCTTTTGATAAATAATCACTTGTAAGTCAATAAATTTTTATTAAACAGTGTGGCGCTTTGATTTATGAAAATCCGACAGGGTTTGTCTGGGAGAAAAGGGATGCAGAATTGAAACGGAGCTGCTATCCATCTGCCTGCCAGGCTGGCCTGCCTGTGCTCGCGCCCCTGGCGCAGCTGGCTCCCGGCTCTGCCCACACAGCCTGAGGCTGCCTGGCACCAGGCACAGGGTGGGCAGAGCTAGTGCTCACTGCTGACTACTGTCGAGATCCCAGCACTGATGGGGCACCACTCTGCTGCAGCAGCAAGTGGGAATGCAGGAGCCACAGTGGGCAGCATGAGGAGAAGAAGGGGTTGGTCCTGGCTGCTGGGCTGGGGCCCTGCATGGATCAGCACTGGTTGGGGTCCTGTCTCAGTGTGGGGATGCACAGGGCAGCCAGGCTGCAGCAGCCATTTGTCACTCTCCTTGGCTCCAGCAGGCCCTTTGCCACCTGCTTTATTTGTCTCCCAGCCCTGACGTGGCATCAGACAGGTGTTAAACTACTTAATCACTTTAAAATTGTTTTAATTTTCTGTTTTGTATTGATCTCCACAACACCAATTAATCAGCTCACTGGACCAGGCAGTTAGTACATTAAAAATTGTCAGCCAAGCTGGGCAGCTTAGAAAATGTTGAAAAAATATCCCACCACCCTCACTTCTCCCACCATGTGGAACCTGCTCCTGCTGAGCGCTGGCTCTGTCCACAGTGATGTGTCTCTTCCAGCCCTGCCTCCACCCCCACGCACCACGCTCCCATGGGACCTGGCATCCCACGTCCTTGCAAAGGGTCCATTAGCTCTGTCCTGGCCCAGCATCTGTCCCATGGAGGCAGTGGAGGGGCTGCATGGCTATGGGGGAGAGCATTACATGTCCCATGCTCACTGCAGGGGCTGGACAGGGATCTATGCGGGGACAGTAGTCCCCTAAGCCCTAGAAAAATGGCACCGAGCAGTCAGTGATCCTTGCCAAGTGCCCACAGCCCAGTGAGAGACTGGAGAGGGCTGTAAGCCAAGTGTGGGCCTTGGCCGGTTGTACAGCAATGATCTGCAGCCCCACACAAGGCTGGTGCTTAGGGCCACTGAAAAGTCCAAGTGGTTCAGGAGCTTCAGCTGTCCCAGGCGTGGACTTGGCTACCAGCCCGTTGCAGGTACTGCCTGCAGCTGCAGGGAAGGGCATCCCTTCACCAGCCCCATTCCAACCCCTTCCGTGCCTGTGCCACACTGCTAATCAGTGCCTGATGGGCCGGCAGCACCTTATCTCCTATTGATTTCCTTCCAAGACACAGCCCACGTGTTTGCTCACACCTGGCTGGCACTTAGTTGGCTCTTGGCTGAACAACTGCCATGCTTGCCCAGCCCCCAGCGCTGTGCCTGTGCCAGCTGGAGCCCCTTTGGCATCCTAAGCAGGTAAGGACAGCTGGCCCTGCACAGCACCCACAGCTGGCATGCCATTGGTGAGCCATGGGGAGCCAGAGCAGGGGGTGTGCAGCCCCACGTGCACACATACATCTGTATGTGCAGCCCCCACTGCACAGGGGTGCAACACAGAGCAGGGGGGACCCAACAGGTTGGCAGGCAAACACACTGGGGCTATTGATGCCACATCAATCCTGCAGCCCCGACAGGTGAATGGGCTCTCACTCACACTGTTAAGATAAATGATATTTATTTGCTGCTAAGAGCTTCCAATAAGAGGCCCCAGTGTGTGACTTTTGAACCAGCAGCTCTTGCTGCTGGTACACGCCCAAACCAGAGAAAACCCTGGGAAAACCTCCAGGGCTCACCTGCGCTTCTGTGGGCACTTCCTACCCCACACACAGCACCGTAGCATGGCCCCTTCCCCTGCCTGGCATGCAGATCCTGCCCCGTACATCCTATCCCCAACCCTTCTCTGGCCCAGCCTCACAAGGCCACCCTGGACCGCATGCCCACAAAACAAGTGCTGGGACTTGACTGGGACCTTTATTTCATCACACGGCTGCACCTGACACTATCCACATGTGCTGCTCCCAGCCCTGCAAGCCATGCTCCCCATCCAGCTGTCAGCCACCCCATCCCACCACTGCCACCCCAGGCAGCTGCTGGTGAGGGGAGTCACCCCCCAGCAGGATGCAGGTGGCCAGGCCAGTCACCCCCTGGCCCAGAGGGACAGGCTGTGCTGGTGCTCAGCCGCTGTGCGTGCCCAAGCCCAGCATGGAGAAAGCCGCACGGTGCTTCCTCAGCAGCAGCCGGATCTTCTCGTCATCTGAGTCTGGGTCCAGGGGCTTGTTGTACTCATCGTCCTCGGTCTCAGAGGTCACCCGCTCTCCGCCAGAGCCCCCCGCCCGCTGCGAGGATGAGGAGGGCTCCAGGGCACTCTTCTTCCTCCATTTGGTCCGTCGGTTCTGGAACCAGACCTGTTGCCCCATGGGCCCAGCTCAGTTAGCAGCCATCACGCTGAACACCCCATGCCACACAGGGACCAATACTCACCTTCACCTGAGACTCAGTCATGCCAAGAGAATAGGCCAGCCGTGCTCTTTCCGGACCCGCCAGGTACTTGGTCTGCTCAAAAGTCTTCTCCAGAGCAAAGATCTGGTGTCCCGTGAAGGTTGGGCGCGTGTGCTTCTTCTTATGGATGCTGTCAGCCAAGTGAGCAGGGGCTACAGGAGAGGAAGAGAGAAGTGGGTGAGCTCTTGACAGCCCACGACTCTCGACAGCTCTCCCCTTGTCCACACTCACCAGCCCTCAGTGACCAAGAGTCCCTCCACACCTGCTCTTCCCCAAATTAAAACTGTATTCCTGCTTCAGGGCTTCAGCCCCATCCCAGGAGGGCTGAGCTGTGCACTGTGCGGGTCCCACAGAGCCAGAGCTGGGCTATGCACCTTCTGATCAAGGACAGTGCTGAGTGATTGTGGTGAGAGGGTAAGGATGGCTATCAACGGTGGTGACTTGGCTATCAACAGGGGTGGCTTGACCCCAGAGCCATGCAGCACTGGGAACACTGTGCCCCCATGCCCCAGACCTTGCAGGATGCATGACAGAATACAGGCATGGCTGATCATTGGCTCGTAGCTGTGCCAAGAGCAGATGGCTGAACTGCCTAACCCATTTGCTCCAAAATCATCACCTGCAAAGGGGTGAAGGGGACCAGAGCTGCAGGTTCTGAGCAGCTGCACCCAGCCTCCCAGGGCTTCCCACGGGACAGCGGATGCACCCATGCCACCTACCCTCTGGGACAGCAGCAACGTGCTCTGCAATCCCCCTGCCAGCTCTCCACCAGGAAGGCAGTGCTGCCAGCCCAGGGCTGGCCATCCTGCCTGTCTCTGCCCTGAGCTAAACCAGGCACTGACCCCCAGTGAGGCTGTCTGAGTGACCAGGAGATCTTGTGAATCTTGTAAATCTGCCTGTCCTTGCCAGCTGTGGCTGCCTGGGGGCAAAGAACTAGTATTTGTCATTAGAGCTGCCCCTGCCCTTGAGCCACAAGTTTTGTGACAGTTTGAAGTCCAGCAGCTCTGGCACTGGGGCCTTTCCCACTGTCCCGGGGCAGCCTGCTGGTCAACCAGCTGTGCCTCGTGCAGGGCAATGGAGAAGACACAGCCTGCCCCACGCCCCTGCCCTAGTGCCGATGGGTCAGGGCTCTGCAAGGTGCCCATCAGCTGCGGCACCCAACCACCCACCACCCAGCCGCTCCGGGCGCACTGTACTTACGGCCGCCGCACTGCCGGCCGCCCCGCCACTCCGGGGCCGCCTCCGCCCAGCAGCTCCGTCCCCGCGGCAGGTACTCGCCACCAGCCTTGGGGAGGGCGCCCACCTGGGGCCCATAATAGACGCCCGGGGAGCTCAGTCCGTTAAATCCGCCCGCGTGGGGGTAGCCAGGGAGGAGACTGCTGTTCGGTGTCGCCGCGGGCCGGCCGAGGATGTCGGAGATGCCGTGGGGGG
>VYXC01005573.1:47032-149145 GCA_013397175.1 Platysteira castanea | reverse complement strand
CTCGAAGGGGCCCACGTTCCTGCTCCCTTCAACTCCCCGACGAACGGCAGAGCACAAGCAGCCGCCACTCCCACGACCACCCCCGCCCTCCCGGCAATAGGATACGGGCAGAGAGGACGCGCCCCCGGGGTCTCCATCTTCCCCACCTTTGAAAAGCCAGAGACGAGACACTGTTTGTGTTGATTTATTTATTAATTCGTAGTCTGATAGCTGGTGTACAGGGAAATGATCTATACATCAGGACCTAAGACAGGGAGATCCAAAAGGCTTGTTTCCATAACAATTAAAAAAAGAAAATAAAAGTAATTTTTAAAACTTCTAAAAAGCTTCTAGTGTGCAGACTGCAGCATTCTCTAGGCTCAATGTTGGGTGCAGCCTCCCCCTACCAGCCCTACAAGCAATCTGAGCGCAAAGCAATGTCACTGCAGGTGCCTGGCACGGTTGCAGCACAGCACATTCCCTATGGCATACACAAGGCCAAAGCACTGGACCCACACACAGCTCTAGGGTGATGCTACGGAGTCAGCTGTTGCAGTGGGTCTAGGGAGGTTATTGTACGCAGCAAGGGTGATGGATGGAGAGTCTGTGCCTATATGGCTCAACTTTGGGGTGGGGAGGGGACTGCTTTGCTCTCCAAGGCTAAGCTGGGTCAGTTGCTTCACTGCAGCGAGGCTTCTTCTCAGCCGCAGGGCAGCCAGGAGCTCTCCCAGCAGATGCACACCCACTGAAAGGCAGGGTTGCCCTGCCAAGGCCACCATCCCATGGCCTGTAGCTGGAGGTGCGCTTGTGCTGCACCTGGCCACAGAGAACAAACTCAGACTCTGCAAAGCAGGTCCATGGCCACTTCCAGGAGAAAGAGCAGGGGGTGCCCACATCACTGTGCTACAAAGGCCAGGTCCCCACATCAGTTAGGTAAAGGACAGGATCAGGGATGTGGGACCAACTGCCCCTACCTGCACCCTGCGCTTCTGGGGTCAAGTATTACAACAGATTCAATCTACTCCCCGACTCCCAGCTGCCTGGGCAGCTCTGTCCAGGGCTGCTCTCCTCCTAGAGCAGCCGGTCTGAGGCCGCCCCAGCCCCCAGGGCTCAGGCTGCTACCTGAGGCACATTCCACCTGGAGAAAATGCAGCCACCAGGCAGCAGCCCCCATGTCACTGGGATTGGTCCCGGAAGGGTCAGTATGCAGGGCTATAACCTCCCTTGCAGGGAGGCCAGGGTCCCTGCAAAGCCCTTGCCTAGGGTGCGTATTGCACGACTGTTGGCTATTGCTAGCTCCTGGCTCATGTCCTGAGCAGATATTGTGCTGAGTAGAGCTAGGCACAACCCCATGTGTGGTACAAGCACCCCCTGCTCTCTCTCACTGCACATCCTCCCTGGGCCCCAAGCACCTCAACGCAGGCCTACAGCTTCAACCCAGCTGGAGCCAACACAAACTGGGGCTGGACCATGGGCAGACCCATGGGACTGCACCTCTAGGCCCCCCTCTTCAGGTCAGGAAGGGGCCAGGCTCAGGCAGAGGGGCACAGGACGGGGATAGGCTGCTGCCCTCTCACTCCTATAGCCTTCCTGCTCCATTCACCAGAGCTGCTCACATATTGCCCATCCTGCAGCCTGAAGAGGTATTTGAGAGCAGAGCTGTTAGTGCTTTGTACATACTGCTAGAGTGTCCCTAGGGGTTTGCATAGTATTTATTGGTTCATATACACAAGGCTGATTGCTGTACAGTTTACACTTTCAACATAAGCAACGAGCTCAGTGCTCAGCCCAGAGCTCCGCCCTGGTGGGAGACTTTGCACGTGCTGGGGAGAGGAAGGGCAGCCCTGCACCAGTTCCTCTGCCCAGGGCAGCTGTGCACCCTGCAGCCTCCCCTTGCACCCTCCAGCCACTGCTGCCCTCCCTAAAACCCAACACTCACAGGGAGGGATGAGAAGCAAGTCCAGCAGAGGCAGCACAGGCATTTGCGGGGGGGCCAAGCACCTCTCCTTCCGTGGTGAGCAGCACCATGCTGTCCCAGCTTTCCTCTTGCAGCTGGAGCACAGACGTGGGGATGCATCTACACACACGACCACACGGAGGTGGAAACTCTTTCCCTCTCATTTTCTTCTACTCCAGCTCTTGCCTCCCAAAGGAGCTGAGAGCATGCCCCTGGTGCGTGGTGCTGTCTCTGGGCTCCTGGCAACAGCGGGGCAGGGACGGAGGCCCCTCGTCAGTTTTAAGTACTGTAGCTCATGCGTCTTGCAGTCAGTCAGTCATGCGGATAGGACGGTAAGTATGTCTCATACAGAAGTCATGCCATTAGCCTATAGAAACATGTACAGCCAGCCCTGCTCCCCTCCACTCTCTGCTCTCCTCTCTTCTCAGGTATGTGTCAGAACGTGTGTGAAGTTCAGTGGTTTGGTGTTGAGGTGTGATCCTGGAGAGACACAGAGAGACACAGAAATGGGGTTACCAGGTATTCATGGTGGCACATCCAGGATAAATGGTGGGGCAGACACGCACATGGCTGGCAAGTCCCTTCTGTACACTCTGCTTGTCCCACATGCACCCATTCTGCCAAGCAACCACATGTCAAGTTTGGGGGGGTGTCAGAGAGACAGTGACAGAGCACCACTAAGTGGCTTGCCTGGAACTAGGAGCAATGACGTCAATGGTATTGATGGTGCTGCCCCATCTGCAGAGAGCAGCAAGCAGGGGCTGAGCTGCACCAACAGCAACGTGGCACTGGGAAGGAGCTGGGAGGGCTGCTCTAGGTTCTAGGATGGAGGAAGCCAGCCTTGAGCCCCCCACCTCAGCTACGGCGACCGAATGCACCCCACTCTCCCAGCAGTGAGGAAGACCTTCCCCAGTGCACACCCTGGGCCACTTTCACACAATGGAAAACTGCAAAAGCAAAGCAACAGGACCGGTGCCCCAGAGAGATGCAGAACCAGGCTCAGGCAGTGCCGGGCAGCTGGGGAGCACACATGCAACACATTCCCCCAGGGCTGCACTGTCAGCCCAGCAGTGAGTGTGTAGAGAAAAATGATGCAGCTGGACTCAAGTGTGCTGTGCCAAGCACCCTGCCTTCAACCTGGTCTAGTCCTACTTCACAGGGACAGCAGGGGACCAGGGAATGCACAAGACTCAAGGGGTGATTCTGAGCTCAATGGGGATCAATGGAAGAAATGTCCTAGGTCAAAGGCAGGTGTCCTGTCATCAGCCCCGACAAGTGTCACATTCCTGCAGCTGCCACTCTTGCATCCCTACTGCCCCAACATCCCCCAGCAGCACTCTGCCAAGGCCTGTCCCCATCCTAGCTTCAGCAGACCTCACTGCTATCCTTTCCATGGCTGGCAGAGGCAGCAGCTGCATCTCCCAGAACAGTGCTGTGAGCAGAGGCAGTAGATCATGGCCCCACAGAACCCTTCATCTGACTCACAGCTCTGCCAGTGCTCAGCTGCATCCTTTGGGAAGGGGACACCAAGGTGACACCAGCTCCAAGGGCTGGACTCATCTGCCACAAGGTTGCACAGTTAGTGCTCATGCATGACGGGGGTAGTTCTGCTCAGACCCCATGCAAATGCAATCTAGTCCCTGGAATGGCTTTGGACAAAGACCATCCCTCTGTCTGTAGCCCAGCATAACCAGGAGCAACAACTCTGTGGCCCTGTCACCTGAGCACCCAGGATGCTGTCACTGCAGTAGCAGCCCTTGGCACGGTGGCTGCAGTGAGGTGCTGTGCACACAGCTGGCTGGAGCATCGCTGCAGACCAGGGCACGCTGTGCCCACGGCACCCAGGAGCAGGTTATCAGCAGGAGCACACTGCTGCCCACCTTCAGTGTTTTGCTGCAACACAGCAAACCCTCTCTGCAGGCCAAGAGCTCTGCACAGCCCCGCCACACTCTCCCCAGGAGAATGTGCATGACCAGCAGCTCAGTGCAGGCAGCAGCATGGGGAACCAGGACAGATAGAAGAGCAAAGGTAGGGTTACCTCAAAAGAGGCCATTTGAGGGGTCACTGCTTCCCCCTTTTCAGGCTGGCTCGTTTCACTATCTGAGCCCCCATCCTGCCCCCAGAGACCTCTGGTTTCGGGACACGCACTCGCACCTCCTCCTGAGGAAGCCACAGGGGCAGGAAGCAGGACATCACCCAGGTGAACAGACAGACATAGAGAAGAGGACAGGAGAGGGAAAGGCAGAGTCAGTTGGCAGGCAGAAAACACCAAGCAAGACTGGTGCACTGGGCAAGATTTGCCCCTGGAAGTCTTAGAGGGGAAACAGGAAAGGAGAGCAGGGCAGAATAAAGGACAGAGGGTGACATAGTCCCAGAGCCTGAGCGTCCTGCAGAAGTCCTCAGAGTCCTGGGTGCTGGCCCAGGCAGGCTGCCTGCAAGGCAGGGCTATGAGCCACACTGTACCTTGGCGCCCAGACCATCCCGGTGCAAGATGGAGTATTTCATGAAGTGATCATCCTCAGCCTCCAGGTCTTGGGGCTCCTGTAGGGAGCCCTCCAGAATCAGCTCCTCCTGTTCCTGTCTGTCACCCATGTCACCAGGCCCCAGCTGACGCACCACCTTCCGGATAATCTGTGGAGACCCACACAGCTGGGTGTCACAGCTAGCCCCAGGGCACCATGACTCCCTCCTCACCCAGTCTGGTCCTAAACTGCACGTGGTGTGCAGCCTCCGTCCCATGAGCTGGAGCTGGAGAAGTGCCGTGACTGTAACCGAAGACAGTGGGACGCGAACGCCCTACATGGGCCCCTGGGCTACAGGGAGGAGCTGGGTGGAGGGGAGAAGAGAAAGGCTGCAGCATGCCCTTGCCCATATCTTGCCCCTGACCACTCACCTTCTTGGTGATGATATTGCCCTGATCATCTGTGAACTGCTCCTCGGTCACCTGCTCTCCAGGGAGATGAAGTGCTTCATTTCCCTGCAGGAACAGGAGGGAGATCAGGGCATTTTAGGGCGGTGGGGGGTGTTGTTTTGCAGGTAGAACAACACACCTGACATGCACCCCACAGCCTCCATCTCCCACCCTGCCCTGAGCCTTCACTGCTTTCCTCTGCATCTGCCCTGGGGCTGGTCTCTCAGCTCCCCCGCTCGTTACCTTCACGAGGACGCGCCGGCGGACGACTCTGGCGGAGAGAGTCTCCTCGTCATCCGCCAGCCCCTGGCTCTCCCCGAGCTCCTTGTCCAGCTCACGATGGGCGTGTTTGAGCAGGAAGCGGACAGAGCCCCTGACGATGTGCATGACGTTCTGGCAGCTGACCAGGAAGAAGGCCAGAAGCACCAGAGCGATCAGCAACTGGGCCAGGAAAGCCCACATCCTGCCTCCGCACGCACGGCTGCACGTGTGCCCGCGGGTCTGAGCCCGCTGTCAGAACTCGGCCATGCTGCCCGGCTGGATCGGGCCCTGCGGGTCTGCAGCCCGCCCACGCAGTGCCCCGGCTCTGCGGGAGCTGCTGTAACCTGAGCTGCCGCAGCTCTGCTGGCTGGGGGCGGCGACAAGGGCGCGGGCAGGTGGGGCGTCCTGTGCAGTCACAGCTTCTCTCAAAGTCATGTGGCCAGGACTGCCCCGGCCAGGCAGTAACCAGGACAGCTCTGTCCCTCTTCTCTGGCAGCTTGCCCAACAGCCTGTCCTCCCGACTACGGTGGGAGGGCAGCGTGCAGTCCTCCGTCACAGGACAAATGAAGCCCTGGGCAAAAGCCAGGGCTTTGGGGTGTCACTGGAATCACAAGTGACTCAGGTAATGCACATGGCAGAGCTGAGCAGCCACCTCCAAGCAGGGCCGTGCTGCCGGGATGGTTGTGCGTGCTCTGGCTGGGGAAAGGTGCTTGCCCTCACCTTGTACCTGCTGGCTCTGCGTGACCATGGCATCAAGCCCACCACCCAGCCTGGCCCCTAGACCAGCTCTATTTCTGGCTCCAGCAGGCTGTTGGGCTGGCAGCCAGGGCAGATACTCAATAAGGAAGAAGTCTGGGAGGGTGACTGGGTTATAAATGGAGAGCAAGCGCTCAGGTATCAAGCACAGCAGGCTATTCTGGGCTGAGAGGCACCCCCAGGGGCAGGAAGTGTGCCAGAAGACTTGAAAAGCTAGCACCTGGTCTGCCTGACTGGCCTTGCAGCAGGCTCCAGAAAAGGCTGTCCATAGGGTTGCCACTTCCTGCAGGGCTGAGTCCCCTGCTCCTACCCTCACCTGCCCATAGAAGCGGCTGTCGGCCTCCTCCTGCCAGCCGCTTGCGGGATGCTGAGGCTGCCAGTTGCTGTCCTCTGCAGAGCTGATCCGCATCAGCTCCATGGCTGGCATCAAGACCTGCTCTTGCTCTTGGCCCTGTGCCCCGGAGGCTGTGGTGTGCGTTGGGAGCAGCCTTCGGGTGACTCCCTCCTGCCAGGAGCCCGCTGTCAGGTCCTGTAGGCAGGAGATAAAGGAGCCTTCTGCATTCCAGTCCCTCAGCCTGGGCACCAGAGAGGGACAGGGATAGGGAGAGAGAGACAGAGAGAGAGAGGCAGTCAGCTTTGCATGGAATGCTGCACCCTGAGTACCAGCCGAGCTCTGGCAGGCACACCGGCGCAGCCTGCACCCCACAGGCGCTGGCTCCACTCCCCAGCTCACAGCACTGCTGGGCGCCCGGCAGAAGCAGCACAAAACATTGATGCACAAAAGGCACAGGCCACCTCTATGCCATGCACCTTGCCCATCCCAACGCCTAACGGCTTGGCTGCCTAACGGCTCTCTGAGGCAAGAGCATGCTGTGCTCTAATGGTCTAGTGTGGTCTAGCTATAATGTGGTCTAATGCTGCGGAGCATTGCTGGGCGCTGCCAGGGACCTCATGGGTCCAGTGCCACTGGGAATGTGGAAGGAGGCAGCCCAGGTTAGGGTTAGCTCTGTAACCCAGGACACTCTGGTAAGTACGACCTACATGCAGGGCCTGGCTGACTGGGGTCCCTCCCAGGTGCTCTGCAAGGAACCCTCCAGAGCATTGCCAGAAAGGCCCAACCATTGTTCTATGTACTGTGATGCCTGGGCTCCAGAGCTGGAGACCAGTGGAGAAGCAAGCAAAGCAGGGAGATTATTGCAGCTGGCCCAGCACAGGGCAGTAGTTGGCAAAGCAGTTGTGCTCCCCTACCACGGTCACCCTGGCGCCCCAGGCTGCAGTACCTGTCTGCACTCTTCTCCACAGCATGGCTAAAGGTAGGTGATGTCATGATCCTGGCTTGCACCTTCTGCTGAACTGAAACAAAAGAGACTTCACTCTCCGGGTCCTGCTCCCCAGTCCCTGGTTGATGATCACCAGATGGCATCTTCCCCTCTGGCCTCTGCCCCTCCTCCTGCTCTAGAAGGTCAATCAGGCCATTCATGGCATCTGAGTCCACTGTGTCATCCTCAACCAGGTCCATAGAGCCCATGTGGTCTGGGCCATGAGCATCTGCTAGAAGTTGCCCTGGGAACCGGCCTTCGCTTGTGGCATCCGAGTCCTCGGCCTTGCTGCACTCCAGAGAGGAGTCCTCAGCAGTCACCAGCGAGGGGGTGAGCCCCGAGGACCACACCTGCATGTCGGACATCTCCATCAGGGCATCCTGCTCAGTGGCAGCCATGGGGATAGCATCCATGATGGCCACCTCATTCCAGTACTGGTCGGCACGCAGCGGGGATGGCAGTGTGTAATGCAGGGAGGCAGGGGACAGCAGCTCGTCCTGCAGTGAAGCGTAACCTATATGGGCAGACAGAGGCATCATCTCCAGCAGCCATCTCACGCACGCACAAGCACAATAGGGCAAAAGGGAAACAGCCTCTGGGAGGATGACTGCCCCAAGGACAGCAATGGTCATGCCACAGCCCCCTGTGGCCAGGCTGAGCAGGGCTGTGCTCCCAGCAGCGGCTGCTTTCACATGGTCCCTGCAAATGCTGCCATGCCTCCCTTCAAGTCCTGGGGCTGGTTTGGGCAGGTCCTGGGGCTGCCTCCTCCCTGTGAGGAGGATTGGCCTGGTGTTCACATGATGCTCCATCCACTCTGCAGGACACAGTGCCCTCTTTGCTACCCTGCTCCATCAGACCCCTGGTCCCTGCCCACAGCCCCCATCCAGCATCAGCTGGCTGGCAGTTAGCCTGGAATTCAAGTAGCGAAGTCTGGCAGGCACCAACTCTCAAAGCCAAACACTCTCTACAGCACAGAGGAGCAGGCTGGAAGTACCATGAGCAGAGAAGGATGGCCCCAGTACATGCCATGCAACCCCAAGGCCCTACAGGAGGCAGCCAGGGCCTTACAACCCTGTTGGCGTCTCCAGGGCTACAAACCATTGTTATGTCTCATTACCCAGAGCCATGTACACAGCTCAGGCACATCCACATGAATTACAATCAAGCCAGGCACTCCCATCCATGCAGGTGGCTTTGCTCAGCCTTTTTCAGCTCTGAGCCATTTTTTCACCCCTGGAGATCAGTAGTGAACCTGTTTTGCTCCCCTGGCAGCCAGGGAATGCCAGCCACAGCCAAGGCACAGGGTATAGCTGGGACCCTTGGCACAGAAAGGGCAGGTGCCTGGCCAGGGGCATGCAGTGCAGTGCCAGCGAGAGAAGGAGTGTGGGACTGTGCAGGAGGAGAAGGCCTGGGATGGCTGCCTGCAAGCATGACAGCTGTAAAAGGGGCAGTCCCTGATGGCATGCAGTCGCTGGAGCAGGATGCGGCTCCCGGAGGGCTTAGCTGAGGTGGAGACAGTGGAGACAGGCAGTGGAAGAAGATGAGAGGAGAGGCCAGGATGAGCTCAGAGGAGAAATGTGAAAAGAAGTGACCCACAGGAGTGCCCGCACCTGGCAGCACTAGGTGGCATGTTTGAGAAAACAGAACAAGGGGAGAGACAGAGAGGGAGAGAGCAATGAGCCAGCGCTGCAGGGGCAGAGCCACAGTGCAGGGCTGTAGCAGCACAAAGCCCTGCCCCTGTCTGGTGTGCCGGCTCCCCAGCAGCATATGCCACAGCTGACTCCCCACATCCAGGCACATCCACGTCCAGGCTGTGTCCCCACGGCCAGGCACACTCTGCCTGCGACCCAGCCCAGGCACACCACCACAGCTGGACAGCCAGGACTCTGTGAGCTCCCTGGCCACTGCTCAGCTTGCATAGCCAGAGGCACCTCTCACTGGCCCACTGGGATAAGGAACACATGTCAATCGCACCTGGAGAGTTTCTGAGAAAGCAGTATGGCAGAGCCAAGCTTTCTGCAGCATAAGCCCCAGGAAAGAGGCCAGATCTGTCAGCAATGCCTTGTACCCACTCAGTTCTCAGTGGGTGCAACCTGGTCAGGCAAGACACCAGCCCCAATCTCTGCACAGACTGTGCCCCCAGGGCCCTCCTGCATTCCCTGCCAGAAGCTGGGGCTCACCATTCATCTGCGATGGTGAGAGGGAGTAGTCTCTGTCCGTGTAGCGCCAACTTCCCTTCAGGCTGCGGCTCTGCCGACCAGAGCCCTCCAGCATGTTGACAATCTCGCCGCGGTCAATGTTCCTCAGTGCCGTGTACAGGTTCTCCACTGCAGGGGGAAGATGGTGTCAGCAAACTAGTCACTTGAGGAGACACAGCCATGGCCCAGACACCCTCCAGATGGGCAGGGAAGGCAGATATGCATGAACCACCACTGTAAAGCCAGCCAGTGATCCTTGAAGATGCACACACTGCTCTGCGCAGCCAGCCCTGCCACCTCTGTGCCTGTAAAAGGGCACCACAACTACTCACTCTTGACATTCTTGCCCTCGCGGCTGGCCCAGAGGTTGAGTAAGGCTATGCTCTGCTCCAGAAGGGAGTTGGGGTTCTCCACACGTATCCTGTTGATGTCATCCACCCCAAATTGCAGCTCACGTGCCAGCTCTGGGGAAAACACCATGTCAGTATCACACCCTCTGGTGCCCACCACAAGGTTAGGGATGTTGTGAAGCGCTCAGCCAGGACCAGTGCAGAGACCCTCTGTTACATACAACTGAACACAGCAGAACATGCAGGAGCAGGAGCTGGGATGGGGCAGAGGTTGAAGCCCCCCTGCTCAGGCTGGCTGTGACCAGCGCAGTAGGGTCTCATGCTAAGGAGAAGAGTGGGCTCTGTCGCTGGGTGTGTGGCTGCAACAAACAGCAGCAATATGTACAACTCATAACAAAGCCCTAGCCTGGTACCCGTGCGTGTGAATATGCGCACAGCCACGGGAAGGTTCACTTCAGTGCCCTGGAATGCTCACAGCAAGGGTGCAGTGCAAAGCAGTCACTACACCTGGCAGCACACTTCCAGCCTCCCTAAGTGCCAGCTTTCTGAGGAGTGTTGTGCATCCTTAGAACTGTCAGCTGTGGACTCACCCGCCCAGCTGAGGCCCAGCTGTTCTGCTATGTCAACCATCTTCTGGTCTGCCTTGTCCGTGCTGCTCAGAGAGCCTGCAGAAGAAAAGGAAGTCACAGCTTCAGCTGCGCAGGGCTCTGCACTAGAGTGGTGAGGGGAATGGGGTGCTGGCCATGGGAGTCACACAGGCTCATAGGCACAGCACTGCCCTGCAGGCAGGACCGAGGAAACCTTCAGGGAAAGGGAAGTTGCCATGAGTGCAACTATGACAGGATCATCCCAGCCTTTCCACCAGCTTGGGCACCCCAAGTGCAGGTAGTGAGCAGGCTGGAATGGTCCCAGCAGGCTGCATACCAAAACTGGTCTCACTTAGAATGCTGTATCGCTCCCGCAGAGACAATGGTGTCAGTGTCCTCCTTCGCTCATCACTGCCGCTTCCCTGTGAAAGTGGTGACAAACCAAGGGGTCAACAGCTTCAAAAGAGGGCAGCAGCTCTGCCCTGACACAACTGCTTCTCCTTCAGCTGCAGAATGGCACAACAAGGCCACGTGGCGCAGGTGAAGAAGAAAGCTGACAGCAAGGGCTGTCCCCTGCATTTGGGGAAGGGATGGGCCCTCGCTGCCCCCTGCCAGAGTGCCAAAGACCCTACACACTGACCTTGGTGCAGGGTGGTATGCTGATGTTCAGGTGGCAGAGCACATGCTGGAGGTCCTCGTATTTCATGGCCTTGCGCAAGAAAGACAGGGAGCCACTGGCCTCCCGGCTGCTGTCCCGGACCTGAGTGCCAGAGCCCAGTTAGGTGGCTTGGCACAAGCCAAGGGCCCTAACTGCTTGCCCAGTCCTGTACCCTGACATTACCTTGATGGGGATGACAAGACGATTCTCCCGGAAGGACTGGAAGAGGAAGGTGCGGGGCTGAGCGGCCTTCTTGACAGGCACCAGGTTCCCTGAGAGCTCGACATGCAAAGGCATCCCCTCTACCACCTGGCAGGGAGCAGAAAACATGCTCAGACCCAGTGCAGAGCTGCCTCTCCTGCTCCTGGAGAGGGCACGTAACCCTGACTCTCCTAGCCAGGCCAGGGCCAGGCCCTTCCACTGGCATCAGTCTCCCCTCACTTTTTCAGCCCTCTCCCTGCTGCCCTCCACACATGCTGCTGGGGACAAACCTCAATGTCCCTGCTGCGGGCCACCTCAGTGAAGTTCTCATGCTGCTCTAAAGTCTTGTCAACCTTGTCATCAGTCATGCAGTAGCAGCGCAGCCGGCCTTCTCGTGCATCATTCATCTTGGCAAACACCACGAATTTGGCCATGTAGGGCACGGCTGTCAGCTCCTTGTACAGCATCGTGGCAAAGTGCACAGCCTCAGCTGTGCGTGGGCAGTCGGCCAGCCAGAACCTGCAAGAGATCGGGGTCGGGGTGCTGCTGGGCAGTGGCACCAGGGAGCTGCCCCCACTCCCCTCAACAGCCAGCTGGACTGCAGAGGAAGCCCCAAGAGTTCTGGACACAGGTGTAGCCCCATCCGTGATGGGGACCCACCCAAGTACAAATAATGGCCTCCTTCCTTCTGCACACCCAGATGTCATGAGTGTTTCCTGGTGCATGCTCAGGCAGCACAGGGGTCTCAAGGCCAGAAGAAACCACCCTGCATGTAGGAATAGGGCAGCACAGCACCAGGGGTAAGGGGCTTCTCCTGGCAAAGGCTGTACCAAGGCCCAAGGAGAACCAGATGTCCCCAGATGGGCACACGTTTGCCCAGGACTCACCTGGCAGACACATTGGTGGTAAAGTTAGCACACTCATTTTCATAGACCAGCTTTGTGGTGCCTGTTATGTCTTCCCACTGGGCTTGGGCTGTCCCTCCTGCAGCAGAAAGCATGGGTGAGCATACTGTCTTTCTGTAAGCCTGGGGTCTGCAGCCCCTAGGCATTTGCTTTCTCCACAGTTGTGGCCTTTCCTGAGCTCCCTGGACCTGCATCCGCCTTGATGCAGCCCAGTCCATCCCCATGGAGAGCATGCTCGCAGACTCACCGATCACACTGCAGAGCAGACGTAGGCTGGTGGTGTCACCCTCACCACTGTCTCGGGGATTGTCCTTCCAGGATGGTGGCAGTGGGATACGGAGACCTATGGGGCGGTGGAACTTCCTCCGTCGTGGCTCCACTGTGACAATGGGGCTGAAGGTCGCTTGGTTCCCCAGCAGCTTAGTCACCAACTCATCAGGTACAGGCTGTGCCTGTGGGTAGCACAGGGATGGGCATCAGGGATGGTTTTTCCCCAAGGCTGAGGCACAGCCTGGGCTTGCTGCCCATCCCTGATTGCAGAAGCATGTCTGGGCCCCAAGGCCGGGCTCTCTGGGGCTCACCTGTAGGGCCAGCCTCACTCTCTTGGTGACAGCAGCGTCTGGGAAGGTGGCCTGTACCATGGGCACCAGTGTGCTTTTCAAACAGCCTCCCTCAGGGCCAATCATATCGCAGTCCTGGCAAATCCGGGACATGACCACAAAGTAGAGAGGGAAGTCGGTGGTGATGATGCGGCAGACCCTCTTCTTATCCAGCTCCTCCTGGCTCTCCAGCTCTGCAAGGGCAGCACTGCCATCAGTGCTCATATGCCAAGCCTGTGGCTGTCCCTCAACTCCCCTCCATGCTGCACTGACCACACCACTCAGCCCCATTCCACCACCCAGGCCACCGCAGCCCTGCCTGCAGGGAGCTGTGAGGTGTGGAGCCCCTGCCGTTCTGGCACGCTCACCCTCGTCCATGCCATTGAGCAGCTGGTCCATGTAGCTCTCCTCATAGCGGTTGCGGTGCTCCTTCCAGACAGAGCCGTTCTCGCTGCGCAGCACTACCAGCTCACGGTCTCCACGTCCATACGAGGCAAAGTGTGGAATCTCCACAATGACAGGGCTGCAGATAGCAGAGGAAGGCCACTGGCACCCACAAGCTGCACAAGGATACGCAGGCAGCAGGGTGGCCCTGGGCAGAGTGCCTGCCCATGCTGTGCAGCTGCTGGGGGAAGCAGGACTGCTGACCTCCCTCTCTCTGGGAAAGAGGGCTCTGCAGCTGGTGGGACAGGGCTGGTCAGGGCTTTTCTGCCACTGTTCTATTACTCTTGAATGACCCACCCCAGAAACATGCTGTGCCCAACAAAAGGTGGGATCTCTCCTCTGCCAACCTCAAGAAGCAGAGATAGGCAGAGGACCCAGATGGTAAAGCCCTCCAGATGAGCCCAGATCTGTTCCCAGTCCTGAGGGATGACCCTGGTGTGGGCAGCCCAATCTGGTCTTTCCCAGCTATGCTCACCTGAGAAACTGGGCACCAGCAGGCCCCAGAGCAATGATTCGACTGCCCAGACCCTCCTCTTCAGCCAGTGGTGGGGGTGCAGGTAGCTTT
Organism: Platysteira castanea; assembly: GCA_013397175.1. Taxonomy (NCBI): domain Eukaryota; kingdom Metazoa; phylum Chordata; class Aves; order Passeriformes; genus Platysteira; species Platysteira castanea. The sequence continues at coordinate 135,455 of VYXC01005573.1, read as the reverse complement.
TGGGGCTTCACCAGGCGGCAGGTAATGCGGGTCGGTGCAGCACAGGCCCGGGGCGGGATGACCACACGCAGACCATGGTGCCGGCTGCCCCGCATGGAGCCACCACGGGCATCCACCATGAAGCTCACCAGGAACCTGGAGTGGACAGAGGCATGGGCACATGGGCACTTTGCAGCCAGCTCATGAACAGAGCGTGCATCTGCTGCATAGACTGGGCACTCACCCTGTGTGCACGGGGCTGGCCACTGGGCTGATGTTATCTGAGGTCTCAGTGGCAGGGCTGCTGGGGATCAGCGAGTCCTCATCAAACTCCTTAGAGGGCTGTGCAAAGCAGGAAAGAGACCCTGTGGGCAAAGGGTCCTATCTGGGGGTGTTGAGACTTCCCACCCTTACACAATCCTCGCTGGACAGTCCTGTACCACAGGGTCAATGCCCATTACGCATCCCACACTTGAGCTCTGTGATGATGGGGGAGCTGCCCCAGCAGGGAATGGCTGGGGGAAGCCATGGCAGGCTGTATCTCATGCTCACCTCCTGTGGGGACACCGAGGGTGCATGCAGCAGGCTGACTTGCTCAGCTTCTGTCTCCACAGGTCCTACCTGCTCAGTCTCCTCAGGTCTGGTCACCACAGTTTCAGGTGGGATGCAGGGGACCTGCAGGACAGCTGGAGACTCCACCCTGGCAGGAGAGGGTAGTGACAGCCACAGAATTGGTAGGGTCCCTGAGCCCCTGCCCATCCCCACAGAGTCCTGGGGCCGCTGGACAAAGGCAAACTAAGCAGCAGTCCCATGTCCTGGTGCAGGAACAGCACTGACCAGCTTTGCCTGCCATGTCAGCCAGTGAGGGGTCAGTGATCTGTTCCTTGCCCGGAGCCTTATGTGCCCTACAGGAAGCCCAGCCCAGCACAAGGCTGTCCTGTGCCCTGTACCTGCTCCCTCCCCACCATACAGTGTCTCTTACGTTTGCTCCAGTGTTGTTGTGGTCATGAACTCCAGTATCTCCCTTTTGCCTTCCTGGTCTCTGAGATCAGGTGTCTTGGGCTTTGGTGCAACCAGCTCTTCCTCTGAAACCAAGAGCTGGCTCAGCAAGCAGAGGCAGACAGACGAGAGAACACAGATATCCAGCCCTTGCCCCCACCCCTCCTCAGGGCTGGAGCCAGGGCGCATCCCTGCTCCCACTGCTTGACACACACATTTGCCCTCTGTGTCTCAGCCAGACACAGGGGGGGCTTGGCTGTCTGCCAGAATGGGTCTGCTGGCAGGGCAAGGCCCACGCCGCAGGCCAGAGAGACAGGAGCTGTGGGAACCATCGGGAACTTCAGCTGCTCACTAACCTCTTTCTCCCAGCACCAAACAGTGCAAAGACTGCAGGAGACACCTTACACTTTGATGTCTGGGAGAGGGACATAGTCATGACTGGGGATGCAGGAGGCTGCCCTAACACTACACCCCATTGGAGGCACAGAGCTCTGCTAATGCTGACCACTGGTCCCATTAATAACTGCTAACTAGCTCATCAGGGTTTGGCTCTGGCCAGTGCCCTGTGGGAGGGTGTCCAGGACCTTCAGAAGCAGAGAGAGTGCCCCAGAGATGGGCAGGGTATCACAGAAGCACAGAGATCCTTGAGCTCTCAGGTTAATCCCTGCTCTGGCCAGGATGGCATGGGGCAGTTGTGGAAGGGCACCAGTGTTTGTCACAGTACCAGGTTCCTCCACCTGCCATGGACAGGGCCTGGGTCTGACAAGGCAGTCCGAGTCCTCCTGAGTGGGAGGATGCCCAATTCATGCAGTCACACCACAGCAAGCAGCACGGACATGGACTGGCAGGGCAGGATGGCAGGGCTGGTGCTCTCCAGCACCAGCCCAGCAGCAAGGCTCAGCAGATGGATATGGCGTGCGGATGGTTAGTGGCCATGGGGTGAAATGGGCCATTGAGCTGGGGCAGGGGGACACATTTCATACCCATTACTGTGACATGAGCAGTGCCTGCAAAGTAAGAAGAGGCAAAAGTGAGGTCTTGGTGGGAGGGTGCAGGAGCAAACCAGCTGCAGCTGGGCTGGGAGATGGTACCCTCCAGCAGAGCAAGGCACAGTGGGGGCTCTGCATGCCCAAGGGCTCTCTGCACAGTCCCTGGGGCATGGGATCACAGAGATGTCCAGACAAATCCCTCCTGCATAGTGCAGGGAAGCACACAAGCCAGGAGGTGCCACCTCAGGAGTCTGGTGGGCTTCCCTCCTCCCCTCTGCAAGACCACAGCAGGGCCCACACAGCTCCCCCACCCTGGGGGTGTCTCTGTACCAGCAGGAACACCAGTGACTGCTGCCTGCCACACTGACCCAGCCAGCAGATCTCTGGGATGGTGTGACCCGACTCCCACCCCTCACCTTCATCCTCTGATACATCCAGAATCTCGTCTACAGTCTCTGGGAAGCTCATGCGGTGCTTGTCACCAACTGACTGTGGGAGCAGAGCGGAGTCAGAGGAGGCCAGCAGTTTGCTGCACAGTTATCTGCAGCCCCCTCCTTACACCTGGGCTAGGCACCCAGCTGCAGACATTTCCCAGGCTGCTCCCAGTCCCAGCCCTCCTCCACAGCACCCTGGTCCCAGTACCCAGGGGCTCACCGGGATGTCGGTTTCCTCTGTGACAATCTTGAGCACGTCTGTGACAGAAATGTAGCCAAGCCGCTTTGCAATGGCCAGGGGAGTGGTGCCATTCTGTGCCCGGAGGAAAGACTTGAGTCAGCAGCAGCCACAGGGCAGCCCAGGCAGCTGCCTGAGCTTGCCACCGGGTGGGGAGGTGCGGGCAAGCATTGTACTCACTGTGCTGATCTCGTTGGGAGACGCACCGTGCTTCAGCAGCAGTGTCACCACGTCCGTGTGGCCCTGCTGTGCCGCTTGATGCAGGGGGGTGTAGCCCAGCTGCAGGAGAGGACAGAGGATGCTGAAATCAGTTCTGGAAGTCTGCTGCCCCAGAAATGCCCCCAGGTCTCATGCACTGTGCTTCATGCCTGGAGCATGAGGACAGCTCCCCTTCCCCATCAACCTGCATGCTATTGCCCATGGCAGAAGGGTCCTTGGAGCACAGGACATCTCTGTACCTTAGTCTTGGCATTGACATCAGCTTGGTGCTGCAGTAAAAACTTCACCAGCTTGATGTTCCCATAATGGCTGGCCACATGCAGAGGGGTATAGCCCATCTGAAAGACAAGATCAGGTCTCAGTCTGCCCTCAACAGTGCTTACTGCCCTTCTGGCTTGGATATGCTCATCCCACAGGCAAGCCCCCATGCATGAAGGATGAGGCACACATGTGGGGGCTTTCCAAAAGCCCAAGACCAGAGCAGAGGGCTTCAAACCATGCTGTACCTGTGGGTACAGAGGTGAGCTATAGGAGCAGGCAAGAATCACCCCTCTAGAGAGGTGGAGGGAAGAAGAGGAAGAGTCCCCAACACACAGGCAAAGTGGTAAGGATGCCTGCTGGAAGGGAGTTTCTTGTACAAAGAAAAAGAAAATAAATGCTCTTCCCTGAGCAGACCAAGAGGTAGTTCCCCCATGTGTTTCACCACAGCCATGGTCAATGCACTACTTTACCCTGGTCATTGCATCCACCGTGACTCCATGTTTCACTAGAACATCAGCAACCAGCACGTGCCCTTCTTGGGCCACAAGATGGAGAGGAGTCAGGCCACTCTGCAAAGAGAGGAGGACTCAGCACTGTGGCACTGCCATCACTGCAGCTCCACCAGCAGAGACTCTGTCAGGTCTCCAGCCTGGCAAATTGACTGACACAGTGTACTGCTACCCAAACATAGGGAGGCACAGGGGCCTGGACCACCATCCAGACTGCTGTTCTCTGCTGGCTTGTTTGCCTCCAGCCTGGCAGGATGCGCTGGGACAACTTACCTTGTTGCCTAGGTTGCCATTGGCTTGTTTGGAGAAAAGCAGTGCCACCATGTCTGCATGCCCCTCCTGGGAAGCCAGGTGCAGGGGAGTGACTCCCTGCATAGACTCAGCATTTGCAGAAGCCCCATACTGCAGCAGGCTGCTGGCCACCTCCATCTGGTTCTGCTTGGCAGCGATGTGCAGGGGAGTGTACCCATTCTGCAGGGAGAGAGGCTCATTGCAGTGCTCAGCCCTGCCAAGCAGACCAGAAGGGACAGGAGGTGCCACCCTGCCTCTGCAGGCCAGGTCTGCCCTTCCTAGTTGCCTCCAGACCTCAGGGATGCCCCCCACATCATCTCTCTGACAGCAACCAGCCCTGACACTGAGGCCAAATCCCACTCTTCCAGCCAAGTCAGCACGGGGGTTTTCAAAGACCACCTGCTTCAGGTTCGACTGGTATGGGCTGTCCTGGAGTTTTCCACACATGAATTTCTGCAGCAGTATGTAGGTGCTGGGAGCTGCAAAAAGCTGGGGCAGACACACCTCCTGGAATGTGCCTGGCTGAGGTGTGGAGCTAAACTCCCAATACACAGCATTAGTATTCAGGCAGAGACTGCAGGGCCTTGAGTCCTGCCTCTGCTGCCACGCTGCAGGAGCAGAGCAGCTGGCAGACACCCGCTGCCCAAGCTGACGTGCAGGCTGCCGGTGACGCAGACCTACGGGGTGCTGGCGCTGGTACCGGCTGCTCCCGGTGCCTGCCCAGCATGTCTGCCGGCAGCCTGCACAGAGGAGAGGAGAGTGCCAGATGGGGAGGGCTGGCACCACCAGCCACTTGGCTGTTTTGAGGATGCAGCTTTTGCAAACAACATGGAGAGCAAGGCGCCTGCTGGTCTGCTCTGTGGGGAGATGCTCCCCATGCTCAGGCAGAGCTGGGCGACTCTCACAAGCTTGTGGGTTTTCTGACTCACTGCTTCATAGCTGAATGCAAACATTTGCGTGTGGTTTCCCAAACTGCCAGACCGCAGCGCTGCTCTGCAGGACTTGCCATGGAAACACGTTCCCCACGCAGCAACCACCATGCTGCTAACAGGGACCATCCCTGACACAGTCTATCTCCTGGAATAGGGCCACTGCCTGGCACCCTGCCTGCTCCACGTGGTGTGAGGACAGGCAGGCATGAGCAGCAGACATGGAGAAAGGCTGGTGGTGATGAGTCCCTTGTACATTCCCTGAGTGCCAGGGTTGAGGGGCAGTGCTGCCCCCAGATTGGCAGGCACTGGACACACAACACCTCCCCATATTCCCAGGGAAACCCAGCTCAGACTTACCCAGGCCGAGTTGTGTGGGGAGCTCCCTTTGGGAAGCAGCAGCTTGACAATCTCCAGGTTGTTGTGGTGCACAGCCACATGCAGTGGAGTCAGGCCATTCTGCAGAGGGGGAGAGAGTACAGACAGGTGAGACAGAGCTTCCCCCCATACCAGACCACTCCTCCCACAGAAGCAGCATTCACCTTCCCTGCTGAATTGGGGTGAGCGTCATGTGCCAACAGCAATTCTGCCACATCCACCTTCCCATATTTGGCTGCAACGTGGAGAGGGGTAAATCCTTTCTGAGGAGAAAGGCAGCCCATCACAGGGTGGCAGAGATGAAGAGAGTGCTGGCACCTGCTGCAACACAGGAGGAGGCTGCCCCTCCTGTGACAGGGACACTGTGCCACCAGCCTGCCCAGCCGTGGCCCAGCTGGGTGACACCTTCCGCAGCAGTGAACTCAGCAGCCTACCTTGGTCATGCAGGTCTGTGAGGCTCCCTTCTCCAGCAGGGCCAGGGCTGTGTCCATGTGCCCCTCTCTGGCAGTGATGTGCAGGGGCGTGTGCCCTGCTGTGGTGGCCAGGTTGGGGTTGGCGTTGTTCTCCAAAAGGAGTTTGACCATGCCAGTGTGGCCAATGCGTGCAGCACAGTGCAGAGGAGTCTGGTCATCCTGTGAGGGTGGCAAAGAAGCTGTTTGGGCAGACCTGGACCAGTCCCTTCTTGCCATGCCAAAGGGGTCCCAGACGTGCTACCACTGTTGCACAGCCCCTGGTAGGCTGCACTCTGGGCACGTGAGAGCAAAGAAACCAGCACCAGCTGTTCCCAGAGCTGATTATCACACAGGTTCTCTGTACCTACCTTGGCCTTAGCATTGGCTTTGGCTTTGTTCTGCAGCAGATACTTCGCCACATCTGTGTGCCCAGCTCTGGCTGCCATGTGTAGGGGCGTCTCCACTTTCTGCACCAAAGACAGGATAAAGTGGTAAGGTCAAAGGAGAGAAAATGCCTTCCTGCAGTCATTTCTCTGCTCCAAACAGAGGAGAACAGTGCCTGTAACCCCTCCTGGTTCCGTGTGCCATCACAAAGCAGAGGGCACCAGGGACTGCTCAGGTGAAGAGAGAGTGCAGGACCTAGGCAATTCTCACATCCTGCTGAACCCCAATAAGCTGAGCTCCCAAAGCCCCAGCCAGGGTGGAACTCACCACGTTGGACACATTAGGAGAGGCTCCACGCTGCAGCAGAGTCTTGACGATGGGCAGGTGCCCCATGAAGGCAGCCACATGCAGGGGGGTCAGGCCAGACTGTGAAGAGAAAGGGATGGGACCAAGATGGGACTTAGAGCCTTGGCAGTATCTCTTACTGTCCCCTCCTCCTTCTCCCCAGGGCAGGTCTCAGCAGAGGCAAAATCTGAGTCCCTAGCCTGCTGCAGGAGCCTGGCAAGTGAGTGTGGGGGAAACACAGGGAGTTGCTGTCTCCCCTGCATCTCCCTGCCCTTTGGGGAGACGCTGCCAGGCTAAATAGGTTCTGAGCTGCAAAGGGCACCAAGAAAGGTCCCTGGGGTATGGCAGACACAACAGGGACATCACATCCTGCCATGCTGCCCACTCTGTACGTGCAGAAGCAAGAGAGCTGAGGATGGGCTCAGCCTACCTACCTCTGTGACAGCATCAATGGAGGCACCTGTCTTCAACAGCAGCTCCATCACACGGATGTGGTTTTTCTTGCAGGCAATATGGAGGGGCGTGAAGCCATTCTGCAGACAGACAGATGGACAGTCATTTGCAGGAACACTCTCTCTCCCCAGGTTCAGCCCATCCGCCCTTCCTCACTCACCAAGGCTCGGGAGTTGGGCTTGGCCCCCTTCTCCACCAGCAGCTTGGCCACCCGGTGGTGTCCACAGTGTGCAGCCACGTGCAGTGGCGTTAGGTGGTCCAGGGTGATGTCGTCGATCTCAGCGCTGTACTGCAGGAGCAGGCGTACGCAGTCCAGGTGGTCACCCTGTGCTGCCATGTGGATCGGCGACAAGCCGTTCTGCAACCGTGGAGCCGGCCCTCAGGGCTGGGCCAGGAGGGGGTCCAGGCATCCCACCCAGCCCCTGCCTTGCACCCCCAGACACTACTCTAGGGCAGAAGAGACACCTTGTTCCCCAGGGTGCTACCAGAGAGGAGCCCCAAAATCCCTCACTGAGACTTACAGAGGAGCAATGTCGAGTGGAGGGAAGGGCCTGAAGAGCTGCTGCCAAGGGGCAGAGTCTACCCAGGCCACCCCCAGGACTGGTCCCTTTGAAGGATGAAGCCCTCAGGCAAAGGACTCCAGCTAGAGCTAAGTAGGGCAGGAAGTTTCTTACCCCTCTTCAGGCCAAAAAAGCCCCAAGCCAGCCACAGGTGTCATCCAGCAACTGTGCACAGCTTGTTACCCCACTGTGCTGCCCTGGGACCTGGCACAAATCACAGCCCCACCAAGTCACCTGGGTACCTTGGTTTTGGCTTGAATGGGAGCCCCGTGGTCCAGAAGGATCTCTGCAATTCTCACGTGTCCATTGCGCGCTGCACAGTGGAGAGGGGTCAGCTCGTCCTGGGAAGAGAGAAGGGTTCGAGGGCTCAGTATGGCATGGAAGGGCAGGGTTCCCTCAGGTAGAGGACTAACAGGGACTTTGGACTTGTTTGCAAAATAAGGCAAAACTGAGCCTGGCCTCAGCTCCCAGGGCACACTTTTGTAGCCATGCAGCCTCCTCTCACCTCTACACGTGCCAGCAAAACACCTGGTCCATCCCCTTAGTGCACCAGAGACCTTCCCCCAAATTCCCAGGAAGATGTTTACAGGGTAAGCACTGGGCATAAGGAGCTCAGGGAGGGGGACGGCCCGTGTAAAGATGGGCTGTGTTCAGAAGTGCTCTCACCTTGGTCCTTGTCTCTATCTGGGCTCCGCGGTCCAGCAGCAGCCGTACCATGATGATGTTGCCCCTGCGGGAAGCTATGTGCAGGGGAGTGATCCCATTCTGTCAGGAGGAACAACAGTCCGTCAGAAGGAGCAGCCCCTTCTCTTTCAAGGAGGCAAGGGACAAACAAAGGAGAGAGGGCAGGGAGAGCTACCTCTCTGCCCAGGGACAATGCAGGGGAACAGTTGGTTTAACAGGGCTGTGAGAGAGGGCTGTGCAGCTAAAGGCTGCAGACAGAAGCTACCTAAAACTTGCAGGAAAGGACCAGCTCATGGATTGGGCTGCACCTGTGGGTCTGGAAGAGGCATCCTATCTGCAGGTTCTCTGAGTTTTGCCCTGCAGCAACAGCACCAGCTTTCCCTCAGCCTGGACACAAGGGCCCCAAGAGCTTTCAGGGATGCATGGCTGCTTCTGACAGAAGGGAGACGTAGCAAAAAAGGCCCATGCTGGTTATTAATTGCAACTCCCCATGCATCTGTGCTACTTTCTGCATGGTCCCACCTCACCAGCATACCCTGGCAGCTGCTGCTGCATCCTACATGGATAGAAGGCACAGCATCCTCCTCTGATGCTGAAGCAGCGTAAGCTCCAGTAGCTTCCCACTCTGCACTCACCTGGGGTGTGAAGTTGACACTGGCTCCGCGGTTCAGCAGTAATTGGGCCACACTGAGATTCTCGTAGTGGGCTGCAATGTGCAAAGGGGTGAATCCAGTCTAGGGAAAGAAGGAGGGATCAGCCCAGCCAGATACATGCTCCCTGATGAAACTACAGATAAATACAGCATACCAAGCTGCTGTTCTCCCTGGGGATGTGGGAAAGCTCCCAGAGACAGCATAGGAAAACCACACACCTTGGAGAGGACATCAGCATTGGGGTCATTCTGCAGCAGCACGGCTGCTGTGCGAGTGTCATCATTGCGGGCTGCAATGTGCAGGGCAGGCAGACGGACCTTACCCTTTGTCCCATAGTTGATAAGGTGAGCAACCACATTCTCATGTCCTTGCTGGAGAGCCACAGCTAGTGGAGTGAAGCCATCCTGCCAAGGAGAGGGAGAGAATTAAGAAGCCATGGCAGGACCCAGCATATCCCTCAGTAGCCCCCACAGGCAGGGCCATAGGCTCCTTCCCAAGGATCTCACCTCTGTGGCTACATTCTGGTTGGCTCCATTTTCCAGCAAGAACTTCACAACTTCCAGGTGGTTCTCCTGTGCTGCCATGTAGAGAGGTGTGAAGCCTTTCTGCAAACACAGGCCCATGCACATCAACACAACTCTTCCTTGTGTTTCTTGAGTTCTTTGAAGACCTACACCCCATCAACACCCACACTCCCAGGTCAGCGAATGGGGGCAGAAGCATCCATTGTGGGTGTGAAAAAGAAGAAAAAACTGGCAACAGTGGAACAACCACAGAGAGCTGGAGCCCAAGGCTCCACATATCCAGAAAAAAACAGGCAATGCTTCATAAGAGTCAAGCCAGGAGACACTGCCTTCTGCACACTGCCAGTATTGTCCCTAGCTTCAGGGACAATTCTCCCATCAGGCAAAATCTGAAGAGCTTTCAGCCCTACCAGGCCCAAGGAAGAGAGAGCGAAGTAAGCAGTGTGTGTAACTGCAGGGATTGCTGGAGATCTCAAAGCTTTGCCAGGGAGGCATCAGCCATGAGTCCTCCCAGGATAAGTTCAGCATGCTTGTGTGTGCTGACAGGGACTCCCTCAGCAGAGACCACGCTGGTCTCCCCATGTGCCTCAAGACTCCCTCCACACCATTTGCACACTTGTCTCTTTTCAGGAGTCTGGCAGAGCAGTCCTTGCTCCTGAACAGGACTAGAAGGAAACTGCAAAGGGCTGCTGAAGTGCCCATGCTGGGCATAGTTCCCACCATGAGGACACCACCGTCACACATGATGGGTGCCTTTCCCAATTCAGACCAGGTTACCCTACCTGGGACTGTGCATTGACGTTGGCCCCATAGTTCACCAGCTCCCGGACCACGTCCTGTTGTCCAGCCAAGGCAGCAATGTGCAGGGCTGTGTTTCCTTTCTGAAAGACACCACAGGATAGTCCTCAGGGCCTGAGCAACCCAGGGTGCCAGAGAAAGATGGGCCTGACATACGCTAACAGGCATGCAACCAGAGCAGCTGGCCAGGAAAATCTTTAGAAGGCCATGCCGCTCTCACTCCATGTTCCACCCCTGCTGTAGACAGACCAGCCACCCTTCCATTTGCTGGCCAGGGAAGAGAGTGATTTCATCTCTCGCATGAAGTTACTGGCAGCAGAAGCTGTATGCACTGTCAGGCGCTGTGCATCTCCAGCACTGAGAGATGAGGAGGGGAGGGAGGATGGGGGAGCTGAGCTGGCAGTCTTCAGGCAAAACTGCAGTGTGCACCCTGCTAGCCAAGGCATCCCAGCAGCTCTAAGGGATGATGAGCAGGCTGGAAAATGCACACACAGGCTCTTCCGACTTGTGCCTTTGGGTGGTGTGGCAGAATGCCAGACTCTGCTCTTTGTCCAGAACCCTTCGAGAGCACCAGGGGGGTGGCAACGGAGGCCTCCTCCTGTTCTCGCAGCCCTTCAGCTGGTGCTGCAGGCTGCTCATTTGTCTGCCCTGCTTGCTTGTGCCATTGTCTTGCTTGTCATCAAGTGAGAACCACACCTGCTGTGGTGATGCATGAGAGAACAAGATGTTATTTACGGAGCACCAGAGCTCTCCAGGCTTGTGACAGTGGTATCAAGGCCATCTCAGAGCTGGAACATGCAGGGGCTGCCCTGGGGCAGTGTGGACTAACCTGAGCCAGCAGCCTGTGCCGGGAGAAGATGTTAGTAAGACAGCACTAGCGCATGTTGTGGTTTATGTTACTCCCCTCTGAAGTCCACAATGGCCCCCACAGGGGAGAGGCACCTCCCACCCACCTAGAGATGCCAAGGCTGTGCTAAAACCAGAGCCTGGTCCCAGGTCCCAGCCCAGCAGCACTGTCACTGGCACAGTCTCTCTGGGGGCTGACAGCAAACAGCATGATCACTGCTCGGCTACTGCTGGTGTGTCTGGCAGCACTGACAGGGTGCAGAGCTATGACCAGTGTGGCCAGACTTCCTTGTCCTTACCTTGGTCGTTGTCTCCAAAACGATCTCCTTGTGCAGCAGCTCCACCACCATTTTCACGTGGCCCTCCTTGGAGGCCAAGTGCAAGGCGTTCAGCCCATTCTGGAGGAAGCAAAGGTGGGAAAGGGGAATTAGTCATCATCTGGGAATGGAGCTCTCTGGGGAGCACCCTACTCTGAGCTCCTGTGCAGACATGACTGCAGGCACCTGGCCCATGCTGGAGAAAGTCCAGGCTGGTGGGGGCAGGAGCGATTGCCTTGTTCTTGAGCTCTGCATTGACATCCAGAACACCAGCCATGGTGCCACAAACAGCTCCATGCTGCCAGGAGAACTTCACACAACTGAACGCTGAGTTGCTGACTAATGCTGGAGGTTTCTCCATGATCAAAACATGCAGCCATAGGCGATTTTCTATGGATGGGTGGTACCACAGCTCAGTGTGCTTGAGGCACAGGCACTTCTGCAGTCCTCTCTGCTCGTGGCACATCCCTCATGTCAATTCCTTTGCTCACACGACTTTCCATGGGGTGGCCCTCCTCACAGTCAGGTTTTTCATACCTAAAGCACAGAGCTGAGCTTTGTGCACAGCCCAGAGCAAGGATGCACCACAATTGCTGTGTAAGTGAACATACAAACCTTAAACTTTAACATTTACATAGACAGGCGTGTAGTGAGAAGCAATGCTCGGGACAATGATTTTATCAAGCAGCAGTCAAATTTAATTCACAGTAGTTTGTGAGCTTCCAGGCCAGAAGCTGGCTTCTCCCTGGCTTTCAGACTGCCCACCAACACCCCATCCTGCAGCCCATGGTGGGCTTTGCTTTCCCAGAGTTCAGCTGGAGCAAAGAGCGCAGAGAAGGTGTTGGCTGTGTCACTGTCAAGCTCCACCAGTTCCAGGAAGCTCCCAGAGAGCTAAAGTGACTTCTCAGGAACATCTCTGTGTGTGCCCTAGTTTAGCTTGCCTTTTCTTACACGTGGAACCTGAAGAGCAGAGGACTGGCCAGTGCTCCTTTAGCATCCCTGGCTTGTCAGAAGGAGGGGTGTCAGGCCAGACAGCATCCCCAAGGCTACTAAGATAGGTTCTGCTCCCTTATTTCTGACATCCTCCTCCACTTCCCAGATGTGAACAAAAGGTCTGGGATATTTGCCGGACAAGAGGTTAAATACCTGCAAGCATTTTCAGATGCCAGTTTTTCTCCTTGTCCCTCACTTCTCCCAGGTGGATGTGCTAAGTTTACTCATTCCTACACAGTGGTGTTGCATGGCAGAGGGACACCTGCTCCTGCCCAAGTACTCCACCTCCCAACCGTGTGTTTCACTTTCTGACTGGAAGGTTACTACACAGAAATGCTTCATCCCCACCTAAATATTGGTAGGGGAGCAGAAAATGCCCAAGGAGGCTCAATTCCAGCCCTCAACACTCCAGTTAAACTCAGAACTGCTTCAAGAGTGTTGTTAGACTGGAAAAAGGTTTTCCAGTCTTTCTCACTCAAAGCACCAATTGCCCAGGATCACAGCTGAAGAGTCACAGATTCTTTTGCTCAGCTCTGGTTACAGCACAAAGAGCAAAAATCTTAGAACCCACAGGCTTCCTCAGCACACCAACTCCAGAGTTCTGCCAAGCCTCAAGCACGAAAGGTCTGCTTCCAAGGGGAAATGAAGTGGGAGTGCTGTAACACCCACAGAACAGTGCCACTGAAAGGAAATGCTCCCCAACCATTTCTGGCTACACTGAGTCCGTCTTCTCTGACAAGCCCAGTTTCTTTGATGAAGACACACCTACACAACCCCATACAGATAATCACTGACACCCTTACCTCCGTGAGCTCACAAGTTGGATAAGTGATAAGTGGCCACAGGTGTGCAAGCTTTTTCTCAGTTACACTCAAGTAACCAGCAACTGGAGAGCAAGATCACAGATGCTCAGCTGCTCCCCTCAGCCCATAAGCCCTTTTACGCAAAGGATTCATAAATACCCTTTTGAATGCTGTAAACCTGTGACAAACAGTTGTCCAATAAGCACAGAAGATTGTTTCCATTGGTGGCCCATTGGTATTTCTGCTCCAGGAACAATATAGGCTGTTTTGCACATTTGCTTTGGCCTGACAGCTCATCCGACCCAAAACTGCCACAGGATGTGCATAATCTGAAAGGTGCTGTATTTTCCTCACCAAATGCTGCAAATAATTCCCAGAAATCCCAGTCACTGGCTATCAATGTGACAAACGCAGTCCTACAGAATAACACAGAGACTTTGCACTTAGCCTGTCCCAAAGCAGGGCCCTGCTCGGGACTGCCCATCAGGACCAGCCAGCTCAACAAGGACCATCTCCTGGGCACCCATGTGCCATGACGCTGTTCCCAGCTGGTGAGAGTCCTGGCAGCAAGGTGCACTCATCCTCAGTCCTTCCAGTTCCTTGTGGATGAGATGGGACCATGCCAGAATTTGAAACACGAAAGGTGGATGATGAAGACACTGATGCAGCAATGAAGGAGGTGAAATCGGCGGGATGAAGATCAGATGGCATGTCAAGGTCTCTGAACTTGAGTAAGAATACAGGGCCTGTGGGATAGGTCTGACCACATATATCCCTCTTTATTCTATACAGGACATGTGAGGTTGGACCTTTCCCACAGGTCTGATATTCCTCAGAAGGAAACCCCAAAGTGCCATCTAACCTCAGAGAGATGGCAGGAACCAGTGCAAAGACATCACTGAGAGAAGAGCCTCATACTGCAGTAGCCATTGTCTTTCCATCAAAGTGTTAAATGCCCTTACAAGCACCAGAAATCTGTCTCGAAACAGGACTTGAAGCCAGTCAATGGAGACAGCTGATGACAGACCATCTCTTTTGGTGAGCAAGAAGTTCAAAGCCGTCATCTTTAGCTTGTGGATGGGTCACTCTGTTGTAATTCTTTACAGAGCCCTCTCCAGAATCCCATACTCCACTGGACTAGAGCATTACAGGACCAGTGGACGTAGAAATCCTCCTTTTACTTTTAGGCTTGCTATCGGAAATGAGTGAACATCCATGGTGCACTCTGCTTGTCCCGTGGGAACCCGTCCCCAGTAACTGCACTGGCTGCCGCAGTGCACAAATCAGTAGGTCTGAACTTCACTTCGTTTGGGGACTTGATACTGAAACAGATGAGCGTGTCTTTGTGCTGAGTCAGCCTCCCCAGCAACACCACTGCTCCAGAAAGCAGCAGCAGCACAGCCTGTCTGCTTCCCCTGCTCAGCCTAAGCCCCTTGAATCTGTTCCTACCACACCTGCCCCAGTTCAGGCTCAACCACTTGCATTTGGCAGCTACACAGATACAAAATGTTCTGATGATGAGGTGCAAACAATTCTCCAGTGCCTGCAGCTTTCTGTTCCTGTACAAACCCGTTTCTGTTCAAGATGAGGAGGGCTCCTCTTGCCCAACACCTCCCAAACCACCACAACTGGCATTTTGCAAACATTCACTGCTTGTGATAAACTGCAACGTCTAGGACTCCAAAAGCCTCAGCACTGTGTTATGGACGAATTAATATTACAAATCAGTTGCTGTGATACAAGGTTATTAAAGTTTGGGATGGTGCACAGGAGGGGGCANTACTTTGTTCGGGTTTTGGCTAGCCACGTGGGACTCAGGTTCATCCTGAGCTCCGCGGGCAGCTGCTTATTGTAATAAACCTATTAATCTAATTTTTGGAATTTCTGAGTTGTTCATAACAACTGCAGCACTGCAGGCAAGGGGAATAAGCCCCAAGAGCCACTTCTGTGATGTTCCAGCTAGTGTGCTACTCTTCACACCTATCTGTTCTGCCCTCTGAGAAGCAGCTGAGCTTCTTCCAATTGTCCCATTTGCTTGGTCATACAAAAGGAGCCCTCTCTGTTAGCCCACTCTTTTAGAAACTGTTAATGTCCTTTGCTGTGCTCCGGCCAGTACATCCAGGCTCCCCAGATCTTTATTGCTGCCCTCTTGGCCCCAAAGACAACTGCTCCAGGTCTGCCCTCTGGTTAGCCACATTTTCACATGAACTAGAGATAGTACCAGAAGCCCTGTGTGTTTCACCTACCTGGTTACAGGTGTTAATATCTACCCCGTTCCTGAGGTGATCCAAGGCTTTGTCCAGATTCCCAGATCTTGCAGCTCTCAAGAAACTGGTTGCAGCATCGGCCTTGGGGACAAAAAGAAAAAGCATGAAACTCAGAGCCTCCTTGTTCTCCCCCACCACCAGCACTGGGTCAGCTCCTCACTCAGCTGCAGAGAACATAACTACACAGACCAGGCAGAAAAGGCAGAGGCCAGGCAAGTCACAGTGGGAACTGCTGGGACAGACTGAGGTGCCTCAAATCAGACAGGAAGAAGAAGGGCTGGGACCTGGACTTGAAGCGAAGAGCATCCAGATAATGGGGCAGAAGGTCTGCAGCTCGTCCCATCACAGTATGGGGACAGTAGGGAGGGAGCTCCTGCCACCATGACAGCCTCCCTTGGCCCAGGAAACCCCTTTGTGTCTGGGATGAAGGACTACACTGATGGAGCTGTAGTGAGCCCACCCCTACCCTGCTCCAGAAGCACTGGATAGCCACAGTGGTGAGCTCAGGTACCAGCACCAGGGACAACGGCCCCAGCTGAGCACCTCACAGCTGTGAAAGTCACAACTCTCTTTTTTGACAGTGCCCCCCTGAACTGCTGCACCACAGCCAGCCCAGGCAAGGCACAGCAATACTTTGAGCAACACTACTTAGCAGTGTGAGGCAGCAAATGGAGACAATGGCATGGCTCACTAGAAGCTGGAGAACAGGGTGAAAATGCAGTGATGTGGGTCTGTGGGTCTGGGAACTTGGACTGGTAACTGCCACCCGGTACTTGCCTGCTCAGGCCAGCCCAAAGGGGTCTCTGCAGCCATGAGCCACAAGACATCCATGGCAGGGGTGCAGGACACACTTCTCTGTCTTCAACTCCAAGAGAAAATCAGAACCTCTCTTGTACTAGTCACATCAGGACTGACCAAGGGACCGCCTGTGCTAGGAGAGCCTCTGTTCTGCCACCCTGAGCCATCCTGTATTGCCCACAGCCTGACTGCAGAGGAGCACCCAGGATTAGGAAGCTCCTGGACAGAAGCAGGAAGCAACACAGCCAGAGACAAAAGCACTGGAGGTATACTAGGAAGGATGATGCACCACACATGTTCAGGGCTCCTCTCTTCCCTTCTCTTTGCAGTCTCAGACATTTGAATTGGGACTTTGAAGCAGCACAACTCAGATGCCTTCTGGTCTCCTCCATCTGCCTCCCCCCGCTCATCCTTTCTGCCTGACACTCCTACCACAGAGAAAAGCAGCCATGCTCTGGGCATGCTCCACCACCCATTAGGACGCTGTTCTCTGCTGTAGAGGTAAGGCCCACAGACAGGGTGTCCTGGCCCTGCTGGGCCAGACACAGAGCTCAGGCCAGGCTACCACCACAGTGGCAGGGTGCCATGGCCCCTCTGGGGCAGCCCACAGGCCAGAAGGACAGGTGGTGGAGGGCAGCACCGCTGTGCCCCATCATGGTGCGCAGCCTCCGCGTGCAGGGGGAACACGTGCTGATCGCATGACCTCCTGCGCCAGCTGGCTCTGCTTGCTTCCACCTCAGAGGAGAGCCCCATCCATCAGGGAAGAGCCCCCACGCTCACAGCGGAGCTGTGGCTTTGTGAGGCTGTGAACACAGAGGAGGCACAACACAGTGCCTCAGTGCTCTGCTCACCCAGAAGGATCAGCTGCAAGAGGCAGAAGACAACACCAGCATTGTGCTTAGAAATGCACATTCACGCTCTGAGCTCTGCATGCTGTCTGGGGTCCAGTGAGGAAACACTGACAGCTTCAAGCAACAGGCTGAATGCAAAGAGCTTTTCCAACTCCAGACACTGCTAGAAGCCTCTGCTTCTCAGGTCAGGATCGACAACAAGGCAGCAAACCCTTGGAAAATCAAAGCACAGCTCAGCCAGGCTCTGTCACCTATGGGACACATGTGGAGCTCTGAAGATTAAACGATAAAACTCTACAAGGCCCTGCAGCAAAGGGGCTCCCAAAGCCCCAGCACACCCAGCAGCAGAGACTACAGGCAGAAAGCAAGCAAAAAAGCAAAGCAGAGGTCTCTGTGGGCATGAAGGAGAAGTGTGTTGTATACTCACAGCCACTTCTGGACCGGACCTGCCCTTTCGTGCTGCCATAGTCCGGCACTTCAGCTGAAACCTGAGCCTGGTGTCCCCTCTCTCCCTCCTTGGTTATCTACTCCCCAGCTTTGAGAGAGCCAGTAAGTTACATTGCATTCTATCTAAAAATACAGGCTCCGTCCTCTCTCCAATGCAGACCCTGCAGGGATCGCCAACTGCTAATGGAATTTGTTCATTTTCTCTCCATTATTGTGTCAGACAGGATATTTAATACCAAGCCACGTCCGGAAAGCAAACGACTGCTGCCAAGCACAGGGAGGGGGTCAGAGCTGCAGGTACCACCTCGGGAACAGCAGAGGAAAAGCAGCCCCAGAGATATGCCCAGGAGCCTGGCAACTCACAGGTAACTCCTGCCACAGAGGAGAGGGGCTGGGGTTGTCTCCTGACCTTCTGGATGCTGGGGCCCAGGCCTTGGAAAACATGCCAAGGCTGGACTGTGTCAGAGGTACTGCCCTTTTGCTCCCCACGCTCAGCATGTACCTTCCAGAGATGCACAGAGAGATGCAGAGCATCAGACACCAGCAATCAGACCACACATTCCACCAGAGAAGATGGAATAGCTTGGATCAAATGGTAAAAGCAGATCCACCATCATATTGTCCTTCTGTCAGGCGGCACGATGGGACTGCCTGCCTATTGCTCAGGGCAATTCGCTCCCCAGGAAATGGTAGCACGGGCTGGGTCACTGCCATCTCCCGAATTTCAGCAAAAGGCAGCACTGACAGCAAGGAATGCAGAGATCCCGTGAACACAAGGAGATGTGCACATGGAGAAGATACACAAACATATCCCAGTCAGCACCATCCCAACTGACCCAGACACAGACACACGCATTGCACAGTTAACACTACCCACTGACAGGCACAAAGCGCAGCACAGCCGTGCCTCATGCACACACAGTCACTTGCTGTGTGCCCCAGAACATACAGCAACTGCTTCCAGATGCAGAAACTGCCTCTGCTGATTTTCCTTTATTTGGAGTTTGCAGAGTTTCTTTCCATTCTCCTTTGCCTTCCTAGCAGTCTTCCAGGAAGGAGATATTCCAGGGGAGAAAATAAGCTGCCTCACTTGCCGTTGTGTACCTCTTGCACTCTTACGTGGCTGCTAAATCCTATACACAGGCGTCATGCGCTACAGACTTGTGGACATCCAAGCTGTGAAGTGTCAGAAGGCTGCTGTCAGCAATTCTGCAAGAGAGAGGCCTCAGATCTGGACTTTGTGAAGTGCTCCAAGACCTTCTAAAGTCAAAAACGTAGCACAGCACATCAGACTGTGCTTATACTCTCTTTCCCTTTCTTTTCTTTCAGGAAAAATCTCCCCTTGTCTCCTGACAATCTAAATTTTTCCCTTTCCCTCTGTCCTGGTTTCAGAGTAATTTTTTTCTCATGACACCCTCTCCTGGCCCTGAGCAGAGGCTTCTTCTGTTCCTTTTCCCAGGTGTCCTCTTGTTCTCACAGCATTAATGCCACTAGCCTGGAACCACATGAACCCATTACGTTGTAGCCATGGCCAAGGCAATAAGCAAAGGGGAAATCAAACCAGAGGCTCAGGCTGGATTTTAAGGGCTGCAGTCAGAGGTTCATAAGCCTGCTGTGTCTCCGGCCATGGTCAGTGTCCTGCTCTAATCTCTTTTTGGCAGTGCCTGCTCTCACTCACGCCCAGGGAGGAGCTCCCACCAGCTCCTGCTGCTCATCACTGATAACAAAAGGGAGGGTCTCAGCATTGCCTCCTCCTGCTAAAGGTGGCCACCCTTCTTGTGGGCCAGTTCTTGGAGAGAAAGCAGTCTGAGCCCACTCTGTATGAGCTGCTAAATGCTGTAAGTAGATGGTTCCCAAGTGCAAATGAGGTCAGGGACTTGTGCTGATCTCACAGTGTTTTCTGGGACACAAAGACAGTCAAGAAGCACCTCACACACACCAGCCTGGCACACACGCATCCTGCTGCATTGCCCTCTTTACCCTGTCTGCCCACTTGTTTCTTCAGCCAAGTTGACACAGACCCATGGAGCAGCGGACAGAGGAGGTCCAGCAAGGAAACCCTTGGAGGCTGGGCAGCACACAGTCACCCCAACAACCAAAGAACCCCAGGACTGGCAGCGAGACACAAACCTGAATCCTGGCACCAAGCCATGTATCGCTATGGGCATCCTGTATAGATGCTGTAGAAAGGTCCAACTCACATCTCAGAGGTCATCCAGTTACTTCCAGCTACCAGTGCCAGCATCCTGGAACCTAAAGTCAGTGCTGCCAGCTGAGGATGTGTGATAAACCCTTGCCAAGGGCAACAGCCCTTGCCATTTGCTGGGACATTTCCTTGCTCATGTGGACTTGTGTCCAACAGTGGGCATGATCCTCACCTTTGAGGCATTATTTCCAGCAGAAACACCAAAACCTCACATCGGTGCAGTGGTTTACTTTTAAGAAACTGCCCAACCTAGGAATTTCTCTGGCGCCAATGCTCATTTAGATCTCTCTGCCTTGCAGATATCAAGTGCACAGGTCTGCAGGTGATAACCTCAATTCTTTCTCATCAGGTGAGAAGAATTTGTCAGTCCTCAAAACACACTAAAAGAGCTGCTAAGATTGAGAGCCGTTAAAGATAACACCTAGGGTCCCCATAGGATAATCAGGGAAGATCAGAACATTCAACTCAAATTGCTCAGAAACAGAAGCCACACTGCCTGTCTTACAGGAACTTTCTCTCCTGTCGATATTAACAGAAACTGAACGCTCTCAGTGGGCCCTGCAGCAGAAACAAAACCTACTAGCAGGCTTCTGCCTTCTAAGTAGAAGGCAGCATTCAGCAGAGTACAGCATCTCCAGAGAGGCCACGGTAGCAGAGCCTCAGGCAGTCAGCCAGCAGAACACGGAGAACAGGCAGACATTGCAAACCCAGAAGAAAGAGAAAAGCAAAAGCATTGGGAAAATTCATCTGATGAAAGGATAAATCCAAATGCTTAAATTCTATTCTTTCATCATTCTCACCCCTATCCACATGATTCAAGACAGATAAATCCATATGCCCAAGTTCTACTCTCCCACCATCCTCACCTCTGCCCACGATTTAGTATGGGTTTGCGGATCTTAATAGGACTGATGAGAGTCAAGGCACAAGAAGTCATCTCTGGAAGGCATCTACCGAGTCAGTTTGTTCTCATTTCATACACCAGCCTGAGTAAACCCTTTGTCCACGCTCCTTTCTGCCTAATGCAGATTTCACAACAGCCTCAAAGCACATACCACAGAGGTTGATGGCTGATACGCACAGCAGAGATCCCCAGAGCAGGATGCAAGGGGGAGCTCAACCATCTCGCAGCAGATGAATCAGAGCATGCAGGAAGTGAAAGATCTGCTCACGTTCCCGTGCAAAGGATAGAGCTGGAGAAGAACTTGGCACAACTGGCAAAGGAGAAATCCCAAAGCAGAAGAAGGAGGGAAGGAAGGTCCCTGGCAGGTTTGTGGGGAGGGAAGCAACCTGTCAATTAGCATTTTTACAGCGCTGAAGAGAGGGCAAGCTTTTGGGTGCCAGCATCAGACTGGCCTCTCCAACATGCACAATCCTCCACCATTACATAATCATGAATAATGAGCTTTTGAAAAGCCCATTTTTGTGCACCCTTAACAGGAGAGGTAGTCCTGGACTGCCACTGGTGGTACAGGTCAGGGTCAAGGTTAACTCTGTCCCTGCTGAGCATTTTTGGATACAGATGACATCTGCGTTGCCATTTGCCTCCTTCCCTCCCTGCTCGTGGGTCCCCTTTGCTGGCTGCTCCAGCTGGAACAGGTTCAGAACTGTGAGGAGGGCAGATACCACAAACAGTTTAATCTGCAGAGAGCAAGGCAGCAAGGAGCTGCCCCTACACAGCAGACTGATCTTTCTGATAAGGATCCCCTGGTGGGCTACAGCCCACAGCTCTGTGAAAGCCTGCAGTGCCTGCCTGCTGCCTAATGGATTTTCTAAGTAACGTGTTTGAGATCTTGTTCTGTCATTTGCAAACTATCACTTTCCCTTTGAAGCACAGTGCTGGGTCCAGCAGCAGTGGAGAGTAAAACAGGGGCTGGTCCTGAGACCTGAAGAGAAAAAGAAGACCAGAACATCTTTCCTTTCACACAGAGCCAAAGCGAAGCAAGAATTAACACAGCTACTGCTCCTGCCAGCTGAGGCCGTGCACACCCAGGGGAAAGCTGTCACTCTCCTTTGATGTTAGCAGGAGCCTCTGCTCCCTGCATATCCTGAAAAAGAAAAGCTATTTTTACCTCATCAAAAATATATAGACTGTGACTGAAGACAATACATGAGAGCTTTTTGCTCAGGCACTACACCTATTCTAACAACATAACATTTACAGCTATTGAGAGAGATGCAGCAGCACCGCAACTGCTTTCTATCTCCTACTTTCCGAATGCACTACCTATTTTGGACCATGACATGGTTTAGGCAGGTCTGTGCAATAAACACTGGGGAGCTGAGAGGGCTCTAGCAGGCTGCCAGTGCAAGGGGGGAATCAGAGACATGCTCTGAGCCTGCCTGATGTCAGCCTGGGACTAAGACACAGTTTCTGGACCAGCCTCAGCCCGTCCTGGGCTCTGTCAGCACCCTCAGGCTCAGGTGAGGTGCTGGAGTCCAGCTCATACCATCAGGGTCTGCCCCCATGCCCTGTGGAGAAGCTTCCTTTTCTTTCCTAGTGACACTTATAAACTGCTCCTGAATTCTGCAGTCTGTTCTGACTCATTCCCTACCTCTGCTCCAGCAGGACTAGTCCACACCTGCTTTGCCTGCCTGCATGAACAAAAGCACTTAGAAGGGGGCTTTCTGCTGGGATCTGCATGCTGGGTGGTATCACAGTACAGTCCCTGTGCTGTGGCTACCACAGTTTTACTGTCTTCAGCC
Organism: Platysteira castanea; assembly: GCA_013397175.1. Taxonomy (NCBI): domain Eukaryota; kingdom Metazoa; phylum Chordata; class Aves; order Passeriformes; genus Platysteira; species Platysteira castanea. The sequence goes on along the minus strand of VYXC01005573.1, from coordinate 113,142 downwards.
TTAAGCCAGACTTGCCTGGCCAGCGCTTGGGGTGCAGCCTCTGGAAGCCATGCAGGGAAAAAAGCATTGACAGAAAAGCACCAGAAGCACAGGTCAGGTAATAGATCTCTGCCAGCAGATCCCCAGTGAGGACATGAGAGCAAAGCCATTGCAGCACAGCCACCTGCTTCACAGCAGAGCTAGCGCAGCACTGTGCTGAGAGAGAAACATCATCCTCTGCACCTGTCCCAGGGCTCCGGAGGGGCAAAATAAGAAAGGTGATAACACAGGAATCAACATTTACTATCATAATACTGCAAAAAAACAATACCTGGGGTACCTCCCTTCTCCCAGCAAAGCAATAGTGAGAAGGACAAGGCAAACACAGCAGCAAGGGACCTGGTTTCAATGCCAGGCACTGTCACTGGCTCCAAGGATGACCTTAGGCAAGTTACCGATGACCTAAGAAGGGCAGCAAACCCTTCCTGCCAGTCTGAGGTCCATTTCGAAGCAACTGTTTGGAGAGAAGAGGCATTTTCTTTGGACTGAAGTTCATATTACCAGCCAGAATATACCTAAACTCCCTCGTGCAAACCAGCTGACCTGATTCCTCTCCTCTTTTGCTGCCCAACAAACCCCTGACCATGCCCAAGTACTCACCCTCAGGTAAAGCATGCATGTCATCACTGCAGGAGAAGGTCAGCTCACCCTGGACAGCCAGGGTCTGCAGTCTGATCAACCTCCTTATGCTGAATGCTGCAGCCAAACCAAGCATGAGCAGGCTGGAAGAGGTTTATCAGCAGCAGGACTGCACCCTATCACCACTCACACACCTGACTGCAAGCCAGTACAACAAGGAAGCTCCTGTCTGGAGTCTAGAGATTACGGGTTGTCCCACGTCAGGAGTTTGGGGAGAGCTGCCAGGCTGGGCACAGTGTTTAGTGAATGTCATGCCTGAGCCCCACTTCATAAACACATCTGTGAACTGTTAACAGGGAGGAGCCCATGTGCATGAACCTTGCTCTTCAAATAGTACAAGGGAAGATGAAACTTCAGCAATATAAAGCAAAATGAAACAGCTCTGTGGCCAGAACCACACTGTCGCTTGGTCTGTGCCACACAAAGCAGGCTGGGCTGGAGACAGTGAGCAGAAGACCTCAGGTTGCTCACAGGTCCCTGCAGACCTTGGCTGGGCACAGTCCCAAATGGAGGACACCGAGATGGAACTGAAGTGGCAAATGAGGACTAGTGACAGCAGCTCCAAGCTCTTTGTATGGCCTAGAGCCCACTACAATACAATGAACGCGCCCCTTCCCCCCTTCTACCTGCACAGCAGACTCCTGCTCCAGCATCCCTTCAGGAGATCCTTGCTTGCAGCAAGAAGGCAAGGGGTCCACACTGGTTGGTGCATGCCCTCTCTGAAAGACACGCAAGGGAGTCACACCAATTGTCCAAAGGAACAGACCTCCTGGAGACCGCTCCCGTCCCACCCTTTCCTTGTGCTCCAGCTTAGGGTGACCCTGCAGAGCAATGCTCGCCAGGCTGGCAGGAGTCATCCCTCTGGCTAGTGCTTTGCCTATCCCATCTTGGTTCCAGATGCTAAACTGGGGCCAGCCTGGCAAAGGACTTGGGGTGCTGCAGGGGAGCCACACGGCTTGGTTTCTATTTCCAGCTACCATTCACCTGGCCCTTTTTGCCAGTTACAGGGTCAAGAAGGCCAAGGTGCTTCCAGCCAGGGGCCAAACCAGTGAATGCAGCCGTGAGGTGATCACACCTGGAAAAGCCTGGGCAATATATGGATAAATAACAGCTTGGGACATCTGCAGCTTCAGAGAGAAAGAAACAACTGCTCTGCCAGCTGTATCTCTCTAGGTAATTCCTATAAAACAGCCCAGCACACCACCAGAAAAGCTTATATGAGCAGAGAGGCAGGAAAAGTAGATCAATAGAACATGTTAGGATGGCAAAATGCTTTGCATTACATAGAAATTGAGATTTTTATACTGAGCAAAGACCAAGTTTAGCATTAGAGCAAAGCAGAGTCCTTACCTCAGTCTAGGGAAAACACCTTCCCTTTGTCCAGAGTCATTCAGCACTTCCTTGGAAGTCTAGATTCCATCTGATATTTGAAATAGAACAGACTCCACCTTCAGTTCAGGTAGAGCTCAAATGTTGGTTACCAAAAGGATGGGCACTGCAACTGCTGGCTGGCTGGCACACTATATTTGTTCTAAAAAAGTGCCGCTGCTCTGAACCTACAGAGTCGGTGTCTATCAGTCCCTCAGATCCTCGTTCCACTCCCCCCGTAGCTGCATGTCATGAATGCAAACATGAGTCCACACTCTGACACAGGTCATTACCCACCAGAGCTCATGAACCGATTCCAAGTTGCTCCCTCAGCATAATGCAAACTTTCTCCAGATCCTGCATCCACCAGGATAGTGGATGTATACACTTGACAAAGCCCTAATCTGTGCCCTACAGTCCAACTGGGTTTACCTCCTAGCACACCCCAGGGAAAAGCAGTGCAATGGTGCCCGCGAGATTGCCTCCTTCACCCTTCCCATTTTGAGATTTGGTTTAGCTTTGCTTTGTGCAACTTCTGGCACTGGTGACTTTCATAAACCCAGAACAGGCAAACTCAAGCATGGGACAATCCCTGGGGCAGCAAACCCTTTGGCCAGACTGGCTCAGTCCTACAGATTTCTGGCAATCCAGAATGCCTCATACCCTCCAAAAGGATGGAGAGGGGAGAGGTAAGCCCTGTACAGTGCTGGAGGGAACACGGGGCTCACCTTTGCCTCCGGCCCAGGACTCCCTTATGCACACCCTATGCCCACAGCCACAGAAGGGCACAGGGAAGGAAGGCCTGTGACTGTGTGCAAGTAGGAAGTAGCTGTGGTGACTGTGGAGCCTGGAATGGTGGTCACATGGTGCTGTGGCAGACACAATAAGATGGAATTGCCCCAGGTCCTCACCACTGAGGCAGAACCTTTCTACCACAGTGAAGAATGAGAAAAATGCCTAAATACAACATGTCTACGGGTCAGAGCTCCTCTGACAGAGAAATATTACCATTAGGTATGGTCCTGGCAAGTTTGGCCAAGCCGCAAAGTCTCTGCTTCCCCACTAAGACCTGGAGTTTTGCCTGCAAACAGTTCTCAGGAACTTCCTCACAGCTCAGAGCTCAGGTCACTGAGATATCCTCAGCTGTTGGTGACATCCACATGGGCTGGCAGGTGATAGGCTGCAGCAGACCCATGGATCTTGAGGCAAATGTATGGAGTTCACAGAGTTAATATTAGTATCAGTCACATATCTATAGCTCTAGAAGTAAAGGCAATTTCGGGAGCACAAGTAAAGGGGATCCTGTGCGGTGGGAGGTACCCGTCTGTTTTCTCCCTTCCCTGAAGATGCGGGAGAACAGAGCACTTTGCCTTGAGTACATAACACACTAAAAACCATTTCTTTCCCAGGCTGTTTGTGAAGCTGGTGCAGGCTCCATCTATAAGAAAACTGGTCTCTTTGCTCCATTAATTGTTGTCCCTTGTTCATTGTAATTTCCTGAACACCTCCCATTGGTGCCTCTAATAGGTCTCATTCGCTTATTACCACCTCACCTGAGGCATCTCCAAAAGTTCCCCCTATCTAACTCTAGACAAGTGAGTTGCATGTATCAGTGCTGAAAACCCATACCTCAGAGCAACTTGCTTTACTAGCAGTTTGTCACTGTTATCTTGCCTGTTATATCTAACAGGAGCATCTTGGCACTTCTGGAGAAACCAACACTATGGGCACAACCCTGTCTGAGAAATCAGAGCCTGTGAGAGCTTGAAAAATAACAACTACAACTCTAATAAATGAACAGCTTTTAATTCCAAAAGCTCTTTCCATTTTCATGAAAACACCTCAAAAGACCAAGGTCTAAGGCAGTTCCTTAACACTTACCTGTTTCCAAATGCTGAACTGAGATTGTCTGGGTTGCTCATTCTCCAAAATTTTATTCTCTGTCCTCTCCTTAGTGACATCTGAGCATACGTTCGTCACCGTGAAGGCCTCAGTGACAACTGAAGGTGGACTCAGTGTCACGTTGTACCCACAAAAGCTAACACAGAGTTAAACTGGGGCTCTGCAAAGGGACATTTTTTTACACTGGAAAAACAGGTATATTGTCTAAAAAAGAGCAAATTCATGTTGAGAAAAAGTGACCAAGAATTACAGTGAATAATACCAAATAACAACCTCTGGGCACCCCTGTGGGCTTTAGGGAATTTTTGCAAGCCAGGCTTCCAGTATTCTCTTAAGTGCTGTTCCCTGGATGCTATAATATTTATCATACCCACATGAAAACTAATTTCTCCCTCTGGTATCCTGAGACAGCTCCTGGGATGAGGCTCAGCATCCTTGGTGCCTCAGTGCCATTGCATTCTGGGTTTCCACCTGAGATGCAAACATTGAATTCCAGCAGCAATTGCAGGCAGACTCAGGGGTGAAGAGAAGCTCTGTCAGAAATTTAGAAGGCAGAGCAGAGGTCTCTGAAGAGAACTACTCCTTCAGCTACAAAGAGTTTTGTTTTTTCAAGATACAAAGTTCTGCCTCTGACCTTGGGAGAAACTCTTCAGCTGTGTGATGATGTAACTGTGAAGGAATGCAAGGCTCCTTCCTCGGTTTTGGTATCCGCCATGTAACCAGAGAAGTGACTGCCCAGCACCAGGCACTTGCTGCCAGTCTGTCCTCAGCTGTTCTTCCTTTCATTTAAGGGAATGAGGAGTGTAATGTGTGCAGCAGAGAACCTTAAACACATCACCTTGGAGAAGAGTAAATAATGTAACAATGGGCTTTAATATTTTGAGGAAGCTCTATGTGCCTTTGCCCAGGGAAGGAAACACAGCCTTTCCTGAACTCAGTCACTTGAGAAATGATGCCAGGATGAGTCCAGGGCTGCAGTCACTGAAACCTCCCTGAGCATTTGCAGTACTCTCCTGGTGCAAGGACATGGATACACACGGGTTGACCTTACTCCAGCATGTCTCCTTTCTCCTTAGAGAGCAAAACACTCCCTGTGCCCCTGTCACCTGCTGAGGCTCCCAGGACCAGCCAGGCTCCGAGGTTCTGGTCAGCAAGCTGTTATCTCAGGAAACGTCAATGTAGTTTTAAAGCTGAGTCAACAACAGAAGCTGAATAATTTAAATGTTTAGCAATTCTGCTACTGCTGCCCAGCCATGGATAACAGCAGGTACACAGAAGAACAGTGGCGCTGTCAGGCCACTTCTTCCTGTTGGGAGAGAGCAGCAGTGATGCAGGCATAAATAAGTGGATAAAGGTGCTCTGCAGAGCTGAGATAGATGCTGGAGCTCAGAGCAGGCAGCCCTCAGAACATCACACAGCTGAGGCTTTGCTTTCCTGTGGTGTTTGTGGCTTCTGGCATGGTGATTCATGACTTCACAGGAAGTCCATATGTGCCACTGGTGCCTTACCTCTCCGGCAGCTGATGCTCAGCTTCCAAAGTGCTGGAATCATCAGCCATGAGCAACAGAGGAAGCATGTGAGGGTTTCACACTGACATCTGCTCTTCACCTTTCTGTCTGAGGAGGAGCTGTGCAATGTGATGTGGTGGAGTGGGACAAAGATTTGCTGTACACAAATATTCCAGCCCTTGCTCTCTAGTTGCCTCTCCATCTCATCCATTTGTTGTTGGGGGACAGCAGAGAAGCCAATTTACAGGTACTTCTCTCCAAATCAGTCTGAAAACCAGCACACAGAAGCACAGAACAAATGAAAAGAAACCCAATGGACTGGGTTTTCAAAGCTCAGCAGCTATTAGAAATTAGAAATCTCTTCCTGTCATAGCCCTGATCTAGGAAACCGTTTCGTGGTCATTTATCAGTTCAGAACTATTTAATCTGTGAGATTCCCAAAGGAAATTCAGAAATACAAATTGAATAGATCTTCTTAAGGTTGTGTTTCTTGAACTGTGCACTGTTGCCCCCAAAGGCATAATTTTGGAGATGAAGCAGGCTGGTCTCTTACTCCAAGAGATAGCTGCCTTGTACCAGCACAACCACAATTTAGTTTTTGGAGAGGAAGCAATCTGAGCCCCAAACCAAGACGTTTCAGCAGCCTTTTGCCCCTCCCTGCACACACACTGCTCATACGTGAGCAGACAGACAGCTTCATAGCATGTGCCTCTCTGACATCTTACCACAACTTAGCAAGTGTTCTTTTTGCTCATCATTTGAATAAGCCAGGCAACACAACTGAAAATATCATCACACTGATTTATCTTATTTATACTTATTCAAGCATAAAAACTCAGAAAGTCAGATTCTCAGAGTGAAGACATGAAAGATATGCAGAGCTCCCAAAGGAAAGGAATATTCATGTCCCATTTTTTATGCTATGGCCTCGTACTGTGCTATCCTGGCTGCAAAGAAGATATCTGCACAGATAAAATTGTTCAGCAACCTCTGCATCCAGGTCTCTTATTCAGTGGACCAGAACACATCTCACCCACAGGATTAGCATCCACTGTTTGACCCCTTTTAGAGACCAGGCAGTTCAGAGAGCAAAAAGCATCACTTAACTCAGCCTGAATCTGAAAATTCCCAGTTCTGGGAACTCCAAATTTGGCATTATGCCCACAATATGGGCCAAGGGCAAATCACTTCTTAATTACTGCTCACAGTGCAGATTTCAGCTTTCATTCAGACAGGCACCAATCTGAAAGATGTAACAAGACTCTTCTCAGGCTGCAGTTAATCCACCCCAGCTATTGATCCTGTTGGATCCACTGGTCCTGCTGTAACTGCAAGACTACAGATAACTGAGAGACACCTAAATGTTACGCCTGTTTGGGAATCTCAAGACCAAGAGATTTCCAGCACTTGGCTGCAGTGCATGCCTGGAGGCAGCTAAGACTGACCTCCTGTAAGAAAAGATGAATGTACCATCCCCACCTGGCAGGCTGCACTCTGCTCCTCTTGGAAAGAAATCTGCTCTGCTCCTGAGCATCAAGCCAAGGAGCAAGAACTCAGATCTTGCCCCACACTTTCAGTGAACCTTTATTCTTAGCCACCCAGTCTCTGAGGTCTGCACTGTACCTAAATACCACAGTCTGCACCAATATGGTCTTGCTCTGTCATATTCAGGCAGTTTGACAAAATATTTTCTCCTTTAGTATGCAGAGGCCAACAGCACTGAGATCACAAGTCTGAGGGTTGTCTATTGCTGTGACAGCACAAGGAAGAGGCAGGGTGCCCAGAATTACCTACTTTCCTTTATCAAACCACCCCTTTGTCTCAAGTGCGTATCTCCACACACACACACACACACACACACACACACACACACACACACCACCGCCCTGCTCCCCCCACCGCCAAAGCTCATCTGCTATGTGCATGTCCGAATAAGTCACACATGTTGCCTGTCCCCTCAGCAGATATTGGCTGGAGATGCTAGAGTCACCCAAATGAGTAATGTTCACAGAACAGCAATGAATTCCCAGAGGCCATTTTACAGCACACAAGGAGGAGGTTGGGGCATTTTGCCCAAGACACACAGCTTGACAGACTCACAGTGAGGATCAACAGCAGCCCCTTGACTGTGCTGCTGTAGCACACTACCCAACCAGACCAATATCATATTTTGACAGTGTTTAAAGCTCAGCTTTATGTTCACTCCTGGAAATCCACTGTATCCAGCATATCTGGAGCTGCAGGGGGATGGAACATGCATCTGAGGTGAACATGCAGATGGTAGGCTCACTGAAGCAGTTTCAGGCTCCTACAGAGTCAACACTTGAAGCAGGGCTCAATGCTCAGCTCTCTTGAGAGCCAGCGGAGAGAAATGAGCATATCTAAGGGTATAATTCAGCTGACCTACTTCCACATGTGGCATAGCATGGGAAGGACTCCCTCCTCCTCTCCCAGACTGGAGGGAGCTGAGGTGAGCAGTTCAGACACAGAGGTCTGCACCACAGTACTCCTGGGCTGGGGCAGACCATCCCCTCACAGAGCATGATGCCCACAATGGCACTGATGTGAGAAGAGCAGCCCCACTCTGCCCAACACACCCAGCAGCAAAATCCCATCCCAGAAACATCCAAATCCTCTCAGCTGCTGTTACCATGGTAACGCCAGAGCCAGGATACACCAGCCTTTGATGTTCATATCTGCTCAAAGCGTGCAAAATGTTTGAAGTGTGAAAAATGCCATTTGGAAGCTGGGGAGCTGCGTGGAAGAGCACCTGGCTGCCATGAAGATGGAAGGCCCTCCAGGGAGAAAGTATTAATGCTGTCCGGCACCACTTCATCTTCTGCCACAGCCCATCAGCACGCTGCTGTTTCTCTGCCCCAGCTCACCCGCCTAAGGGAGTTTAATATTTAAGATCAGACAAGTGCCGTTTCACAGGGTAATTTGGGTTATTCATTTAAAAAAATTCCCCCTTCCCCCAATGATAAAAAATAGGATGCTGGTACTCCATGTTATCAGTGCTGGGAGCTGAGCCCCCTGAGAGTGCTGCCCCCAGAGCCGTTAATGGGGGATCGGTAAGGACGAACAGCCAGAACAGCCAGCAGAGCCAAGTAAATGCAGCACAGAGCGGTCCCCATCTTCCATTGCATCACAGCAGAGAGGAAGAAGTAATTCCACATGACCCAAGTTGTGCCAACCACAGGAGGAGCTGGCTGTCTGATCCCCTCTCCAGTAGCGCATAGAGATCCCCTGCATGGCAAGGACACCTCTGAGCCTATGACTGCACAATTGCTTACCTTACAAAATTAACACTCTTGTAGCATTTAGCACTATGATTCACTGAGGATTTGCAAAAAACCAGTGCTGTCAGTGCCAGGAAGTGACACTGACCCTGCATCCACCTATCTTACTGAGCCGCCAGGTTGGTTCAGTACAAGCCAAGAAGCTCTGAAGTGTGGGGGCAGAGAGAAAAATTTGAAACATCTGGGGGAATTTGCTTTACAATACAAAGCACAGAAACTTGAAGGAGTTTCCTACTTCAGAGAGTAGTCTCTCTTCTACATAGAGAATATGTGTCCTGCACTCTGTCATTCCCACCACTTTCATTTTAAGATTCAGCCTACTCCACAGCTGCAAAGCTTCCTTTTATTCTTTTGCCCTCTTGCCAAGTTAGTGATCCCATACACAGAGTAAGAGGAGGCAGCCTTCAGCAGACCACAGAAATGCTACAGAGAACTCTAGGAGGTGGGGAAACAAGGGGCTCGAAAGAAACAGAATGCAATTACCTAAGAAAGATTTTTGCTGAACAGAAGAGTCAATCCATGCACACAAACACTTCATTGTGAAAAGTATCGTAGCATCTTTGACAGCAAGTATAGAGGATGCTGGACACCAGGCTCACAAAGGCAGTTGAACCTAAAACTTTAGATTTCCTCCTCTTAACTTCTTGAGGGAGCCTAAGTATCTGCTTTACAGGGACTACTAAGGCTGTGCTTGTCTGTGAATGGAATTAAACAGTAAAGAAATCCTATTATTTCCTCTTTTGGCTTCTTTAAGTTCTTTTCAATAGAAAAGATGAGCCCTTTTCACTTGCCACCAGGCAGAGGTTGAGAAGCCATTTTGGCTAGGATGCCCACTGTGGCAGACATGTGAGAGTACCAGTTCTATTACAGCTGCTTCGCTGTGTTACCTGCTGACCATGGTTTGGAACATGGGCCTGCTGGAAGCCTCCAGCATTTTACTCTGTCCTCCTACTTTATTGCAACCCTTAATGCCTCTTCAGAGGTGTAACATCCTCCAAACATGTTTGCATGCATGTTTATTCATGCTGGTCTTTAAAAACATAGCCAAAATTAGGTCCTTGCTTTCATGGTTAGGCACTTAAAGAGATTCCTTGATTCTTTGTTGTTTCTTGGCCCCTCCCAATCAGATCACTGGCATGTCATATACTTCTTTAACTTAAATGTAAAAATCATATATATCTATTTTCCAGGCACTTTTTGTCATTAAAAAAGCCTATTATCCCAGCAACCTGCTGACAAAGCTTGGCAGTAAACAGCAGACAGCTTGAGGGTGGGGAGCTGACTGCAGCAGCTGCAGCTCCAGAAAGGGGACAAAAATCATGTTACGTGCTTCATTTGTGGTGTTTGTTTTTTTCTCCAGAAATCTCCAGAGAACAGTAAAGGAAACTCTGAAGCCTCTTCCTCTTCAGATCTCTTTATTTTTTTTTTCTCTGTGTTTTACAATAGGTTCTTACTGTCAAGAACGAACTACAGGTTCAGATCTTATTACTGTGCACTTTCTCCAGGCAAAATGCTGCATTTATTCCTAACAAAACAGACAAAATACACACCACCTCTGCAGAGACAAAGTCTGTTCAGACTAAAGCTCTCAATATGCAATGCCCCTTCTCAGTGATGAACCTTATCTCCAGGTTTCACGAGGAAGTTGCATCACTATTGCAGCTGTGAGCAGAGCCGCTCAATCAGCTGCTCCAGGTGTCTTCACAGCTTTCTTAGCTCCAAGGCATGACTTTAAAGCAAAGTGAATTAGTGAAAGATGTCAGCTCCTCTTCCCAAATATCTGCAATTTACTCACAGTGTCTGTCTGTACAGGAAAGGCAGAATAAATGTCCCCCACTGACCCTCTGCTGAAGATGATGGTAGTGCCACACACTGTGCTGAGAGGCCATCTAGGCAAGTGCTGCTGATCTCTGTGAAATGTCAGGAAACAGCAAATGCTGCTGCCTCACATTTTGAACGGAGAGAAGGTGTTTTCTCTATGCCTTATTGAACTGCTGCTGGCCTTGGAGCACTTCCCGGACAGGTCTGAGAAGCACATTTCACCACTGGCAGGGATGAGTTCACAAGTTTTGAAAAGCAGTTTTGCTGATACAGTACTGGTGGGCAACAAATATTTTATACTTTTGCCCTGTGATACTGCAGCTCCTCTCACTGCAACCTCAGCTCCACAACCATTTGACAGCAGGCTGACAGGAAACATTTTTTCCCAGTCCTCACAGAAAGGGGGTCAGCCTGCTGACCATCATGCTGCTCTTTAACAGGAGCACATTGCTATGCATCAGTGCAGTGGCACGTCCAAGCTGCGTGTAAAGAGAGCTGCCATGCCATGCTCCACTGAGCAATTCTTGCTTGGACCAAACCCACTCTCACTGTAAGCTAAGATGATTCTGCCAGGAAAAGAGCTGAAGAATGAAAAAGCATAAAAAATTAAAGCCTTCAGGACAAATACTGATCCCATGCAGGCATCTCCTAGTGCTGAAACCTCCCTGTGCCATAGCCAGTGTCCTGCAGATGCAACTTCTCTTTCAGCATTAAAGATGGGAAGAACTCCCCACTGCAGTAAAGGCAACTCTAACATCAAAAGCCAGTTCAGTAAGATTTACCTTTCTTAGAACGCTCTAGCACACCACCACCTCCCTCTAGTCCACTCCCTATTCCCACTGTCAGCCTGAGTACTTTCATTCACCACAAGGGAAATGGAGAGGTGAAATAAATAAAAAAACACTCCAAAATAAGAGAAACTCCACGCAGAGATTCACAAGTCAAGAACACAGGATTATTAAAGTTTAGCATCTTATTTAAGGACACGCTATTTACTACTATAATCAAGTCCATGGAAAGCATTTACAGTAGAATATTATTGATTCAAACAGCAGTGTGAGAATGTACAAGATGCATGCATATGGTTATAGCACAGAGTAAAAGTTCACACTTCAGCCATCAGCAGAGTACAGCTGATTTCCAGGCAGAAAAAAGAAAGACCTTTTACTCTTTCCCTCCATATTCAGATAAATGGAATAAAGAGCTTGGTACACAGGCAAGTGTATTGTTAAAGCTGAACCTGTGTTTCACTCACCCCACACCTGTCACACCCACCAAATAGCACATTCTTATAGTATTTATCTTATTCTTTGATTGGTGTTGTAATCAGCAAGTCCTGGGAAAGACACAGTACTCCTCATTCCAGGCATGGCATCATGAAGGAACTAAATGGACTCAATACACTGCATTTCCTGCAGAGTATCTGGACACCTTAGCTTGCTGGAGAAATAACACTGTAAGAAGGTGACAATATTTATTATTCCTTTGCAGAGACTATCACACTGGTTAAAAATCAAACATAGTTTATATTCTGCAAAGGGTTTCAGCATGCTGTTCTCTGCATTTCCCATTTAACAGTTCCAACACAGGCATATGAATGCACCCTACAAACCCTGCAAAGTCCTGTCACCACAGTGTAGTGAAGGACCATAGCCTTCACTTCTGCTTGCTATCTTTCTGGAGTACCTTTTCTCTTAAACAGGAATCCTGCCAGTGGCCTGGCCACACACGCACAAACGCACATGCGCACTCTCTCCTTCCTTCCTCATCTCTGTATAAATATAGAAACCTCGTCTGTTTTCTAAATGCTCTCCTGCTGCTGCATTCTCTCCTTCCGCCTCCCAAGACACTTCAGTGAATACCTGCTGTTTTGTCTCTGCTATAGATTTTTCACTGACGATGCAACATTTTGAAGCCATAGATTTAACACGGTCCCCTACACTTGCAGCCCCTACACAAAGATGTATGGCTCTGGCTTAACGTTTCACCCAGTCAGCAAAATCTGGTTTGCAAATAGGAAGGGAGCTTGAATTTTTGCTGCTGCTTGCAGAGTTGAGGCTCAAAACACGACATAATCAGCTGTGAAAGAAAATGTGAATTTTCAGATGGTTCTGTCATGCTGAGAAGTACCCTTAGAGAGAGAAGGTGTCAGGAACTTCCCTGCACCTAGGAAGCTGCCCTCTACTCAACGAAGGTTTTAGCAAAACCATCTGGTCTCTTCAATTCAGAGCTAACGCTTTCAGAACCTACCCTTGTGACATTTCAAGAGCTGGAGATGAGGACTGCAAGAAAGATGTAAGTAGGCCAGGGAACCCAGAAATCGCTACCATCCTTGATCCATCCTTCCATCACACCACCAGTGATGTTGTACCTTTCCAGACCACCACAGAGAGGTTACATTTCTGAAGAGCCTTGACACACTTAGACAATTAAAGTAGCATAATTCAAACTAAACTTCTAATTTTAGCACTCTGTAAATCTGCTTTCCTTTGAGCTCAGATCTAGCTTGCTATACCTCAGCTTCACCACACTGCAGGTGGCTTTCTGCGGTGGATAGACTAAGCCCACCAGGCTCTCACGTGCAGGACTTTTATGAAGGCACCATCCTTTGTGACCACTCTCCTGAAAGCATTTGCTCCAGGCAGGGTTCACCCCTGCATTCAGCCAGTGCCCTCCTGGGGCAGATGTCCTGGTTGAGGTGCCAGGCACAGAGGACGGGGCACAGCTTGAAAGAACTTGCTCCTGAAACAGATTTCTGAACGCTACAAGGTTTCAGATACTGCTCACCTCATTTCAGCACAGTGGGCTCACCAAGCACATACAGATGCTGTTATTACCTGAATAATTTAAGAGTCTGCAGAGCAGCAGTGCAGAACAGCACCAACATCCCTCCAGTGCTTTCTCCTACCAGTGAATCTCTGCAGCAGCAATTCTGCTCCTGCCCAGCATCTCCCACATCCAGATGCCCATATTCCAGTCCCGTTCACCCCACCCCATCACAGGGAAAGGAGACAAAGCAGCTCTTGTGCTCTGAGACCCTGCAGGCGGCATGGTCCTTTCTCCTGCTGATGAGCTCCAGCTTGCAGGTAAGATACCAGCACAGCTCCCAGCAGCTAGTGAAGACTCAGGTGGCTGACAGCCAGCCATGTCACATCTCTGGCAGGAGCTACAGCCACTGAAGGCAAGAATCTCAGTAGCCTAATCCAGCGATGGTACGGTGGCCAGACATCCATGGGAGCATGACACAGTGGAGCTCAGAAGTCCAGTTATCATGAGGATGTTCTGAGCCATCTGCAGCTGGGTCTGCTGAAATCCTTTTCCCTCCTTCTGTCCACCACTCTTTTCTCTGCATCCTCTTTAAACCCAGCACAAGCTGAAGGCTGCTGCAAAGTAACAGCCATTTGAAAGGATGCAGGCGAGCAGAGAGAACAGACCCAGTGGCTGCTCCTTGGCAGCACTCCAGCAGCGATTTCTCACCCCAGTTTCTCATGTGCTTATTGCATAATTCTGACAGAGGTGTCTTGATTTTCTCTCTTAGAATCCTAAGCTCAGACCACCCTATCAGTGAACAGTCATTGAGTGACCTCTTTTGCTTGTCACACAACAAGCACAAGCACGGTCACCCTATATGACTGTTCAACTGTCCTTCTAAAGAATCATCTGTAATTGCTCCTCTGTTTGATTGAGTTTGTGGCTGTTGGTCCAAACTCTTCCTGACTGGTTCTAGTTACCACATTTCCGTAGCTTTCCATGGATGGAAAAATTCATTCATGTATAGGCATCCTCCATATTGCCCCAGTCATCTCAGTGCTGCCTCTCCCACGCCACCTCACATACCTCAGCTTGGAATTTCTTCTGACAGCCATTTATTTACCCAGATTTATCCCTTATCCATGCTAGAATATAGGCAGGGGGTCACTTGATCCTCTCTCCTCCCTTAGCTCTTTCCCACCATTTCACTCCGGCTGGAGTAAGAGCTCTCTCTCTGCCAAATGGAAGAGCTCCTGCCAAATGGAAACACCTTGCTCTCACTTTCCCACATAATTCAAACCCACTCTCACAAATTTCTTGTCTCCCCTTTCCAAAGCAGCCTCCCAACCTCTCCTGGCAGGACGTATTTCAGTGTGTAATCTTGAGCACTAAAACACTTCCTGCTGCAGCATGCATAAGCAGTACTGCACTAAGGATGGGTGCCAGACCGTACTGTGGAGAGCCATGAGCCCTCAGGCTGGTCTGCATGCTGTTTCCAGGAAACCATCAACTAGAAAAAAGCCAAGGAGTTTTATGCAGGGAGTTTCTTATCAGGAATCACTTATGATTCAAGAATGCATTGTGGGAGATGCTCTACAAATCCATAACAAGAGACTGTCTTACCATTGAATGCTTATGAGACAAAGAAAGTAGGCAGAAGCAGAAAGAGAAAAGAGGTTCATTCCTTACCGTACCCTCCCTGTCCTGCCCCGTGTCAGAAAAAAATAGTTAAAAAAAAAAGTTTAAAAAAAAAGTGGTAAATTCAGGCAGTCTTGTTCATTTGTTCTTTAGATACCTTAGCAAAATTTGCTCTGAATGTACCCAGAGGATGTATCACATCTTTCAGACTAATATTTTAAACACTGATAGGAATCATCATAAGAATTTCCCTTCAAGCTTTTGGTTGGATTGTTATTTAACACTGTAGCCCCAGTTATGCTGCACATAGACTGAGTATGCTCTCACGTATGCACTTGACAAGTTCTTTGGACATTATTGGCACTGCTGCTGTTACTGAAGTCCTTTTGCTATTTGCTGCATAGCACTCTTGTCATAGACATTTTTGAGGTTCCAGCCTTCTGCTCCATGAATCCTGTATGCCCACTGAGAAGCACAGTTGGAATCTGCATCTTTGTAGAGAGGCAGATGAAAGTGTCTGCCCCTGTTTATGCTTGACTATATATTTGGCTGAATTTAGTTCCAGAATAAGTACACTTCAATAGGAAGAAAGATTTTCAGAGAAGTACTAACTTTCATTTATTAGTCTCAGTCAAAGCATGTCAGATTACAATGCCACCAGACATGAATTGTGGGGGCACCTGGTACAGCTGCAAGTTGCTTGTAGATGTATGTTTGAGACAAAGGGCAAACCAAGTGCTCTAGGCCCCAGTTTGGGGGTTGGACAGTTTGGGCGCTTGGGCCCTTTCTAATAACCCATTTGGTGAGCTCTGCCAATACTTCCAGAATTCCTGGCAAGAGATTTGATCTTTTTTCTAGCTTTAATACATAACTACAGTAAGTCACATGCAACTCGAAAAGGACTCAATAACTGCGTTCATGTAACAAGCTACAGAGCTGCCTCATAAACAGTGTCAGAACATCACTTTTCCACGATGTGTTTTGCTACTGCACACTGACCCTGGCAAAGACAGGACTGTGTCTTTGAAGTGCTCTGCATGACTTCCCAGTGAGGGCTTCCTGCCAAGGTAGCCATACCACATCCGCAGGGAAAGGAAGGAAGTGTTCCAACTATGACTGCCTCTCAAAACCACAAAAAAGAGACATATAGCTGCATCCAAAGCACAGATATCATTCCTGTCAATCACTACTTCCCTGTCAGTGCAGAAGGCCACATCAGAAACTCCACGTGCAGCGTTGCAGCAATGACAGAATGGCTCTGGTCCCTGTAAACTGCCCATCTAAGGAAAATGCACAGAGATTTGAAGCTAGGATCCTGCAGCAGGAACAGCAAGAAGCCAACCCAGATGATGCTTGGCACATTCTCTAATGGCAGTGAACTTGTGTTAATTCACACTCTTTTGCTCACGTCTGCTCTCTGTCACACCTTCCTGTCTGCAGGGCATCCTCAGAAGTCATTAACACATCATGCCACAGCCCTGGTAAGTCCTCACAGTTCAGCACTTGCACTAAATGTGGGAACACACAGGACTATTGAATGCGTGCTCTCTGGGGTTATCCTAAGATTGAGACCACCTCCAGCCACCCTGCAGAACACACAGAGCACACAGAGACACTCTTCAGGACATGCCTGGCTGTTTCATGTTCCACCCAAAGCTCCACCCAAAGCACAAGTCTGCCTGGGCTGGACAGGGAGCATGGATGAGTGACAAGATACTGTTCCTTAAATCCTTGATGCAGCCCCTGTCAAATGAAAGCTCAACTGTCATCATCTTGAGTTACAAAGGTTGGGTGCAGGGAATAATGGAGGAGCGACAAGGTTATACATCTGAACTGTCCTTGTGCCAAGAGACAAACAAGAGGTAGAGAACACAAAAATGGACAGTACAAGGTCAATCAGGTTATCGTTACATGCACTTAATACAAAACCCAAGAAATTGCTATGGAAACTGGAAAGCAACAAATACAACCATGGTCCAAGGAGAAGGCTTTTGGGCTACAGAGTGTTAAATAACAGAACTCACTGCCTCCGAGTATCACAGAATACAAGGTTCTTGCAGGATGCAACCATGCAGTTCATGGGACACATACAACCACACAAAAAATTCCAGGAAATGCTAAAGGATACTAAACTGAAGACATAACAGCTCATAACAGCAGCTCACGTGGCATTGGATGAGAAGAAATTTCTTCTGAGGCCGTCATCTCCTTCCTTCTGTCCATCTTCTCTGCTTTGTGTCATGCTAGGACTTCCTTGGATTGTAGGTCATGCCTCTACTAACTTTCACTGCAGCTATGCTTGGTGGGCTCAACCAGAAAGACAAGACACTGATACCCTGCACTGTACAAACATCAAGCGAATGAACAGGGTCTGCCCCAAAGAGCCTGTGTCTGTGTACAAAGCAAGATACAGAGCCGGCAGGCACGGGCAGACGAGCAGAAGGAGCCAGTGACACACAACAGTGGTTTCAGCACATTCCAACAGCCGGTGCAAGGGCCTTTGGCGTGAACACGACACGAGTCCCATGCAGCCTCACAGGGCACTAACAGACACTGACCTAACACAAATCAAACCCCCACAACTGCTGCAGCAAAACAGAATGAGAAATTCCAATACATCCTGGTAGGCCTCTGCTTGGCCCCAAGGAGACTTGCACAGGAAAACCACTATCACTAGAGACACTGAGGGTTTGGGGCAAGAGCTAACAAGAGAGAGCTGGCCAAACTGAAAAATATCCTGATTTGGTGGTTCTTCACATCAGATCCCCTTTAGAGTCCTCCAGCAATGTGAGAGGCAAGCTGCTCCATCAGCTTCCAGTACAAGAGACTCTGCAGGGAACAGCCATGGACCTGCAGGCACCAAGCAATTATTATCACTGGAGAAGAAGGCATCTGACACGGCAGTGTGGCAGCTGAATGACCCCCATATCCAACTCTCCAGCTGCTGCCTGCAGACCTCACATCTGTCCTGATGTGTCCACTGATCTCCCCCTGATGAGCTGTTCTCTGTGGACACAGACCTCTCCAGGCTGTCCTGGCCTAGCTTTAAGAAAAGTAAGACTCTTCTCAGTATTCTCAGGGCCCAGCTGCTAAGATGCTCCAACAGCAGAGCTCTGCTGTGAGGCTCCTGCTCACAGGGGCACATGGAAGTCTCCAACTCTTTGGGTAAAGGCAGAGAAGGAGTCCACCTAAGAATTCCTGTATCATAACCTCCTATCAGATATAACCTTGATTATCCTTGGTTTCACCTCTCTCTTCGCTGCCTTTCTGCACTGGTGCATAGCACATATACCCTCAGACCCTGCTGTGAGAAGAACATTCAGATTCAAGAGGTCTTCAAGGAGCAGCAAAGCTGTATTAGCAACATGCCCACTCCTGCAGGAAGCTGGCAGCAAGAAAAAACCAGCAGTGACTTTCTAGAGAGGAGCTACAGCTCAAAACAGCTGGCAGACCCCAGGCTCCAGCACGTTGGTGTCAGCAGAAGGGACACCTCTTTGTTGCCCCTGATCCCCCTCACCTGCTGCCAGCAGGGAAGGATGTCCCACATCCCATGCACAAATATAGCCTGCCCTCAGGAGCAGCGGAACCCACAGACCTCTGCACAAACATGCCTTCTCTGTTAGGAGTCTGCTCCTGCTATACCCTGGTTTCAGTATTCTGGTGCAGATTAAGCAAGAGATGGAGTGGACATAAAACGAGTTCTTCACTAGAGAAAGGGGTGGGGGTCTCTTGTCCCTTAGCTCTGAACGCAAAAAGTGATTGTGGGAAACGGAAGGAAGCTAGAAACCAGCAATTTTATCCTAGAGATCAAATCTGTTACTGGACTGAGTGAGTCTATTAAGCTTCCTTGACAAATCCCTCGTTTCCCTTTCCCCTTCATTAGGCTTCTTTATATCCATGCTCCCTCCCTCCCCCCACTCCCCACAAGCTGTCAGGGTAAACAGCAAATTTCTGGTCCCAAAAGTTGTCCTCTGTTTGACAGACTGTTTCTTGTGCTGACTGCACACAGGTTTGTACAGGGACCAGGCTGCCCCTCTGTCATTCTCTACCCACCCTCCAACGCCCCCAAACACAAACAGCACTCACTGTCACAACCACAGGCACCTGGATATAGGGCTGCTCGCCCCAATGCTACTGACCTTTTTCTTCCGGTCCCGAGAACGGTTCCTGCGCTTGCGATTGGATTCTTCCTTCTCTTTCTGCTCCTGCAGAGCCTGAGCTTCAATATCCTTGATTTTCTTCAGCTGCTTAGCTGCTTGAGCCATGGCTGGTCAGACCGCAGTCCCCTCCAGAGCTCACGCCTGCACTTTCTGTGCAGCACCCTCCGATTCCTGGCCAAGGAAGTACGTTCCCCTCACTCAAATGCTGTCGACCCAGATGAGTGTGAAAGCAGTAACGGGAGGAAAATTGAAAGCAGTCAGCAAGCCCCAAAGGACAGCCAATGTCTCCAGGTAGTTGCTAGATGCAGTCTGGGACACCTTTATAAACCATTAATAATCCCAAATCCAGCTGTTCCAGAGGTTCTATGCACCATTGCAGCAGCCCCTGACTGCACTGGCACATCATGCAGAAGCCTTCTTGTGGGACAGGACACTGGATTGGTGCTCTCTCCCTCACTGTTTCTCCTGCAGTATGAGAAGAGATGCAGGCAGTCAGCCACAGGAAGGAAAATAACTCCCAGCAATTAATGCATGATGACAATAGAGAAGCAGTGAAAAAGGAGGCCAATGCATTTCATCCGACTCCTGAGTTCTCTGTAGCAATGCCTAAAGAACAGTAACCTGCACGTATTCAGTCAGGGGCTTTACCACTGCAGTGCTGCTGAGGCAGGCACATATTCCAGTCTCTCCAATTTTCTTCCTCACAGACAGTCTCTCTGCAGCAGCCGCATCACTCACTCACTCTCCGGGTTACGATTTCATCTTCTTTCAAGGGTAGCAATAGGGAATGGCTGCATCGGTTAGCAGGCAGGCAGCATCTCTGCTCAGAAAACAGCCGATACTGCAAAGGATGTGCCAAGTACTGGAGCAAAGTGCAGCTTAGCAGCATCCTTTCCTCCTCGCATCTCTCCACTGAGTGAGCAGCAAGAGGAGGGGAGGGATCTCAGCTGTGAACAGGAGACAGTAATGAAGGGTTCAGTCTGCTCTTTACACAGCAGCAGCAAAGTAAACCCTAGCCAGCAGCTCCTGCCCTCCCAGGCATCACCAGAGCTCAAATCCTCTCTGAGGATACCTACGCAAGACTCCCAGAGAGTCAGCCATCCCTTCTCCACGCACAGCCCTACATTTCACCTGCAGCTGTCTCCCAAAAGCACAAACAATTCCATGTTGGAACCCAAGGGTCAGGCCTGGAGGAGTAACTTCGGTTCCTGCACATGGCACCAGTGTGTAAGGGGGCCAGGATAAAACCGGGATGGGGTTTTCGAGGTGGGGTCTTTGGTGGGGACCACAACATCACCTGCATCAAAGTGTGCTTGTCTTTTCAGGCACTTCTGAGCAGCCCTGCCTTTATCAGCTCAATTCTTGTCCCTTGGAAAAAACATTGCCTAGGTGCACACGCATGGGCACAGGGGGGAGCTCTGCAAATGCTGCACTTTTCTGGAACTGGCTCCCCAAATTCTAGGCAGTAACGGTCCCTTTGTGTTAAAAGATGGCAAAGCAGAGATTAATGTCAATTCCTCTGCAACTACCCGACAGTCACAGGTTATTTAGACTGGCAAGAAGCTGAGATGCAAACTTAATTGTACAGACAGTGTAGGTCACTTTTTTGCTAGAGTAAGTTTTCTTCCATTTTTTTCCCATTGTTTCTTTTCCCTTTGAAGTTCCTCCAGTTCTTTTGCTTCACCCAAAGACCGAGGAGTATGCTAAAATCAGGAAAAAAGACCAGTACATCATACGGTTTTTAAAGAAAATGATGACTGATAATATAGAGAAGGTCCTAATAAAACATGAAGATTAGGAAATTATAAAATTTTACAACGTGTTTCCTAGTACAGCTTTAGTTTTGTGTATTTTACCCACACAGATAAATAATACATTCAAGTCTAGATACGTCTGCATATAGTTTTACAGCAATATTCTGTCAATGCCCATAGGAAAAATAATTACAAAATTAAATAGAAGCTGCAGAGTTAAAATGCTCCACAGACAGAAGGGAGCTGGGAGTACAACTAGACTATCTCTAATTGGGCCTCCTCCACATAAGTCCTTTGCAGGCCATATGAAGCTGAGGAAACATTACCTTTGTTCAATAATAGGCACACAGGAGGCAGTTGTCAAAATTAGCCATAACACACTGGGAGCGCCTCACTTCTGGATGTTGAACTTTACATCCTAAATCAGCTCTCTCCTAGTTTGCAATTCTTTCTGTGGAATTTCCTAATTTTTCAGAACAGGGAACTCAGGAATGACACCAAGTTCTGCTATATGCAACAGCCTCGTTTCCCACCAGATGCACTCAACCAGTCTGGACATCCACTGCTCAGTGCCAGGGGCCACCCTCAGCTCCCTGAATAACCAGCAAGGACGTCTCAGCCTTTGCTCGAGTCCTGCCTTCCAGGTTCCAAGGCTTAAGCAGGGTCAGACTTCAGAATCCAGGCCCACTCCGTGCCAGAGCCTGCATACTGACACCCAAGGGATGGCTGTGCTGCGCTCCAGGCTTTGGCACAGGCATTCTTTTTTTCCCCGATGTCAAGAAAGCCCGCTGCAGACGCTCCCCGGCATCAGTCAGAGAACACCCGCCCTCTGCCTGTCTGCGGCAGGACACGGCCTCCTCCTACACACAGATCCCACCTCTTAACTCCTTATAAGCCAGAGCAGAGTGAGCACAGGGCAGAAGCAGGCAAATAACGTGGAACTGTTGAATGAGATGCTGAAGCTAGTCAGGGTTTGCATGCCCACAGCTTCGGAGGACACTGTGGGCGTGCAGTGGAGATGCCTCAGCTGCTAAAAAGCAAAATTCCTAAGTTTGCTCTGGGAAAAAGGAGCAGAGTCCACCAGCTCTGGGCAATTCAATCAGTTTGTTGAGCCCAGGAGTCTCTTGGAAAGCTTTTTATTTTGTCACTGTTGCTTTTAACCTGCTAACCTATTTGCTGGTTTGTGCATCAGGCACTCTGTTCTTTCGTTTTCTGCACAGTGAGAAGCGCATGAAGGGAAATGTGTGAGACCTCAGTTATCTATTTCTTTTTTCCTGTTCCAGGCAGCCTTATATGATGTTATCAGATGCTCCAAACAAAGGGCTGGGGAAAAAAAAAGCAGCAGCATTAAAGAATAGGGACATTTAATGAACTCAGAGGGTAGGTTTGTAAAAGCCATCTAAGAAAGAAGTTACTTACCAAACCAGCCTGAAACATGCTATTCCAAGTTAACATCACAGCTCAGAACTTAGTAGGGCTCAGAAGAACTCGGAGTTTGGCAAGTGCTTTGAGTGACCGTAAGGGAGACACTTTTCAGAGGAGGTGCAAGTCTCATTAACATGGGTGCAACTAGCTGCCAAATCAAAGAAGGCCTCATCATGCCATGGGCAGGCTATTCTGCAGGTGCAGACTCTTTAACTAGTCTGGCCATTCTTGGAGTCTGGATATGCTTAGGCATAGCTAGCCTAGTGCTCTTCACCTTTGCCCGAAGGTTTATACCTGATAAAGCCTCCAGACACGTTTACTTGGATGCTTGGCTGCCATTCTGTTTAATGCACAATTAAAGAGGCACTCACTCAAACCAAAATAATGAAAAGATTCTAATGATTCTACAAAGAGCCACGAACTGCATATAGTGAGGCTGGAAGGAATCCCCCACGTACTAGCAGACAAACAGTTCAGGAGGCAGCTCTGTATCACCACAGAATTGCATTAGGATTGTCTGCCCTTTGCTTTAGGCGACCCCACTGGAGTAGGGGTTGGAGCAAATGACTGCCAGATGTTCTTCCAACATCACTCATTCTGCAGTTCTGCGATACATGAAGGGACTGCACATGCTAGCAGAGAAACTTTAGACTGAAGTACTAGCATGGGTTGCCCAGAGAATTTGTGGTTGCCCCATCCCTGGAAGTGTTCAAGGCCAGGTTGGATGGAGCTCAGAGCAACCTGGCTTAGTGAAAGGTGTCCCTGTACACAGCAGGGTGTTGGAATTGGATGATCTTTGCGGTTCCTTCCAACCCAAACTGTACTATGATTCTATGGTTTGGGCCCAGTCTCCTTCTCTAGAGAATGTTAAAGCACGGGTTCATTGCAATGCTGGAAAGGCATGCTGAAGGGAAGATGAGATGCAGAGAACTTTACAAAATACTGTTCCTGGCCATAGCATTGATCCTAAACACCTGCCCCTGTGGCCCGGTGCATTACTGCATAACTGATCATGACTGGAAAACCACTAGATGCATGAATTGCAAAATACCACTGTCCCTGCCTGCCCACAAAGCAGAGCAGATAATTAGCTAGCAAGACTTCAGATAGTCCCAGGTTCAGATTCCATCTGTAAATCAGAGGGATTGTTGATCTAATGCACTTCAGGTACAGCCTGAAAAACATCAAAAGCATCATCTGGCATCCCATGAAAAGGAAAGTGCACTGGAGTAGATGAATAGATTTTACCAGGGCAGCTGAGAGAGACTTGGACTTTTCTAGGGCTACAAGTGTTTCCTTGTTCAAACTCATTTTCCTTATCACCTTACCTAGAGCAATATTGTAATCTTCAGATCCTGACTGTAATACTGCTATCTGCAGCTGTACATAAGCTGTCAGAGCTTCTAGACAGTGCTACCCCATAACATCACAATTCCCTTTCTATCTTCCTTCTGCCACCATTTGCTGTGTGGACTTGCTGAGCCTTGTGCAGAATTTGTGATGAAGGTTCTTCAATCAGGTTTCCAAGCTGATCAAAGTGGCTGTCTCACAGCTGGATAGACACAGAGATGATCAAGGGTGTCTGCAATGGCCTCTAAAGACACCGTTTTTTTAGTGCTTTCCTTTGTCCCCAGCCTTTCAGCCATCACCTGCTGACCCCTTGCTGTGTATACCCAGGCAGTTCTGATCACTTTTTGAGGACCAACTTCTGTGATTTGCTTTGGTCTCAAGAGCATGCTCACTAACACAATGCAAAGGAGGACAAGGACACTCTTAAAGTAACTGCAGGTTGCCTACTTCAGACTGCAGAAGATTTTTATCAGAAGGGAACACACAGCAACTTGAACCTGCTCCCCTGGAGAATAGTTCCTCCCTGCAGGACTGACTGAAGCCCTGGTCCAGGAAATCTGCTGACCTGACCAGTAAGAATTCAGTTCTTCCTATGTGACACCCTTTTTCCTTTCCCCCAAGATACCAGGGAAGATTTCATCCCTACCAAATTCTAGCTTCAGAGCTGTTGTCTTGGTACCTCCCTAGCTACTAGGCTTTGAATTTATGCTTAGCTCTCTGATGGGGGAAGTAGTATGCCAACTGAATGGTCTTTGGCATCAGTGGTAGCTGGTTTTTAAAACATCTGTCTTGAATTTTGACAGCATGATTTAAAAGTCAAGTTAACTGGAAGTAGGTAACTCTGCCATACACATAAGATTGTCCTGAGCAGGGGCTTACGCTTAGGACGTTCTCAGTTAGGAAGCATTTGGCCTATGACTGATACCAAGCTTCTATGTGCTGTTGGTGTATGGTTGGTAAAAAGGGACCCTAGAGATCTGCAGCAGATAAACAAAAGCTCATTGTTTTCACCATTCATGCAGGACTCAAGACAGGAGAAGTGGGAAATGGACTCAGTAATTTCACTTAACTCACCACATTTTTTTTTTGGTTCAACAGTGATTTTTATCTTCTTTGGAGAAGTCGTTTGGGAAGTATCTGGAACTGCAGATGATCTCTTGTTGCTGCTTGTTCCCATTGAGTAAAATGGAGAAAGAGAGGATGACAGAGTTTCAGTAAACACTTTCTCCTTTAGCTGAAAGGTACCATATGCATGCATTAGCCAACGTGTTAGTAGAAATTTTTCAAGAATTTTATTTAATTATTTGTCACATAGCACCATATTTATCACTTTTTCCTTGAAAACAGATTATTTGTACTACGATAACTCTCTGTTACCTCAACCACATACTGGGATTCTACTATGTGACACAAATGACAAACATACTGAAAACAGTCACTATCTAGAGTTCACAGGGCAAAGTATTTGGCAAGGGAGAACAAACAAATACTGACAGAGGAACCCTTAGGAAAATTATGACACAAAACGAACAAGGTCATTATGTGCCAGTTTCACATACAGAGCTGTCCAACAGAACAGAACCTCCCATAAGGAAGGAAGCATGGAACCAAATTCCTGACTCTGCAAGGTACTGCAGCTGTTTCAAGAGACTAAGCATGTAGCTGGAGTCCTGCCTTGCTCTAGGTGAAAAATCAGTGTTTGGTGAAGTTGCTGAGATTCTCTGTATTCGGGGCAAAAGAATTTTACATTCAAAGCTCAACTTCAGGCATCTATTTTTAGGTAAATTATTCTGGCTGACAAGCTGTGAAGATAAAAGATGCTGCAGGCCTCACCTCAGCTGCTGTAAACCTGGTCTGCCTCAGTCAATCTGCATTCCTCTATTACTTGCAGACATCTTGCAGAGATCGGATCTCAGCAAGGAGCTCTTTCCCTGAGCTGGGAACCTAATTAAGATGATTCTGTTCTTTTTAGCTTTTTCTGAATTATCTCACTGATGAGCTTTCAGAACTGCTGTAACCCTTTAAGATCATTCTCCTTTCAGTTAGTCTCTTTCAAGAACTACAACTCTAGTCTCCTAGACACTAGTTTTTGGCTCTAGGTTGCATTCAAACTCTTCCCTGCATATTGAGAGCTGGAAGCAGACATTTTGGTTCACCTATCAACTAATTTGGAGCAAACTTGACAGTGTTGAACAGAGCAACTCTCCCCATGTCCACAGTATGATACCTGGCCGTAGCACTGCAGAACCTGCAGGAGCAGCTGTTTACAACATGCTCCGTGGTACCAAAGATTCTTGCTCTTCAAGACAGCCAGATTTCAAACCTGTGTTGGCTTGGCAACTCTCTCGAAAGAAAAAAATAAAAGATAACACAAAACCCTCCAACAAGCCCCCCACCCCCTTTCCCCTATTTAATCATTCTCCAATGGTAGGATTTGATAGTTGGTTGGACAAGATTCTAAAAGAGAGGTCACCTTGTTCATGGCTCCCAAGTGTGGCTGTCATCAAGTCAGCCCACAAAAACCGAGGCTGGGTTTTATGTTGTTATTTTTTAATTAACAACCAGCTAACAGTGCAGTCTATTTGATCAAATAATGCTTTTTATAAACAGCTTGCCTTCTTGAAGACAACCTTGTGACAGCACGCCTGTGGAAAAGCCTTCGGAAGGTTCTTGTGGCCACTGGGTCTTTATACGGCTCAGGCCAGTCCTTGGACCACAGGAAGCCGAGGCAGTGGTTCTTGTCCCGAGGCTTATCATGCTTATCAACTCTGGCATCGATCACACGCACGCTGGAACTGTGCCTCCCTCTAGCGTTGTCAGAGCTCTGAGCTTGTGGAGAATGTGCAGCGATAGAGCGGGATGGCACCACAATGATCCAATTGTGCCTTAAAGCTGCAGGGAAAACCTTGCTGGGTAAAATGTCTTGCTCTCCTCCTATTCGAGGTTCTCATTACAGATGAAAGAGCAGCTGAAGGGTGTGGGGGAAAACTTCAAACACACACTGCCGGTGTTAAAGGACACAAGTCAAAATTAAAAACTGAAGCTGACAAAAACCAGGACCACACTTGGTTCTGGGCAGCCCTGGCGGAGAGGAATTTGAAGGCAGTGATTTCTGGAGAAACTTCAAGTTTGTTCGTCTTAATTTTTCTCTAATTAGAAATTCTAGATAAAAATTAACATGAACAAGAGATCTCATAAGTGAATTCCAAGTATGACCTCTCTTTCAGGTTAAAAAGGCCCACAGGGAATCATACTCCCAGGACTAAGTATCAGGGACAGTATTCACCACTCAAATGCAAGAAAAAAATCTACACGCACAACTGACATCCAAAATGGCTCAACATAATTTATTTTTTTATGTTAAAATGTACAGAGTTCTTTTGAAAGTACTTGCTAGAAAGGGGAAAAAAAAGTGATATTACATACAAGGAGAGGAAGGGAGACCATCCAGCCAGGAGCGTATGACATGAAGAATTACAAAGGCATCTAGGCACCCCCTTCCCCTTAGCTTACAAGTCACCATGAACAAAGTACAAAGAGGTTACAAAACAGGAAAAGCAAATATAAACAGACAGGAATAGACTCAGCTTCATTTGTACATGCGGCTTTTAGAGGCATCTGGAGCTCCTATTCACACACTCTAGAGATCTCTTTAAAGAGAATTTTATCTTTCTTAAAATAGTTTTTAATATTCTACAACAAAGATAAAAAATTTTAAAGATGGAATGAAATGAAAAAGCTCTTATTTTTAAAAGGCATCGAAGTCACTAACAGTGAGATTTTTTTTTTTTAATTTCTTTTAGAAGATTACCCAAGTTATCTTGCTAAAAATACATTTTTTTTTTTAACAGAAGTGAAAAAATGGTAGGTACCAATATTACTGCGTTGGATAATTTCTTTTTATATATAGAAAAGAACATTTTTTTTTTCTACAATAGTTCTACAGTCACAAAGGTTTGTGGAAAAGGGAGCTGCCCAATTGATAAAAAAACCCATACAAAACCAAACCAAACATAAAGGCAAACAAACTGAATTCACGGCCCTCATTTCAACAGCTTCTCCTCCTGTCTCAGACCCACCCCCACCCCCAGGAAGCAGCGACACAGCTGAAGATCTAAGAAGAGAGGGCAGCACAGTGCGCTTTCTACACGGGTTATTTGGAACTGGAATAGTATATACAGAGAAATGGGGTCCTACACAGCCTTGTACATGCTCAAAACTAAAGAGAAATAAAAAGTGGAAGTCCTTTGAATTCTGCTTTTTACGGTTAGCAGTTACTGGAGGAAAGTCCATTTTAGTGCATCTGAAGAAACCCCAACTTTTAGATTCTTTTGGTTTAAAAACAAAAGGAATTAGTCTTATTAATGTGTCTGTATTTCTACTTCATATACAATAAAAAAAGAACTTTACATTAAAGGGTTGTCCCTTTTTGTATTGGGTGACATGCCAGCAGTGTAGCCAAAATTATGTAAATTGGATTTTGCAGTAATAAACAGCAAAATCCTGCCGCCTAGATCCTGCTACGGTGTTGGGACGGTTTCACTGCTGTAAAGGAGGCCGATTCCCTTCTTTTCCCACACTAGATCAAATGTGTGGCTATTCCTATAAAATGGATATCAAACACAGTAAGAGAATCAGGAAAAACATCACTAACTCCCCCAGAAAGCGGCACATTCAGCAACTTCCTACCCCAGACCAGGAATGGAAGAGTGACAAGGACACCACAGGGTTCTCATCCCAGTCACCAAATGCACACTTTATCTTCCAGCATTTCCCAAGCCGAGAGATTAACTGGAAACAGCTGCTTCTGAGCTCAGTCTGACTCAAAGGCTCAAACCAAAACCCTCAGCATTTCCAAGTATGTACTAAACAGTCTGGGATCTCAGAGCTGTGGCTGACTCGCAGGTCACCAGAAGAGCCTGTAACCATTTTCTTGTCTTAACAGACCATTACCCACCCTGTCCTCTTCACGACTGCCGAGGGATACAAAACAAGTTCTCTCTTGAGATGCTTCCAGCAGTTCAGTGACAGAACATGTGGGCATGCATGCACATGTGTGTTCACGTGCATGTCTGGGTGGTGAATGGGATCATTTTAAAGTTACATTATATTTTCAGCATAAAACATACAATTTCAATTAACTCTACAAAAACACCAATGTGAATAGTTTATTGTTTACACCTAACTCCAAATTTTACTGAGGGTGAGGGAGTCAAGGAAAATTAAAGATTTTTCCTGACTTCCAGAAATAAAGATCTTGATCTTCATTTATCCTCTGTGTCCCCTTCCAAATCTCCCAATAAGTGCCTCCTGCTAGAAGTAGGAAATAGGTGGGGTTTAGAGGGAAGGGTTGTTATTCGTTGAGATGTCAAACATTTTACATGCCTGCAGCACTAGAAACTGCATACAGAGGGGCACAGGGGAGGGAAAAGGACATACATTGAAAAAAACTTCGGAAGATGATTTCACGTTACACATAGTCTGTCCACTTTGTCAGCAAAGTAAGGCCCTTTTAAATTATGAAAAGATTTTGTGCATGTTTCCCCTCTAAAAAACATCTGTAAGTGATTTTAGCTGTAAAATGTTTGACGATTGTGAAGAAAAGAAAAACAAACAAACAAACGAAAATCAAAAAAATAAAGACCAGGCTTCCTAAAAAATAAAATAAACCAAAGAAAATCCCTCTAAATCTACAGCAATATTTTAACTGGAAAAAGGTCCATTTTCTCTGGTTTGTCAGTATAAAAGGTTCCTTTATTTATATTTATTTCAGTTTTTAGGATGCAAGTTGATCTTGCTCATCTTCTCATGTATGGTCCATTAAGAGACTGCTTGGGCACCCCAGCAGCATTCATGTAGCTGTGATGGGAGGGGCCAGTGTACATCATATTTCCATGAGGATTTGGCTGCATAGGCTGCTGGGTATAGGCCTGGCTCCCCATCATTCCCATCTGCATCTGCATAGGATACTGTGCTGTCTGATTCATGTAGGCAGGGTTACTATGGTAACTGCTGTTCATCATGGGCTGTGTCATTCTGTAGCTGTTCATGGCATTCAGGGTGTTCATATTCATGGAGTTCACGTTGTACGGGGTGGTTGGCATCAGGTTGACTCCCATGTTCATGCCCCGCTGCACAGCCAAGGTCCGAGGCCCAGCCTGCATGGCAACGGCGGGGGGGCTGCGGCCGTACAGCTGCTGCTGGTGTGCGGTTGCTGAGGGCAGGGGGGCTGATTTGGAGCGGATGGAAATGTGCCCCTTGACTGGCATCTGCCCCTGCAGCCTCTGGGTATGGGGAATACCAATATTGGTAGCAGACATATTACACTGAAGCAGAGGTGATGTGAGGTTCATGGTGGTGGATGCCAGGTTTGGTGGGGGTGTCATAGTGGCTTGTGCTTGTGGGGTGCCGGCCAGGGGGTGAGAGGGAGCCAGCTGAGCCAGCCCTGTGTTGGAAAGAGAAACGCTGGTTGCATAGGAAGTCACAGCAGGAGAATGGCTATAAGGCATGGCATGAGGGTCCATAATGGTGTTTGTCAGCTGCTGCAACTTGGCTAAACTGAATGTGGCTGATGGTTGTGAGTAACTCCCAGCACCAAAATCCCCTGGAATCCTCTCATAGATACTTATGTTACCAGTGCTGCCTGATTCAGGTATTTCCATGATCATAGGTGCTGGGGTGAAGCTGTTGTTCATGCTACACTGAGACAATGGAGGTTGCTGCTGGGGTGGGGGTGGGGGCTGTGGCTGCTGGGACTGAGGCTGCTGCTGTTGTGGCTGTGTTGTTGGTTGCTGGTTACTTGGGGGCCTTTCTACTACACAGCTCTGAGGTGACTTGATATTACAGTTTGCTGCAGGCTGGACACTGTTTTGCTGCATCATGCTGCAACTGCTGCCCATGTTGGCCATTTGCTGAGTGACAACACAACTGTTCTGAGTGAGGCTGCTAGAAGAAGACAGTCCTCCATACGAACAGCTGCTCTGGGAAGAATTATTTCCACAAATGCTGCCTCCCATAGTGGAGTCATAGCTGCTGGGGTTTTCATAATTCTCTGTAGTGCTCTCAATGCTGCCAAGGTCACTGAAGCCACTATCCACCACCTGCTGAGAGTGGTCCGATACTGAAGGCACATCCATCATGGGGCTGGTCTCCATGTTCTGCATAGAGGGTGCGGACAGGGATCCTTGTTCAGGACTTATCTGTGTGTAACTGCTCTCCAGAGCAGGCACATTTGGGCTGCTGACAGAACGCACAGACTGGCTGGGGTGGGACTGAACAGAGGATATCGGACTGTTGTGTTCTGACGCCTGGCAATCTTCAACCATCGATATCTGAGGATCCTCCTCGGTTTGGGTATAACTCTGCAAAGTCTGACAAGCCGCAAGAGTTTCTTCACAGTCCTGGTAAGCTACATCATGCTCATTGCTTTCCTCCTGTGTCAAGGACTGGACTGCTTGAACAGTTTCAAGATCTAGTTCACTATGAGGAATCTCTTCCTCTTCCTTTAATTCAATTAACCCCTCTTTATTACTTTGCTCTTCTTCATGATCATCTTCAGACCCAGGGACACGCTCTGAGCCCACTGATGTCTCATTGGAAGCCTGCTCTTCCTCAGAATCTGCCTCTGCTTCATCTTTTTCTTTTCCATCTTCTCTACTGCTTGGTATGCTTGTTTCTAAAAAACATTCTTGCACCTGAGGCTCCTCCTTCACCCCTTCTTTAACAGGCTGTTCCTCCAATTCTTTTTTCTTCAGAGACTCTGGATGACCATCATCTTCGTCATCAGCATCATGATCTTCGTTTTGATTTGTCACTACTGCAACTTCCTCTTCTTCCTCATGGTCATGCTCAGGTTCGTCTAACTCTTGCTGCTCTTCTTCTGATTGCCTCTGCTCTTCTAAAATCCGTGGCTTCTCCTCTACTTCCTCTTCTATCTCAGGCTCTTTTACTTCTGGCACTGGACTGCTGTTGCTGTCCACAGGAGAAACTGCTCTTGCTTCACTGCTGGCTGTATCTTCCTCTTCTCCCTCTCCTACCTCTTCTGCTTCCATATTCACATCTTCCTCTTTCCTTTCCTCAGTGAGAGGCAGGTCTTTCTGCTCAACACATTCTTCTTTATCTGAAATTTTTGCCTTACGCCCTGGTTTTGAATTAGCTACCGCTTCATCAACTATTTCATCCTGAACTGATGGCGGCACCTCTTCCCGGTTCAGTTTAAAACCTGGTTTTCGACCAGGTCTTTTCTTCCAGTGGACCGGTTTTCGGCTTTTCCCTTTTGGCCATCCCTTCTTCTTTTTCATAGGTGTGGAAGTATCTGGCTCAAGTGAAGAATCCTTTGCTTCACTACTCCTCAGCATAGATAATGGTTTCAAGGGTGGGTTACCTGAAAATACAAATTGAAAGACACTGCTCAAACATTTTTGTTTGACCTAAGCATTCACGGAAGCCTTCCCAAGCACGCCCAACATATTTATCAACTTCAATATTAGCTTAGAAATTTATTAGAATTTATTTATTTATTAGCTTAGAAATATTAGCTTAGAAGGATCAAGGTCTGCTCATTAGCAGCATGTTGCACATTACATTTTCAAAAAACAAAGAACATCAATGTTTTCAAGATTTTCCATGTTCAAAGCTCTGAGCCTTTAATACACAATTCAAATTAAGCTCTAAGCTATATAATAAAATTCTAAGACAAATTTTATTTATAAAATATGTTCACAAATGAACACATTGCAGTGTAGGGGAACATACGAAGTTGCAATAAAAGCATGTTTCCAGTTAGATCTGTGTATCTGCTTAAGAAAGGAAATATTTTCACTTTTTTCACAGCCTTATGCTTTTTAATGTCAGTAATACACAGATGCCTGGATTTGGCTAGTAATTTTTTTAATTGGAGAAATCATTAACAGGAAGCTGAATTTCTCTTTCATCTTTTATTTGATGAAGCAAAATTTGCATTTCAGTGACTTTCCAAACACTCAAATAAGTTCAGAGCTTATACAGCCAGAAAGGAATGTGATTGCATACTGAGAACTTACTGAATAGTATAAGGCATTCCCTGAACTAATTTTGGTTTGAACCCGTCAATTAGGACAGGCATTTACTTTAAATACCTCCCTCCAATGATAAGGAGATATGAGAAGCTGAGAGGGTGAACATGCACTGTGAGGAAGAAGAGGATCTCAGAAGAGACAATTTAATATTTCTCTTTGTTATGGAAAAATGGAGGCTTGCCAGTTCATTTCCATTTTATTTCTGTAAGTGACTCTGCTGCATAGGTTTTTCCACAATCACAGATACCAATTCCATTAGGAAAGCTGAATCAAAAGGATAGCCTGGGATCAGGTCACTGCCAATTAAGATAGTTAAATATATGCAGCACATTGTCATAAAACTAGGGAATGTCTGAGGTTAGTTTGACTGGTAATTTATGCCTAACCCGTATTTCAGCTGGAAATTACAAGCCAAAGAATGCAGCTGGTTCTGTCACGAGCTGTTATCATCCAGCACAATCTATCGAACTTTCACCAGCGTACCACCAAACATACCATTATTGTCATCAGACTCCTCCTCATCTCTGGACTTCCTCTTCGAAGAGGGTCTATGCCTGAGTGTGTCCGGTGGGGCTAAGTGCCGAAAGTATCCACTGGATGAAAGTTCACTCTCCTCCTCTTCATCCTCTTCCTCCTCCTCCTCCTCCTCCTCCTCAATCTCAAATGTAGGCTCTAATCGGGGCATTGGTCGTTCAGAGTCTGAGTCCTCAAACGGTTCATCCAGCACTTCCGTGGTTTCTGAGATTGTTTCAGTGACAACGCTGCTGTTGTGGTGCTTACGCTTGCGGACTCGCCTCTTCCGATGAAGAATTGGTTTCTGAAAGTGGAACGTGGGAAAAGAGAAGACATTTTATCATGTGCAATAGAAATAAAACACTAGATAAATACAAAACATGAACAGCAGAGAGCTCCCTTCTAGAATCCAGAATTCACCAGAAATAGTGACTGGCACCTGCCACTAGTTAGAATTTAAACAGCTGAAGCTAACAGCCCATCCATAACAGCTGGAAGTTTGGACACACTACAACACATATGTGAATAGCTTAGAGTGAGGTGCAAAAATGATACAGAAGAGAACTTTTTAATGCAGCATCCGATGAAGAAAGGATTTGCTTAGACTTACTGATAGAATTCACATCCGTACAGTAAATAATTTCAAAGACTTTACACTCTGATTTCAGTTGTTTAGAGGGCATTTGTTTTGCAACTTTCTTTCATAACTAGGACTGTATCTGTTTCTATTTTGCATGACTGAGTAAAACTTTATTAACTAAGTTAGAAGAAAAAATAAAAAGCACAAGATAGAAGCTAGAATCAAAAAACCCTCAAACTTCTACCTCTGATTCACCAAAAACCACCACTAGAAAAAGTCAGCAGGAAGTACCCTGCAGAGAGAGTTCTGGAACACTGAACGTGTGCTCCCTGTACACTTAATACAAACCTCGTGACCTGCACCATCCTTCAGAAAGTCCCAACACACTGACAAAACCGACTGGATAACATAGTCAGAAACAACAAGAAATAAGGCACACACCTTTCGTTTCAATGTTGGCTTGGTGAGAACAGGTGGAGAGCTTGATCGAGGACTCACAGGCTCGTCATCGTCCTCTTCACTACTCTCACTAAAACACCTCAGAAGTGCCCTATCACTATCACTGTAGCGCCGGGGTAATCTGTCGCAGTCCTCTGGGAATCTACATTTCAGTGGCTCTGTGTTCTTTTTCAACTGCCCCCTCCACCTTTCCATACCTTCACTGTGCTGCCGACGGGGAATTGCAGATTTTTCACCTTTGCCATACTGTCCCTGGGAAACTGCAGATTTTTCCTCATCTTCAGCATACCGGCCTCTCGAGGCTGGAGATTTCTCCTCACATTCACCACATCTTCCTTGCAAGGCCACTGACTTCTCCTCACAGTCACTGCACCGGCCTCGTGAGGCTGCTGATTTTTCCTCACATTCACTGCATCGTCCACTGGGAACTGCTGTTTTGTCCTCGGCGGGCAATACCGGCTCCTTCTCACAAAAGGGCTCATGAAGTTTTTTGCTCTTGCGGTTCCATCGACCTCTTCGTGATGGCTGACTGTTTGCAGGAAGACTATCCAGGGGAAAAATGTGCTTGTTTGGTCGTGCAGAATTGGCTGGAGCAACAATATCTGGCTTTTTTTCACTCTCTGTTGGTGAGTAAGGCTCTTGCTCTTTCTTCTCCCATGACACAGATTTTACCATCTGATTTAAATAAAAACAAATAGATTTCACACTTCCTATTTCAGCATAAATGTCTACCCTGAATTTAATTCCAAAAAAGCGTTTGAGCAAAAAGTCAGAAAAGTTTAACAAAAGTGACTTTTTAAAATCCAAGATTAAAAAAAAGACTTGACCTTTAAGAGATTCATGTACTGCTACTTGCTACTCCTTTCCTCACAGGCGATAATATACCTCACTTAGCTTCCCAACAAATCACTTCAGTCAACCATTCAGTGGTGTGCTAGAATGCTAACTTCACCTTGCTACATTCACAGTATTTGTGCAATTTTCAAGAAAAAAGTAAGAAAAACTTGAAGCTATTTTTCCATTAAAATGTACAAATAGTTTAATGTATATACAGTAAAAGCAGATAATTTGCCTCTTAGTATTCTAGTCAGCACTCATCACCTGATGCAAGAGTGCAACCCCTTCAATGATTGTTCTCCGCAGTATGCCTCGATGTTTTCTCTATTTTTATTTTCTAATTTGAAACCATAAAGACACATAAACTAACTGTGACTGCATTGCTTTTTATGATTATGACAAATGTGCAAGCTTCACATATGAAATTTTGTTAGTGCAGCCTGCAAAAGCATTACTTATAAACTAGATGCCACACAGAAATAAGAGATTCACTCTTACACTCATCTCTGGATCCTTTTCTTTCTGCTTTTGTTGCTCTTCATTTTCCCCATCTTCTGTTTCCTCTTCTTCATCTTCAGAGACAACTGAGTTTGAAACTATAACAGGTGTCCAACGCAGACATTCTGCATCCACATCAATAGGTCGGACATTAGTTCTAAGCTTTGCCATGTGTTCCTGGATAAGCTTCTCACGACGAATGATCACAAATCTGAACAGCAATAATACTCTGATCAGTAACACGTGACATATTGTAATGTGAAACAGATACATTACAGAAAAATCTGTATACTCTCTATATCAGTGCTGCCACAAGTAACTTCAGAGAGAACAGAAACTCATTAGAATAGTAGAATTTGCAGTACGATCTGACCACCAGAGAAAGCATCTCACAACTGAGGAAATGTTAAAATTTTTTCCACTTCTTGTTAATGGTGAAGCCACTATCCTTCCATGGGTAACATCCAGCTGCCAAGTATCATTTTTATTATGGACAATATAAGGTGAAAGCTACTGAAGAGAAATAAAAGGACTGCTCAAGAAAAGTTGCAGTCCCACTACCATAGTGCATTTTATTTAGGGGTCTGAGAGAAATATCACTGGTTAAAGGTATACTGTGAGATGAGGACATAAAACTATTTTCAAGTTTTCCAAATAAGTTTCAACTTTAACACAAAACACAACAGAATACAACCCCACTCACCAAACGGCTATGGTCTGAAACAAGACTAATTCCCAGTATTTCACCTGACTTGTCAGCTGAGCAAGCAGGCTACCTGTATTCTATACCAACACACTTCATCTCTCCCAGTGATCTGTCTCACTCTTCAAGCATTCCATGTTAATGCACACAGTTTCTGGCACTTTTAAGACACAGAGAAAAGGAGGGAAAC
Organism: Platysteira castanea; assembly: GCA_013397175.1. Lineage (NCBI taxonomy): Eukaryota > Metazoa > Chordata > Aves > Passeriformes > Platysteira > Platysteira castanea. The sequence goes on along the minus strand of VYXC01005573.1, from coordinate 76,652 downwards.
AACTATCTGCTCATCGACTGAAAAAAAGGAGCAGATCTGCCTCTAGAGAAGGGAAGTTGCTGTTCTTTGCTCTGTTTTGTGAGTGTATTAGACTGATTTTGCTGAGGGATCCCAAGAAAACACGACCAAGAGACCAACTTGCTCTCTCTCACAGCAGCAAATCACTCGAAATTCCATATCTGCAGTGCTACACAGCTGGACATCTGAGCCAGCTTTGGCACTGAATGATTCTTGCATAGCACATGAGTACCATAGTCTAAGTATTTGGACACTGAAGTCTTCAGTAAAATCAAGCTTATTAGATGTGACTCATCTTCAAACACCATTAAATTTCAACGAAATACATCTGAAGGTATTTGAGATTACAGCAGGACTCCTGTACTCACTGATCACTACGGAAGTCAAGCATTCGTAGGTGATGCAGAGTGGAAGTGATATCTTGAGGGCAGATTCCAGTCAGCTTACTCAATTTCTTGATGCTTAATTGCTTATCACGTTGATGATAAAGGCACTCCAATATTACACTTTTCCAATAAGCCATATATGACAGGCGCCCCAGGTCTGACAGGGGCTTCTCTGGTGATCCTGCTTGACCCTCACGCTTTGAAAGCAAATAGCCTAAAGATACACAAGAAAAACGGTTTCAAAACATTACCTTCTGTTTCCACCCCGACTTCTACAAAGGCCTCGTAAAATAGCTTAGTGCTACCTACAAGATGTAGATGAGAACTCTGACAGATAGTTCGAGTTGCTGGGCCCATTTTTTATTTGTTTGTTTAAACTCCTGTTATTCAGTGATCGAGTATGAGATTTCTGAACTCTGCTGCCATCAGACACCGACTATGGCAATGCCACGAGATGGCAGCAGGTGCCTACCTAGAAACTACACCAAACCTGAAACACAATTGCAATAGCAATTTTGGAAATGACAGAGGAAAAAATATACTCTTAAAACTAATATGACTAGTAATTTTCTTGAAAATTCTCTACTGGAGTTAAACTTCATGACCATACTGGAGAGTACCAAGCTCTATTCGCAGAGATTTCATTAATTTAAGACTGTGATACATTGCACATGTTCAATAACGGCCAAGAGGTTATATTTCACCCAGTGAGACAAAGGGGGGTGGATGGAAGAAGACGAAAAATGTGCCTTCTCACTGCTATTCTACCATAACCCGCACTTGTTGATTTCTCAAGATACATCCTTGAGTTCTTTTGTTTCACCGGTATTTTCAGAAGAACAAAAATTTATCTACAAAAGATATCATTCTGATGTAATTCTACCAGTAGAGTTTTCCTCTGAACATTAACTCCAAAATTTTTATGTCCACAGGGAGGGCTGAATTAAACTGCCCTAAGCATAAAAACCAATGTATAGTTAGAGGGGAAGTTTCCTATGACCTTGCTGAGATACATGTAGGAATCTCAGAATTATTTGAGTATTCAGAGTTTAAGTATGTCTAGTTTTGTTGCTCTCAAAGTTAAATGAAAATGTAAGACACTTTTGCTTAAGACACTCATTCACCTAATCAAGCTGCTTAAGACTTCCACAGACCATGCAGTCTTACAGCTGGCTTTCTGTATATGGAACTACACGCACAAGACAAGCTTCTGCTAAAATCACTATACTGACACATGCCTTCAGTTTCTACCTTAAGTTGCTCACACAGAAAACATCGGAATTAAGGGGAAAATGATCAATTTTGTCTTTAGAACTGAAGTTCCAACAAAAAGAGTAAACAGTGAAGTTCAGATGATTTTGTGAGCTTTAGAAGCCTTTGTCCCGAGATGTGTTCTAATTTGAAAAATATCCAGTTCTACTGTTAAGTCCTTTAAAATACGAAAAGACAGATTTAAAAATGTAAAGAAAAAGTTTCTTACTGAAGTCAATTAGGAACCTGCCATAGCCCTTTCGCTGGTATTGTGGAAGAATCATTATACAGGAAACATTGTACTTCTGCTGGCAGTGTTTTTCCTGTTGGAAAAAAAGCATCATATTGAAAAAACAGGTCAGTGGGAAATAGTGTAAGTTGTTCTGTAAAAGTAGTTCTATAGCAAAAAGTGAGGTAGGAAGCCACAGTCAAAGTTTCTTAGGAACAATAAAGCCAAGGAAAGACTTTCAAAGAGACAATATTAAAACTCTACCATTATTTCAGTTCAGGAAAGCACAAAGAATGAAAACTTGACATAACCTTCTGCTTAGATAGTATACAGTAAAGAACATGCGCTGCAGAAAAGATGAATTCTAAGAATAAATCTGAAGGCAGCTAAATTCACTGCAAAAGATTGCAATACTCCAGTGAACCCTTAAATGTTACAAGCATGGTATACTAAAATCCAGTCTCAAATCTGCTGTTCTAAATACTACAAAAAAAAAGCTTCAAATGAAACTATTTAAAAATAATTGAAATAATTAAGGACAAAAATCATAAGAAAAGTCCTATCTGAAATCTTGGCCCTGTTCCCTCAAAAAAATAAAAGGCTTCAAATCAGGTGCAAAGTTGCCAAACTTGTTTGAAAAACAATGTATATACAGAACAGAGGGTGACAAACAGAATTACTAAGCAGTTCTATCTCACAAACAGTACTACCTCATCTCCACCAAGAGCTGGAAGTAATTGGAAAAGTTTTTTTTTTTAACCACTAGCTGCAGTACAAGTTCCTTAGCAAGTATATGCTATTCAGTATTACAGGAAACTTGGCTTTAGTAACCCAAGTGGTCTCCAAATGTAATAGAAATAAAACCTGGTTCCAACAGATGTCTATGTCTGCATTACATAAAATGCAAGAGCGTAAGTTCCAACAATTTAAAGAATCCAAAGCAGCACCGCTCACCATACCAAACAATTCGTACCCAAATACTTACCTTGGAAAAGTAGCCAACAAGGTGACAGCCCTTAACATCATTCTGTGTCAGCACATAGAAAAGAAATGGCTCCACATCATAATAGAGAGTCTTGTGATCCAAGAAGAGTTTAGCTAACAAGCACAAATTCTGGCAGTAGATAGTGCTGACATTGCCATCAACCTTAGAGACATGAGGAAAAGTTCTGTCACTCCATTTGCTGTTTTGCAAGGACATGCTTCACCTGAGTATCCCCACACATTTGAAATGCCTTAACATAGAGAAGATTTCTCTGTCACACGTAGCATCTCAAAGGACTTAAAATGTACACAGAATAAAGGCTGTGACTAAGTCACTGTTACGTTCAATAGCTTAAGAGACAACTTAAAATTAATTTTCGTAAAATAAAAAAACCAGATTTTTACAAAGGGAGTCTTCTGCGTTTTACGGATGAATAATCTATACACAAGGTCAGTTCCCACTGGCTGCTTGCGTGTTGCTCTTCACTCTTGGAAACTCAGTGTTTCAAGAAAGAAGATTTTTTGGACTATGAAAAATTTATCCTGTGATTAAGTGCTGAATACCCTATTTTACAGAGAAAAGTGAGCAGCTTCATTTTCTAACTTACCTCAAAGACCGATATATTATTTTTCCTGTAAATTTCATTGGCTGGAGGATGAAACCAGCCACATTTTTTCATATGCTGTTGGAGAATAGTTCTGCTTTTCATATATTTTAGACAGAATTCACAAAGGTACAACTTCGGTAGCCTGTAAGCAAAGATAAAGAAAGATCAGAGACTGAAGACAGAGACTTTTGTATAAAAATTCCTCACTCCTGCCCACAGAGAACTTGACAAAAACCAACCCAATGTACACTGACCTTGTGTATGTGCTAATGAGGGCAAAACCACCTTACCATAGTTAAAGTCATGGCACTTATTCTGTAACAAATGCATATTTTAAAACAGCCCTGAATGTCCTGCATAATTACATTTACATTATTAACTTATGCCAGAAGAAATAGATTAAAATCCTAGGAAAAAAACAGTATCCCCTCACAGTTTTGCACTAATGATGCTAGGATGGATGAGATAAATAGTTTCTTCTCTCCTCTTTCTCTCATCATCACAGCCAGCATCCCAGCTGTATGTACGAACCCTTGAGTGATGGCTCACATCACCACCTATTTGCTTTAAAACCGTTTTACTACACTGTCATGAACGATTGGAATGCAAGTATCCCAAAAATTCTTGTGATTTAACTCCATCTATATACTCTAGCTTGGGCAGGAATGTCTTTGTACAGCTAGAATAACTCCTCATGACAGACCACATGTTCTTATTAAATGGCAGGATAAAAAGTTTCACTTAATTTTCTTCCTCTAGCTATAGCCTTCATAAATCATTTCTCTTTCTGAAAAAAAGTTCAAAGAGTTTGCAGTTTAGACAATTTGCAAAGTTCTTAAGCAAGAGAACAGCAAAGCAACTATATGTGCAGCGCAGCAGAACAATCTTTCAGACACCAAAAGGTAGAAACGACCAGATTTCTATGCCTGCTGGAGTACAGCTTTCCCATAAACACTGAAGAAGAACAAAGAAGAGTCCTACCTTGAGTATTCCTGTGGATATGGGGAGGAGTACCAGGTCTGGATTTCGTACTTGCCAAATTCGATAACAGAAGGGCAGCGGACTTGTGGATCAGGAGGCCCAGTCACCCCTACTTTCTACGCAAGGGGAAAAAATCCAAGTTTTCATAAATTTCCAAGTGAAAGATTTCTAAGATTAAATACATGAAAATATTTTCATCTACACAGTACATCCTGCTCGAAGCCACAGGTAATTAGGAAGATGCAGATGTTGCTCTCTGACACTAAAAACCAGTACCAGTCACACTTCAAACAACCATGCGATTCACAAAAAGAAGGAAGAAACATTATCATACCACGTATTTCCACTACCATTCACGGTGTTGCATGTCATAGTTTTAAATGCAAATTAGTACACAGCAAAGTTTAATACAATCTTTTTTGAGTCTCGTTGTAATTTTCGTTCTTGTTATTTTAATAGTGAAGAATGGAAACATATAAACTGCTCCTGAGGTTAAAAACTGGAATATGCAAGTATTTAACATCACGCATCAGTGTCTTCCCAGCTCTGAGACTAGATGGACTACTGTGAATGTAGCAGCTACCAAACCAATATTCAGGATGTGGCTATCTGCTTATCATCACAAGTTCTGAAGAATTAAAGAAAAACCTCACATTTATTAGAAAAAGAGAAAAATGGAAAGTAGAGCATTTTTAAACTACTTATACAACCTTTATTTCCCCTGTCCCTCTGATAGTAACTGTATATTTTACAGCAACTACAAATAAGGCTACTAAATGCTCTACTTTAAAAGAAAACAAATTCCTTCCTCAATTCATGAAGATTTTATCTCAAAAGACTGTCACTCACAGAATTACAGAAATCCAAATATTCCCACTAGCCTTGCATTATAATATGAACCACCTGGACTGAAGTTATTAACAAATGAGAGTATTTCATGCAGGAGGTCAGCAACTAATATGAGGAGTACCAGTGAGTTACCAATATGCAAATTCATGCTAGCAGAATGAGACAGCTGAACCCAGGACAATGGGTCAGTGTTGGAAAGTTAACATTCCAAATTAACATCTTGTTAAGCTTCCTAAGTGGGACTGGTATAGTCAAAAGTCACCTCAGGATCTAATCCTAGGCATCCACACTTTGTGGAGCTCTAGATGAAAAGGAACAGCAACCTCTACTGGTAAACATCTATCAGTGTGTAGACAGACACAAAGAGCAATGCTCTATCCTGTTCCATAAGGAGTTGAAGAATCTAGAAAAAGAATGCTTTAACTACTCAGAGACTCTATGTGACCCACGCTGCTAGCAAACCATCCCATATTTTATTGTTTCACAGTCCACATGTTTTATCAGCTATTTAACAGTTCTGAGAGGACTAAAGCCACAGCCCTCAAGGTTTTTTTAGCCACCTTAACCTCTTACACTCACTTTTATGTTATTCTTCAGCTCTCTTGAGGTCAGTTCTCCATTATTCTCAAGCAGCAGAAACAAAGCACATCAGCTTCTGTGACAGACTGACTCATTCGAAGTCTGCATTTCTTGTTGTTATTTTGTTGTTGGGGTGGTGGTTTTAGATTCGTTTAAACGTCTTTTACAGATTTGGTATTTACTGACAGACACTGAAAATTTAACTTTTACCTGCAGTGCTTGTTCCTGAATATCTCGAAACAACTCCATGTCTTTTTCATTTAAGACATCCTGGCTTCCAAAAAAACGCTCCTCAGTTTCTTGTTTTCCATCCCAGCCATCCTGATTGTCTGTAAATGAGACAGAAAATTGTCTTCACCTACATTTACAAAAGAGTATTTGCTTTTAGTGTAGTGACAAACAACATCTGGCTGTATTCACACACTGTGTCAGTTTTTTTTTTGATGGGATTTTCTATTCTGATTTGGGACCACAAAGGAAGAAGAGGTTCTAGATTTGGGACCATGTAAGTAGTACTGTCCTATATTTAAGCAGGTCCAAATGCCACCACCTAGCTATTCATAGTACCATGAAGGCATAAATGGCTTACCATTAAGCCTGTTTTTCATGAACAAGGATCACAACTATTTAAACGCCATATCTGGTAAAACCAAAACCAGTACACCTACATTCATCACCTTAGAAATACCCCTTCAACAAAAACAAACAAAGAAACCCAAACAAAAAGCCCAACAAAACCCTCTAGACACTTCACCTCACTCCCAAAGCATTAAGTCACATTGCTGTTCTTCTAGTACCAGCCAGGTTAATGCAGGTAACCATTCTAAAGCTGTAAACATCGTATTTTATTGTGGACTATTTTCCATTGCCTGCTTAGGAACCATTCAGAACCATTCAACAAAACTGTAAATATCTGAATACAGAAATTAAATAAAGGTCCAGTCATAGATAATGTCTTAAGCTATAAAAGCAAAAAAACCAAGGAAAGCAGAACTGCATTCTAAAGGGACAGGATAGTTTTCAGCAAAAAGATGCCAAGCTGCACAAACAGGCTCCTCTATGGCTGAGAAAATTAGGAAACAATTGCATGCATCCATAGATGGAAACTCATGGGTCTGTCAGACTGCTTTTTAGTTATCTATTTTCCACTTAATACTTCTACCTTGCTGCTCTTAATTCTCATGAATTGCTGCCTATGTTATTTCTTCCCAATGTGACATTAGCTAGCCCATTTCCTAGGGCTGTCTGCAAGCGCCTCCCTACCAATGGGCATTCTACCTCACTGCAATCATTTAACTCCTCATCATACCTTGCCATCATATATAAAGAGGCTAAGGTCTCTAGGATCTCTTCCTTCTTCCAGCTCGTATTCTACCTCAATTCACCAAAGATATGTGCATTTCAGTGTTAACTTTCAGCTCAAAGTTTCCGCCCCTAACAATTCCAGTCTCTTCAACATCCTAGCCTTCGAACATTTGCTAGGTATATAGGATACTTACATTGGCAGGGTGAAAAATCTTTACCTGTGGGCCATTCTGAAGTGCTAGATTTCCTGGTACCCTTTTTCCTGATCCTATACTGCTGAGAATAGTCTACCACTTCTCCTCGAGCTTTTCGTCCATCAGGGGAGGGAGTGAAGAATTTAGTAAGGCCATCTATAAGCCCTTTGGTTTTCTTGTTAAACTTCAAGGTGTTGCTGCCATCTCTGCAGAAGTCCAAGACATCTGTCTGCTCCAGGTATCCTCCTTCTGATGATGCTGACTGGCTGGACAGAGCAATCTTACGTTTCCGACCCCGACCAGGACCAGTGCGAACTTTGCTGAAAGGACCTTTTGATCTAAAGGATGAGAAGGGAAAAGATATGGTCAGAAGATGTGCTAAGGTGGCCTACCAGATTCTCTAACATATTTACCAACCACACAGAATGTGAGCTGAAGAATTTAGTAATACAGCAGTCATCAAGAGTCTGTGTACCCTAGAGAAGCCAGGATTTAAACATCTCAGTAGAAGTACTGTACTGTTTTTCTCTACATTGAACATTATGTCAAACTAATTTGTGTATAAACAATAGATTTTCACCAAATTTAACACAACATTAAATTTTAAAATCAGTAATCAGAATGAATACATTGCAAAGAAGGCTTCAATTTATGCAATCATTAAACATTTACACTTGTCATTTGCCATAGTTTTTGTACTGCTAGGAAATTGTTGTAAGAATTCCACAGAAAGTTAATACATGAAGGACGCGCTTATTAGCTAAGAACCTATACCACTGATGGTCACCTTAGCTGAAAACAGCATTGTTCTCCAACCAGCTGCCATCTCTAAGACTGTAAATTTTAAAACTCTATTGAGATGGAAGTATTCAAAAGGTGTGTGGATGTGGCTTAGGGATACAGGTAGTGGTGAACACAGCGATGCTGGGTTAATGGTTGGACTCGATGATCTTAGAGGTCTTTTCCAACCTAAATGATCCTATGATTCTATGAGAGAAATGAGTATTCAGCACTTCTCAGGAGTGCCCTAGACTGACTGACTATTTTTAGCTACAGTCCTTTCAGCTATAGAGGATAGAAATAAGCAGCTTTTCCCCAAGAAGACAAACTACACGTCTTTGCACAACTCTGATATATTTTGCAAGTGAACTGATGAAACAAAGGCAAAAAAATTGTGAATCAATCATGAAATAATAGTTAAAAGAGATAAAAGAGTAGAAGCAGATAGCTAGTTTTCCTTTTGTTCCTCTGAATTATACTGAGAGTTCTTCTATGCAAAATGATTGTCCTGACTGAAAGAAAATATCATGTTTAATAGAGATACTCTATGTTTTTAGAAGCATTAAATTTTGTAAGGTTGTTTTCCAGAACATCCTCTGGTGCTATTGGTTAGAATGAAGCAGTGGTTCAACTGGTTTTTTAAGCTGATCTGATGTCCAAAACAGAAGTTCTTGTGACACACTCCTTCACTGTTTTGCACCCTGAAGAGTCCACAGTGCTGCATCACAACCAGCACTGCACAGCAATCTTAATTCAAGGAAATTGCTTTGGCTGAACAGTTATCCAAAGAATTCCTGCCCACCCAAATCCAATTCCCTGACAACTAGCTAGCCGCCCCACAACAACCATGACAAGGCTGCAGCAACACAATCTGTCCCAGCACAATAGAGTTCTCCACAAATGCAGAAACATGTGGAATGGAAGCAGAAAGGGGCCAAATACTTTCTGGCAGCAGTGTCAGATTAAATATATATCAAACAATCTCATATGCTTTATTGTGATTACCTAATTTCTTTAAAAAACAGAAAGGGTTCTTGGGAAATGCAAAGCAAGGCAATTATGCTGGAAGAAGGAGCCATCCAGCAAAAAAGATTACGTGAACAGCAAAATTCAGGAATTTGACTATAAGGAATAATTCAAAAATAAATAGTAAATTACTACAAAGAGTCAAAAATCTTGGCCAAAAGAAGCATTAAGGTTACTTCTAGTCTTTCACAGCCCTTTCCAGGAAATTTGTAATAAAGAATAATGAACAGCTCTTAAGTGTAAAAGAAAACTTCCCACAAAGTAAACTAGAGACTTCAGAAATACCCACTGTCCTACAGAATCTCACATCTTACTCTTCCTTATAGCAACTTACGTTGTATTTTGATTCTTTAACCTGTTTTTGGGACGTCCTATTGGGTTAGCATAGCGTCTTTTTATCTGTGCTGCCTTCTTCTGTAAAAGTTTTCTTCCTTTCTTCCGTGGTCGACATATTTGACATATCCACATACCTATAAGACACAAGTCCCCATCACCGAATGCAAGAGACATCTATATAGGACAAAAGGGAGAAATACAGTCCACAGGCCTTCTGAGATTAAGGGTAGGAAGAGTACCAAAGGCACTGATTATCACATACACGTGTAAGAAGAATTATGTGTATGCTTCAACAATCTGAACTCAAGTCCTGTTAATATTCCCCAGCCCCCAAAGAGTTACAAATACAAAGGAAGTCTCCTTAATTGGTAGCACATCATCAGAACGCCTTAATTTAATGGTTAATTATCCCATTATTTGCTTCCGACTTCATTACTTCCAACTATCTTATACATGAAAGTTTTCTTCTAACTACCAAGGAAGAATCTTCCATAGATAATCTGCTTTCTGATTGGAAAGAGAAGTTCATTAGTGCAGAATACTCTACTGTCCAAATGGATATCACTTCAAAAACATAGACGTTGTCTCTTTCTTTTGTACAAGGCTATTCATGCAAACGAAAGCTGATCATCTTAATATGTAGGGATCACTTCTACTCCTTCAAACTTCAAGAAATTTTTTTCAAAACTGTCACAGAGAGTAATGTACAGGTACAGAGGAATGTACAGCACAATAGGGAACAGGACATAATGAAAAACCTGGGTGTGAAGTTCTAAACCTTCTTTGGTTTCTAATACTTGAAAGGTAATTCCATACAAAAATGAGCTAAATGTAGCTAAAAGAGGACCAAATATGTGGAAGCTCTGCCTGCCCACTGACATCTTCCAACACCATCTTAAATTATCCTTTTCACCACAAAGTCCTCACCTTTTGGCATCCTGGTAAGAGGAGGATCACAGCATTCCATATGAAAGCCACGGTCACAGGAGTCACAAAATAGCATGTTATCCTGTTGAAGACATATAATCTCTCTTTATACGTGCATCAGCATCAAGTCCTCCATTAATTTGTCACCATTTCAGACAACAGGCACAAAGTTTTCAACTGCGGACAATTCAAGGTATTTCACAGGTCTCAGAAAGACTATCAGACTAAAATAAAAACTACAGATATTTGTCTCTAAATAATTTTATTTTGTAGTTTAATGTAACAGCCACAAAACTGGTATCCTCTTCATTCAATCCATACTCCACTATACTCACAGCATTTTTTCCTTGGTCTCTACAGGAACTGCATGTTTTGCATTCAATACACTGCCACCGCAAGGCTTTCACTCGAACTGTCAGCTCTGGAGAGAACTTCAAGCAGGACGGATGACCTAGAGAAAAAGGAGAAAATTTTACTGGTAAAATCGTTATACTTTTGTTGATGGTCATAGATAGCTCACAGAGAGACTAGTTTATCTAAATTATGTATTCCTATGCAGAATTTTTCTTATCCAGATACTCCTATTTTTAGGTGCTTCTATTCTTATCTACTTCTAACACAAACCAATGCCCTAGATAGAAAATGGCAAGCCCACACACAAAAGAACACAAAGGTAATTCTTCATAACTGAATTGAGAAACATGGTGAAACTGGTCTTCATTGCCACATTAAAAAAAAAAAACTTCCAGGAGGCAAATTAATTATTTGTGCTAGGTTAACTTAGCTGTCTCCCTTCTGGGAGCCTAAGATTCAGCTGTATTGTATGAACTAGCTATTGTATGCCACAGAAGCATATTCCTCACGTCTGGGTCAGCAGGAGTGACTACGCTACACTTCTCTGTCTTAAGTGGCAAGATTCTTACTAGATGCATACTCCCTCTGTGCATGGGGCAGCACGAGCATGAGGCAGTGTACAAGCTCTTCTGTCTCAAGGGAAGGGATAACACCAGCAGCCCTGTAAATGGTCACCTACCACTGTTGCCACAGTCAGCACAAGAGATGAGCTCTTCAGGTTTCTTCTCCCGATTTTGTTCTTTTGTACCAAGGCAGAAACTGCAAATTGGAATTGGTTCAGCAACCGGCTGTGAGGAAAACAGAGTAAGAGCACTGGGTATCTCAAGGGAGCAAACTGTAATACACAAAATGACACAGATGTTTATATATCACATAAACATGATGTAATACACATCATGTCTCAAAGATTTTACTTGGTTCTCACATTCAGTACAGCACTGACTGAATAGAAGTTAGTACTCCAAAGAACAAAATCCATACAACTATTAACACTGTTACAAGAAACTAAAATAAAATCTTCCTGAAAAAAATTATGTGAGTATGCTATTTAGCAATCACAAGCAGATAAAAAGGTATGCTCTCTCTGAAAAAGAGGGAAGTTACACATTGTGTAGCAAAAAAGACGTATTTAAGATGAGGCACAGCACTAGCAAAGCAAGAAACAGATATGAACTAGCCAACAATACATTTGTCCTGAAATAAGCAGGACATTTTTAAATTTAAGGACTGACACTTTACAACATCATCAAAGATGTAGCTTTTGCTCATCAAAGATGTAGCAAGTGCAACAATTGTTTGTCTTAAAGTGGTACTCGATCAACTAATAAGAGTGAAAAGATGGCCTAATTTAACATTGAGTGCTGGATTTCATTATCTAGCAAATTCTTTATAATCCAATCCCACATTTAAATCCTGTGATTTATAGTTTCCAGAGCAAAGATGTACTCAAAATTTAATTTAAAAATACAATAAAAATATGCTGAAACCACATTTAAAACACTGGAAATGGGAATAATGTTAGATTACGGCAAGTTTTGAGAAACATTCTTTGTATAGCTGTATCAAGTTACAGTTAGTGATTTCGCACATACCTTTTCAGAATCTATTCTGCAGGTACATATGCACATACTGTTAATTATTGCACAGAAGCATATGCCAGAAAAACTTCAAGCACCATTACTCTGCTTAAGCCAAAGCAAAAGCTGTATCCAGAATAGCTTCTTGCAGGAATCAGGTTTGTTTATATTACTGTAATATAGAAACTGAAAATTTGAAAGCTCTACCTTTTGCTCAGTATACAGACATAGCACACACGGTACACTTTCGGTCTGAGGTGCGGTCCCTAAAAGCACCCACTAGATGGAAACAATCTGAACACCTTAGGAAATCTGCTGTTTCAAAATTAAGCCACACAACAGGAATGAAAGCCTGACATTCCTCATTTAGAACACAAGTATTTATATTAGCCTTTGGGTAAATACCAAATGATGCTGAAGTATAAACTAATATGAAATCACCTGCCCGTCAAATAACTTCAGTTTGGAATATGTTCACAGGATTAGTTAACTGACGGATTGTAGTTTCTGCTCCTTTTGAGAAACAGAGAAAACAAGACAACTGTAGATAGTTACGCCAAGCATACAAATCATTAAAATCCAAGTGGGTGGGGGAAGCTAGCATCCTCACTGCCCACAGGCAGTATCTTTCCACCCATAGTCACCACAGCAACGTTAGCTGCAATCAGCTATGCAGGGATTCCCTATCCTCTTTTAAAAGAGAGAGGGGATCTACTGTACACAAATTGTTCTCTTTTTGTTCGTGACTGAACTCTAGGTGCCAGACAGTTAGCTGCTTCCAGTCAGTAAGAGGTTTACTGGGGGAAAAATCCCTGTGTATGAAGGGTCAGTCAGTGCTTTAATTTCCTTGGAATCAAGATTTCAGGAATTACTTTTACATTCTGCTTTTTGAAAGGAAAGCTGTAACAGTCATGCAACTTTTCATGGGAGAAAAATATTATTTCATGTATCTTCTGCAGGAAGTTCATGAGCAATTTATACTCTATCTTATCTGTTCTAGCCAGTATTTGTGCATACCCCATTCATCCCCACAGTCCTTCAAATTTGGATGCCCCCACATAAACACTGTCTAGGTTTGGAAGAACCAGGTCAAAGACTATCCTTCAGAGCTTCAATGCTTCCTGTATTTTCCACCCCTGGCAAGCTGCAAGCAAACACTTTATCATATTTAAAAAAACCCCAAAACATCTACAGTTTGGGGGAAGGCTCTACTAGAATTCAAAATGTTTTAGAATAATTAATTAAATTGGAACAATTTTGAATGTGAGGATCAGGCTACCCCTCCAAAGCTTCTGTGTGAGACTGTTACGCTAAGTATGAAGAGATTTCACTGCTGCTGTGTTTGTTCAGCAAAAAACATCCTGGCAAGTGAAAAATGCAAGCACACAATGAAAGATTCGTGAAAACAAGACTGGAAGCAGGCAGCTCAGTTTCATACTGCAAATTTTTGGCAGACATTCAACTCCTTCTGCTGTTTTGCTCGCAAGCACATCTATCTGTGTGATGTCACCAGATTCAGTGAAGGAGGGAGCCAGAACAAATTGGGACTGAGTGTCTTACAGCCTGCCAGCCTCTCAGCACATGTTGTTACTATACAAAGGGTTTCTAGAAGCCAAATGTGTCTTAAAGATTCACAGACTGTACGTTCTCTTAAAGACGACTTCGGAGAAGTGCCTATGGAAAAAGTGTGTGTGTGTAGTAATTCCACAATCTCAGTTTTGGCCAACCCATCTGCTTTGTAGTCTTCTTAATTTAGGAAAAGTGAGGTTAGGAAACCAAGTCTGCAGGCCACGGTGTCACAATGGTCACTTGTCAGTAATGTTAAAGCACTTTACTTTACAGACATTTTAATACCACCTGGGGCTCACTAGATACCATGATTGTCTTAGTCTCATCATCACATATATCCTTCTGGTAGTCATTGTGGTTGGAACCAAGTGGGTATAGAATTTAAACCAGCATAAAAGAAACACATACACTCACACCAACTTTTTTTTGCTTTGCTCTTTAAGACCCCCTGAATGTGAGCCCCCTAGAAGCAATGGTAGATGTCTTCTGAGAATTCACACTAGGTAATGCTTTTTTCTGTCTTTTAAGCAAGTGACAAATCATTACTCCTCACTTCAAATAGCCCATTCTGTTGCAATCTCCCTCAAAAGCTGAAGTTCCTGGCAAGAGCAGATGAATCAGAAAAGACAGAGGGAAAGTACAACCTACACCACATGAAAAAAAATATTTTAAACACGAGGAAACATGTTTCAGTGAGCAGGGCATCACAAAGGCTGGATTGCATGCCTTTTCGATCAGTGGCTGGAGAGGAAAACTGCTTCAGTTCCACACCTCAAAATCAGAACCAATGAATTTCATACTGTCAAAGTAATTTTACAAATCGTGTGGGCTTTTTGCTGTATATAGAGAAAACTGCAGAATTTAGGAAATACTACTCAATAATATCAACTTGTAGCAGCAACAATTAATAACTAACCCTTCTTCTATTGAAGTTTCTAAATCACAACCCTTAATGTTCCCTCCAGACAGTACGGTGAAGAAAAAGTATGAAGCAACTGAGAGTAAAAACAGAAACTCCTAAAAATACTGTTTTTACTCAAGAAAACAATGCTAAATTTATTTAAATACACCCAAGAAAAGCTATTACCGTAACACACGTATGTATGTTTGTCTGTGTAAACGGATATTGTCTCCAATTCACTCGTTGACTCTCACTTGAAAGGAAGACGCGTATTTATATGGCAGAATGATGGCCTAAAACATGAGACTACGTTAAAACAAATATAAGGGAGAAAAGATAAAATAGCATACAGAAAGAAGGAACAAGCATGAAATACATACCTCTTCTTAAGAGAAACATATAGGGTCATTTAAATAGAAAAATTAAAGGATGTGTAAAGTAAGTGATGCTATTTGAGGAAGGACTAATACAACGGACAGAAAATCTGAAATGCTGCTACAGGAGTAGAGTCAAGTGCGAAGGCCAATAGCTTGGATATTAGTGAGGTCTATATACAGGCTGAATTGCACGCAGTGATTACTGACATCTGGAAACCAATGCACAAAAGCAATGTGAATATTATCTGGGGCTGACATTCAAACTGAAGAAATTACCTTACTATCAGACACGCACATGGTAAAAACTTCACAGAATGTGAACTGGAAATGCTTAGACAGTCAATTGATAAATAACCTCCCCAGAACTAACAAGTCCCCTAATCAGAGGATTAAAACGATTCAAGATTTGTTAGTCACCATCAGAATCACATGCCAAGACTTCCTGACTGCAAACTCAGGGCAGTGAGGGGAAAGAGAAGCTCAGATTTCTTTATCTGCAGTATAAAGAAACTGCCTTCACTTGACACCGATTCAGGAACCTAGCGGTTCAAGTTACTGAAGTTTTCTTTACCCAAAGTTGTATCCTGTGAGCTCTCACCTACACTTTGTTCCAGCTTCATAATTTTCAAGAAAATATAGGATGCTGTCTAGGGAGCAACAGATGATTTTACTCTATTTTAGATCAAAAGATATTTCTAAGAAGTCACAGACTTCCATAGCTGCAAAAGAAAAACACGCCCCTTGAATCAAGAGCAAGCTAAAATCTTAATTCCACCCACTGAAAAAAACCCTTGCATTCCACAATACTTTGATTCTCACAAAAAGTAAGGAACTTCAACATTGACTTTGATCTCCAGAAATAACAAGTTACTTTGGGGATGAGATCTTTGTTAACATCCAAGTACTGCCTATGAGTATAGGTAATTATTCCTCTTTAAATACTGTACACTGCTTTACTTCAAGATCAGCAGCATCCCCCTGTAAGAATGGAAAATACTTCTGTTAGAAAACGAAAGAAGTATTTAACAGAATGCAGGGCCCCACATAAACATGATACCAGAGAAGACACAAAAGGAACTGTCAATGAGCATTTCACGCACATTAAAGATCTCTATCTGATTCAAGGCTGCTACTTGTAGTTTACCCAGGATACCCACACAAGTCCAACTATGAGACCAAATCCTACTCAATTTTTGAAACTTTACCATCTTGAGCACAAAATGAAGAGAACAAAAGAAACATTCTACACACAAGTCTTCGCTATCAAAATTCACTGCTCAACATAAACTCTTGACAGTAAGATTTAACAAAGTCCCATGTTCTTGACCCATGGTCATTCCATGCTATTCTCTCTCCCTGCACTGTCTGCACAGATGCAGACCATTCTCACATGAGCAGCCTCATACAGCAAGCGTGGCAAAACCCCAAACACATGCAGATAAAACCTTTTCCGAACAGGTCTGTTGCTGAGAGACCACCCATACAAAAGTATCCTGAATTTGCAAAGCCAGGTCAGCCAGAACATTTTATGGTTGCATATTTTGAAGAAAAAAACCCCAATTGGTGGCAGCACAGAGCAAGTGCATCTACTTGTTCCTGAGATTGCACTAAATATTTTGCATGCAGCTTAATGATTAGCAGCTTCTGAAGTTCAGCCATTGCAATGCTCAGCAGCAGAATTACTTTCTTTCCTTCCATGCACCCCTTCAAGGAATCCACTATGAGTCCAGACATCCGGAGATCCAACACTACAATCAGAACGCTCATTACTAAATATCCAGAGCTGAGTCTCAAAGACTGAGAGAAACCTAATGCCTAGGAGAAGCTGTATACTGTTCATGAATTCTAAATGAAGTCAAACCTATAAACACACTCATCTAAAGGCTGTATCCAACACCAATTTTTCTGGACTTATAAGATTAGATGGGACAGATCAACAGAAATGGGGAGAAATGTGTAGAACTGGTGACTTCTGTCATAATTCAAAACACCTTTAGTTTTGACAAGATTTTCGTTTTACACACTGATAAGTGGAGATAGAACGGTGACTCAACTTACTGCTAAAGGTTCAAAAACAAGGAAAGATTCTAGGAAATGAAGAGGTCCAGTCTCACATTTTTAATAGCACTTGTGCAGGCATTTAACTTTGTACTGAGATTCATAATTTGTTCTATTCAGTTTTCCGAAATACAGTGAACTAATAAAGGTATTGGTAATTAGAAGTTTTAGTAATTCACAGGTCTTCACAGCAACATGTTTGGAAGATTCTGTATTTTGAAAGCAGAAGTTGTTCATGAATAGGTCCACAGACTGGTTAACTTACTTTCAAAAGTACCTCAAAACAAGCAAATATATTACAAATGGGATTCTGTTTCCATCTCAAGAGTCACTCTTCTTGGACACCCTTCTCCCTCCTTTCTTTTCCATCTCACTACAAGTCCAGATTTACCACAATAGCAGTAACAATGGGGAGACTGCCAGATTCTTGAACGATGAAACAAGTACTAAGTTACAACTTCTCATCCAATGCCAGAAGCAGTATTCATAGCTGCTCCAAGGAAAAGTGTTCATACAGTCAGAAAAATATTGGTGAGGACAGAAAAATAAATTCAGTTTTACACACCAAGTACAGAGGAAACCTAAATAGGTGGACTAGAGGCCAGCATTACTTAACGCACTACGATAAATGTAGTTTGAAATCCTTGAACAAGCAAATACCCACCTACTTCACAGAGGCTGAAGGACTCAGCAGTCTGTCAGACATAGGGTTTGTTCACCAGATTTTGTTGACTGCATGTTTGAACTTAAAATTCTAAGAACATGAAAGCTATTTTTCAACTAAAATGGCAGTACTTCATTTAATAACTACTGCTTTTTAACTGTTTTTTCCACCACCATTATGACTTGAGACAAAATTGCTGGGAAACTAGGAGAAAAGCAGGGACAGAATGACCTGTCCTCATTCTCTCTGCTGTTTCTTCCCTTCCTACGTAACAAAGCTAACACTGGAATCAAGCTGTTGCTTCTTTGTCAATATTCTCCATCATCCACTCTCCTCCCTGTCTGACTAGCCTTTAAAGCTCTATGGTAAATACAATTCCTTTATTAACCAAACTTCAGAGAGATGTCATTCCATATCTGTCAATAATCTACCACACAGAAAGGACTGACAACCGGGATCCAGCCAACGTATTGGACTAGTCCCCTCCTTTTTAATCTGCTATCCTATACTCAGCTTCTGCTGAATTTGTGTCAGAGAACACTGTTAAAAAGACTTCCTCCACAGTAGTACCCGTTGACACAGGTACTCATCACAACATCTGGCATCTTCCCCCAGTGACAAGCTTTGCCTCTAAGTTACCATGACTCCAGACACTGCCAGAGCCACTCTTGGTACCATTCAGCCCCATTCCATGCTAAATGCATCAGTTCATGGCATCCATTCACAGGTGCCCATGGCAACAACATCTAGGACCTGCTTATATTTGCTCAATTACTAAGAGCTACTTTACCTGTTCACTAATCGAGTGAATAAAGTTCAAAGTAATTTTTAGCACTTGGGTTTCCAGAGTTACACAGGGTACAGATGGAGGCCATCTGTTATCAACCACAAGGTTTTTTTAGACAGAACTACAGACTTCTCTTCCCCAGAACCAGCTGGAAGAGAGTGAATCCTAATCCTTCTCCAGCTGGGAGCCTAAGCTTGAAGAGAGCCCTTGGAGAGATGGGTGAGCTCTCAATATACAATTACAGTGTTCCGGTTGCAGACCATTTATGTACTCCGCCCCACACAAATCAATCCACAAATAACTTCTTTACCGGTAATTGGACAGTTTTTTCATTTAAGACATGAAATTAACAATTATTAAAACAGGCACAATATAGCAATAGTTACTGTATGCTTAAAGGCCCTCAAAACAACTATGATGCCCTCAAAGCATACAAACTTTCTAAAAAGATACAAGAAGTCTGCCTTCACGAGTGAAACTCGTAACTCTGAAGTGAGTTTACAAGTGCACACTGGGATCTAGAACTACTATTGGCACGAGGGAAGGCCTGAAGGATGCTGCACGTATAATAGCCCACAGTTAAAGTGATTGATAAGTACCAACAGATATAAATAGCAACATAAAACTAGGAAACAGACACGCCATAAGGAACATGCAAGACAGCAGCGCAGGAAATCTGCATTAAATATTACTCCTACTTTTCAGCCACAGAAGCTCCTCTCTTCTTTTTTTTTTCCAGGAAATACTTCCAGAATTTTGGCTTTATACTCTCACCTGTACTGCAGGATAATACTAAGATACTTACTTAAAGGTTGCTACAGCCATAGCCCGTTTTAACTGACATAAAAGACAGTTTCAAGGACAGTGCAAATGAAGATCAAATAATACCACCTGTATTTTCCTTCTAATTGAGGAAGAAACAGTCCTACTGTTGTCCTGAGATCAAATTTCAGATGCTCTGAAAAACTTCCAACACATATAGCAATTATTTCCACCTCTTCTTCAGTTAGCTGATATGTTACCGTTGTTTTTTTTAGTAACAACAATTTTACAAAAATTTAACCTGTGTTCTGTAACAAGTGTCAACAAAACAAAAGCAGAGAAAGCTATCTTTAAGGCATCCAGCCTTAAGACCTGCAAGTTACCATAGCTTAAGTTCCTCACGATGGTGCACCAGGAAAGAGCTCTTTGCTCTTAAACATTATTAAATATTACTGTGCTGTAGTAGTCTCATAGAAGTGCAGTAATTCTTGCATTGTAGTAATACTATATTAACTATTGAATGGTTGTGCTGGCTTTGGCTGAGATAGCGTTAATTCTTCTCCTAGTAGCTGGTATGGTGCTGTGTTTTGTAGGATGAGAATACTTTGGATAACTCACTGATGTTTCAGTTGTTGCCGAGTAGGGCTTATACCAAGTCAAGGACTATTTAGCTTCTCACCCCACCCACAGTGAGGAGGCTGGCAGGCACAGGATGCTGGCATGGGACACAGCCAGGACAGCTGACCCAGGCTGTCCAAAGAGATATTCTAGACCATATGGTGTCATGCTCACTATATAAACTGGGGAGAAGCTGTCTGGGGGTTGCTGCTCGGGGACTGTCAGGCCATCAGTTGGCAGGTGGCGAGCCACTGCTTTGTGCATCACTCGTTTTGTATATTTTAATTATTTTACCATAGTTATGATTATTTTCCCTTTCTTTTCTGTCTTATTAAACTGTCTTTATTTCAACCCATGAATTTTACTTTTTTTTTTCTTCCAATTCTCTCCCCCACCACACAGTGGGGGGGAGTGAGAGAGAGGCTTCATGGCATTTTGCCGTCTGATGACAGTAGTCCTTACTACCTGCAGCCATGTTGCAAAAGTCATGCACGCAAATGATAAATTTAATTTTCATTTGTTAGCTATTTTACTACTATTTATGATAAACAGAACATGCAGGTAGTGTGGTAACGTTTTTTAGCATTTTGCAGTAGCAGCAATCTTAGCATTTATCAAAAGCTACTACATTAATAAGGTAACACAGTTTGCCTTAAGTTTTATTCAAGTACTACATGTGTATCTCCCACGTATTCACTAGTTTTTGACTAAAGCTAGTACTCAAGCTGTGGCTGAGTTCCTTCTTCTAGTTTGACCATTATACTACAAAATTTTTAAATCATGCTAAATGATTCCAAAGGAAGATATAGCCTGCAGAAAATACTGTCATAATACAGTCATAATTCTTTTATAACCTCAAAACCATTTGTTTTGCAGTGACTAAAAGAGACGATTAAAAATTTTCAGCATGTAGCTAATATACCATGACCTTTATTTATTACCTAATAGTATTATCTTGTGCTCATCATCTCATGAGTATTGCCTTATTTCAGACTAAGTACCAACTTTTTTAAATGAGATGCTTTTCAGTTACACTTTTGTACACCGCCAACACAGTATCACTTGAACTACCAGATACTATAGCCATATAAATAAACACTGCTTATCCACTTTCACAAACAGTTCAGGAAGACAACCCCCAGCTTTTTTTTTCTTTGCAATGGCTGTGGCAACCCCCTGGCAGAGAGGCACCCTGTCAGTGTGAATAATATTAACTTCCTAAATCATCTCTACAGCACTTGCCAGAACCAGAACAAACAAAAAATCAACCAAACAACACATCACCGTGAACCCCCAAGCTAAAAACTTAATCAAGTGGTGGCGAAAGATCTCAAAAAATTTCAATGACATACTCAGATATTTTTCTTTCTGAATGCTCATGTTAAGCCTTTCTATTCCCAAAGACATCTCAATAACCAGCATATATTAAAACAGGAACGTTGATGATTCTGTTTAGCTGAAAAAAAAATCTGCCCCCATCTATCTAAAGATACATGACATTCATTTAAGGATAAGTCCAAAGTGGCACCAAAGAAATTTTTCACCCGCCTCAGAAAAAAGGATTTTAAAAAATAATAATTACTAAAAAGTTTCAAGAAACAAAACTGTTCTTCTGAACCAATACTAGAAAACAACAATTTATTATCAAGAAAAAAACCCCCACAAACTTTAAAAAGTAAAGATCCTGTTTCAGTCTGCAAGTGCAGCAATTACACAGAACGGAACAGAAGGCACCATCACACTTTAAAGAAATCTTTCATGCATATTTAATCAGGGCTTTGCTGCAGAAATTACTGTTTCAGTATTTTAGCTTCTAAAATAACTGGAAAGAAAGGAAAGGCCACTTCCCTAAAGTCTATGCATGCATGGTGCTTAAAACTCAAATTTAAGACAACTCTCCTTTTGTCAGCCATTGTCACTATCAGATAAGCAAATTTCAGCTGTGAGCTCTGCCCATCAGCAGGATTTTTCTTCTGTTTGCTTGTTTTCATCCAAGTAGTGTTTTTAGGCCAGGGATTTGAAAATCATAATGTCAGCATCATGTCATTACTACCCAGTAAACCATGACAACTTGCCAGGATTTTTGCCCTTGAATGTTATAATGAATTCACAGAACATCAAGATGAAAAAGAAGATCTGAAAAAAACCAAGTAATATTTACTAAACAAAGCTTCTGTGGTGCTGCGTTATGCTTAATTTGGTTAAAACATTTGAGCCCCAGCTTTATAGACCTCCTGCAAGGTATTCAATTTCATAACACACAGTAAAATACCCAGAATTCAGTGTTCACTTCCAGGCATCTAACAAAGTGACAATACTATCAGACAAGACAGGTAACTAAATGCAGTTGCGTGAGTGCTACATTTAAATAAATGAAAAAATATTATTCCTTTAAGATTCATATATTTGGATCATTCAATAAATGCAGAGTTCTTAAATCACACCTACAGTAAGCCAGTTACCATACATTCAGTTCCACTGCACAGAAGCATTGTAAATTCCCCACAATAGCTCATCTGCAATTTTCCGATCCAAAGTACAAATTACAATCCGTTACATTTCCTCTCATGCTTAGAAAATTGGATACAATGGGATCCTAAATACACATTAGTAACTTCTAACATACCAGATGCTAGATCATCGGCCTCAAATTGCAACTCTGTATTGATACATTCCATCGATCACAAGAAAATGACCACGGAAAAACTGGGTCTTACCTTATCCTTTTCATGGGGAAGGAGACACACTGGAGGGAGACAGGAAAGAGACTCAAAACTCTCCTTCCCATCAGCATTAGTGGTTGCTTTAGTGTTGAGTTGGTACAGAGGTCCATCCTTAAGAAGCCTACCATGGCCAACAGCACGTTTGACAGCTAATCGTAATTGCTGGTGAAAAATGGAGGCAGCGCTCCCTCCAAATAATGCAGATACGTCTTTCTGACCTTTCAGAAAGCGCTCGATGTTCTTCAAGGATGAGCCACTAGACTCAGCCAAGCCCTCAATTGCCCGTTTAATAAGTTTATTCCAGTCCACATTTGGTTTACCATCCAACTTGCCATGGTTCCGAGGCTTCGGAAGTGCTATTCTCCCAGGATTATCAGGATCCTTGTAGGAGTTGAGACCCTTGTTGGAGACTTTTAAAATAGTTCCATCTTTAACACTCAACTCTAACTGTTCCAGAACAGTTTTGCGGTCCAAACCATGTGAAGACGACACTGCATTGCATATCCTCTCCTCTGAAGGACGCTGTTTTTGCTTCTTTACCTTTTTGATTGCCTCCAAAATCCACTCTGTATACAGCGGGTTGGCGAGTTTTACCATGGTGAAGAATTCTGTATATCCATAGAGTCGTTATCCTTTATCCTGATGCTGAACGAGCTTCAAACGATGAGAAAACAGATCCTCGAATGATGGGAACCAGCTAACCATAGCATACACGTTTTCTGTCTTGAATTAAACCTTCTTTCTCAAACATTATTTGTTTTCACACTGAAGAGAAGAAAACAAAACAATTAAAGACTTCTATTACTCTTTCCAATAAATCCCGTAACAGCTTCACAAAAGGTTTTTCCACAAAGGTATAAAGATTTCAGCATTATCTCACCTGAGCTTCTGGTCTCACAATCAAAAGAACTCTAATGTTAGGCCTGGAAGAAAACAAGACAGATATTAAAAAAAAAAAAAATTATGAAGAAAAAAAAGTAGCAGACAATGTTAATTCATTAAACACATAGTAGAGTTTTAAGTCACTACAGTTCTGAAATACTCAAGTAATACTTCAGATTTTATCTTCACTACTAATAAAAGCATCCATTAGCACTAAAATTACTCCATGCAACCTCGAGAAAAGTGTTCTTTTCATTTTGATCCATTAGTCAGTATACATTCTATACCAAGTTTTGTATCACTGCTGAGAACTCCATATATTAATATTTGGGGGGAAAAAGAAAGCCACAACAAACATCTTAAAAGAGCGGCAGCTCTCTTAATTTTTACACATGGAAGACACTGCCTGAAACTTCAATAGAAAATAGGAATAACCAAGACTCTTGAGCAAACAGCAGGAAACTTTCAGAGAACTTTCACAAGTGTAATCATAGGTCTGTTTCCCTTCTACGAAGAAAAGCTATGACAGTTGTTCCATAAAGGAAAAAAGTGAAGAAACACAGCTGGAGACTGTAATTAAATGTTCCACTTTTAGAGGCCATAGAAAAAAGAATACAATATAATTTTCAGTATTGATGAGGCACACTGGAAACACTTGAGGACAAATAGGTGACCATACACAGCGTAACAGGAATGCTTATGACATCGCTAATTAAAGATGCTGGTGAAACGGTATAAGGCTTTACGTCAGAGCCTTAGTTAGTTAACTTTAAAGTAGCTTTTTGTAAGTGTGATAACTGCCTGCTGTGCTGAAGTTCTACTTCAGGAGTACACTAGTACACTATCCGAGAAGGATCTGTAAATTGTTTCCTGCAAGAAATAACGATTTTTTCCAAGGGAAGTTTTAGACAAGAGCTAAGTCGACAACACATTTATCCTGTTCTGCTTTCTAGTAATTACTGAAGAATTTATCAACACAGAGAACACATTAGCATACAGACATCAGACTCAGCAGCAGAGTTCCACACGGCCTGTACTGGAAAGATTCTGAACAACTGCTTAAACCAGAAAGGATTCAGTGCTTGCCTAGAGTTCTTTTATTCTGCGAACAACAGATGTAAAGGGAAATATGGTCCTCGACACCTGCCCTCCTCGCACAGCAGAGATGCGCTCCCGCGGTGCCCCTGCCTGCCTGAATCCCGAGGCCCGGAGGATTCCTTCCCGTGTCCCTAGCAGAGCTCCGGCGCAAGGCGTTATGTAACCGTCCGGCCAGGCCGGGGCAACACTGGGACGGCCCCAGTGCCGGTGGGTCACCCGCTCTCTCGCTCTCTGCGTGACAAGCGACCCCTGCACCTGCTACCGCTCGTCCCCATCCCCACCGCGGGCGGGTCCCGCACACGGAGCCCGGAGGGGCGCACTGCTTTAGTAGAGACTCGCGCCGGGGAGATCGGGAAAAGCGGGGCGCAGGCCGCAGCCGCGGCAGGCAGCCGAGCCCCACGCAGCTCTCCGTCCTCCCGGACACGGGCAGTGCAGCCCGGCCAGCTCCTCGCACTGGTACGGCGGGGCCCGCGCCCGCCTCAATCGCGCTCTCTCGCGCCAGACACCGAACGGAGCTCAGCTCGCGGACCCCCGGCCGCTCCGCCCACCTCACCCGCGCCGTGCCACGGCCGCCACCGCCCCGAAGCGTAGGCCTGGCGAGCGCAGCGGGAGCGGACGGCAGGGCCGGGCCTGGCGCAGAGCGGCGGCGGGGCCGGAACAGGCCGCGAGCCTGGAGCGCCCAACAGGCCTTCCCCTTCCCCAGGCCACGAAGCTCGCCAGCCGCCTGTCCCCGACTTCCTCGGCATCGACCACCCGAGCCGGCGCTGCTCGGCCAGCGTTACTTACCGAGGCCCGCGAGCGCCGGAGCCCGGGAGGTGAAGGCCGGACGGCGGCGAAGCCCGAAACTNGCAGACGGCCGCCGCGAGGCGCTGTGGAGCCGCAGCTGCGCCACCGCTACGCCTCCGCGGGCGGGGGGGACGGGGCCACGCTTGGGGCCGCCCGAGCGGAGTGGGCAGACCGCTCCCGCCCGGGAGCGAGTGAGGGAAGTGGCAGGGCCGGGTTTGGCCGGGGGAGTGAGCGTCGCGGCGCCGGTCCGTGTGCGGGCAGGCGGCGGCGCTCGGTAAAGGCTGACTGGAAGCGCGCTTGGGAGGTAGCGGTTGCAGACCTGGGCGTCTCGCTGTGGCTGTGCGGAACCCCCGTGCTCCGGGAATGTGGGCTGCGGCCGCCGGAGGCTACGACCGCCGAGAACCGGGCAGGGTGGTGGGAGGGCTCGGGCTGCCGGGAGCGCGCTGGCGATAGCTACCCATACCCTGAAAAGAAGGAAATTCCTCTCTTAGGCTTAGTTAAGCTTGCGCTTGAAACCGCCACTCTAGGTTTTTACCGAAGTTATGTGGAATTCTGAAATAACGATACCATTTAGCTCTAAAAGCGAGTACTCTTTACCTGTGCCTCTTCATCTGTGCGCAAAGAAGGGCTGCTCTATCCTTGGCCATCTTTGCCAGGTAATATGTGTAATTTTCTGACGTATTTTACTATGTAGAGTAATGCCTAATACGCTGTCAAAACATTAGGTGTCCCACGTGACAGTACCTTGAGAGCTCTCTAGGTACTTCAGTGTGGCTGCGCAAAACTGGCTGTTCCTCGCCGACATCAGAAGGGGCCTGTTAGAGGTCCAGTCTTGGCTCGATCACACCACAGGTTCTCCTCCGCTCTGCGGAGGTACAGCGTTCCACTGGCATGTGCTGAAGCTTGGCAGACGTGAACAAAGAGCAGACTCTTATTTAAAATAATTCTCTCTTAGGTTCTATTTACTTGAAAGAGTCTCATTTTGTTACGCATTCTGTATGGCTGCGTGCTGCATGCAATTCTCTTACCTTTTGTAACCTCTAGATGAACTTACCAGTTGTGTTTACACATTATAGATTTTTTCACCATTGCCTTAAAGGACACCTATTGTGTAAAGTTTCCTGTGAGCTTCTGTTTTTAGAAAACAAAAAATAAAATCTTAAGAAATGTTCTAGAGACAGAGTTGATAAAACAAACATTTTGTTTTCTGAATGGCTTTGTTTTAGTGTCTTAATGTGGGAAGTTTCTCTTTTGACTAAGAGGAATTACTTTGATGTTTTAACAGTAAGTTTTTCAGTGTGAAAGTTAAATGTTCCCAGTGAGTTGCTTATTAGTTGAAGCAAATGGAGTTTGAGGTGCTATTTTGCAAGGTACTGTACAAACGGTTCAGTTTCTGCCACGTAGACTGCAGAGGTCTGGCCTTGTCTTGTCAGAGTTGGATTCTCCCAACAAATTAATCTTCTCACACCTCTTCCCAAGTCTTCAAGTCTGCAAGGCTTCCAAATTATAAGGCTGTCTTAAATTACAAGGTTGTGATGCTATATTCAGAAAAGCTAATAGAGACATAAATGCAATTTCCAGATGAGAAACTAAAGCAAGACTAAGAGGATGCAGTACGTAACAGTGAAACCCAATTGTGTTCCTACAACTGTGTCAATCTATAGACTATTCTGTTTCAGAATTGGCAGTAGGTTATTATTAGCAACCTTGCAAAACTAATTGGTTTTGTAGACTATTATAAATAAAAAATGGCCTGTTTTTGTCAACTCTGTCTTGTATTTTCACAAGACAAGCTAACAGCTAAATCATCAGAATTCCTGCATATGGCAAACTACAGATGGTAAGGAATTGTTTTATTGTAAAGACAGTGATGTTTTGGCAGCACCATTTTGTAGCACTGCTCTTTGACTGCGCATAGTTTTCTCTTTAGGTTCACACAATGAAAGTAAAGTACCCTTCGACTGAGGAGTTTTCAGGCTGTCCTTAAGTTAACCAGCAAAATTAAATTCTGTTCTGGCAGCATATTCTGTCGTGCTTCCCTTTAAGTTCCAGTTTCTATAAGCTCCCAAACCATTGTGCAGACTTTCAGAACAAAGCATGGTCTAATGGTTTGGAAGCAGGTAGGCTTCCCTCAACAACCTTTTCCACTGGTGTGCAGAAATAGGAAGTTACCATATGGTTGCTTTTGTATCAGCAGCAATGTTCTTGATGGCTAAGAAAGCTGAAGCAACTGTAGGAAAAATAGGAAAGTGACAACATAATAAACTGGATAAAATAAAATTCTGATGATGGGTACAGGCAGTCAGAGGGAAATGACAGGATTTAAATAGTGTAATATACTGTCAAAATTGAATTGCACTTCATCAGACAATAAGGAAATGTCTGAATTAAAAAGGCATATCCCATGACTTTTGATCTTAAGATCCGGGTTAGATACAAAACTATTTTGTGTTTGATGGAGAACCAAATGTACAAACGCTGTATGTTGCCAGTTTAACTATGTTCTGCTGCTTTCTGTCGGTGATATCTGTAAGACTCCCAATAATACAGTTTCCTCATAGACTGATGTGATAATCTTTACAGTGCCTTTTTGTTAAAAGTAAACTGATTATATTAAAATAATAATTTACTTTACATTTAGAAGTGATGTAATTAAATTACGAATTGCTGCCTCTGTGTTCCTCTCAAATGTGTAATTCATCACGGTAATTTAAGTTAGACATTAAAAACATTATTTGATGTTTAAAAAATGCATTTGTTACAAATAATGACCATAAAAGAGAAATTGATATATAGGTCATTTCTCCTTCATTATTTTACCACTATAGGAAAAAGCTCATCTAGTCCAGGCAGAATTACCTAATGCTTTAAATAAGGATGTATGCATACAGTAGTATTGAAAGGTAGCATCAGAGTAAGTGAACTGATCTGTGCCCCATTTTTGGGAAAGAACAGCTTCAATGAATCCACAGAAATATATAGCAGTTCTGAACTGGGCCTTTTTTTGCGTTCTGACATAATTTGTCACATCTTCCAGACTTGGGGATATCACCGCTTAAAAGATTTGCCCACAATCATGGAGCACAGTTGGGTGTGAAATCTCAGACCTCAGTCTCTCCGTGCTGGTGCAACAGTCTGACCTTCCTTCCAATGTAAGAAAGGCTGTGTGCTCAGACAGCTTGTTTGACGGGCTACAAAGGACTGCTTTTCTGTTGTTCTGTATGTTCCCAGCAGTGTAGTAGGAAAATTATTTGTCATGGCTTGTCTTACTCAGAAGTCCAGGGATCTGCTATATGAGCATGAAACACTTAATTATGCAAATGAATAAATTGGTCGAGTATTTAGGTACATTTGGCATGACAGTTGTTTTCACGCCAGCTGGATTCTTCTGCGGTGTTACTCCGTGGTGAACGAACCAGAAAATAATTTAGTGAAAAACGTTCCCCTAGCTGCTCCTCCCTTGCACAAGCCGGGTTATTTCCACATTTCATGGACTATACACAAGTTCCCCTCTGGAAAGGGGACCCCTAAACACCGATGAGGAGCCGGAGGGGTAGCCGGACCGCGAGCGACCTCCGCCGAACGAAGGGGGAACGTGCAGCGGCCTCCGTGTGGGACATCCCCGGGTCGCGATGGTGCCGCCTGGCGGGGGCAGCCCTGCGTAGCTTCGGGCCTGAGGACCTCGCGCGGGCCGCCCCCTGCTGTGTCAGGTGTGTAACGGGAGGGGGACGGAATCGGTCGCGGAACAGAGACATGGGACACAGGACACGTGGCGGGTGGGGCACTGCCGGGCGCGATCCCGTACCCGCCAGGACCTTCGTCCGGCCGCTGCCGGGATAGTTACAGAGCGTCAGCGCACCATGCTACTGCGTCATGAGCCGTGCGCCTCACCGCCTTATGGGGCCCGGGGGTGGGCGGGTCGCCCAATCGCAGCACTCGCTGCAGAGACCCGGCCCGAGTGGTGGGAGGGTGTTTGTCCGCGCGCCGGGGGCGGTGCTTGCGTCAGCCATG
>VYXC01005573.1:187-45650 GCA_013397175.1 Platysteira castanea | reverse complement strand
GACTGCGGGGGGGATTTCGGGGGGCGGGGCCTGTGTGGGGAGCACTCTGGGGGGTTTCGCTCCGGCCCAGCCCGGCTCCGCCGCAGCCATGATCCACAGTCTGTTCCTGATCAACGCCTCTGGGGACATTTTCCTGGAGAAGCACTGGAAGAGCGTCGTCAGCCGCTCCGTCTGCGACTACTTCTTTGAGGCGCAGGAGCGGGCCTCGGAGGCGGAGAACGTGCCGCCGGTGATCCCCACGCCGCACCACTACCTCCTTAGCGTCTACCGCCACAAGATTTTCTTCGTGGCCGTCATCCAGAGTGAGGTGCCGCCGCTCTTTGTCATCGAGTTCCTGCACCGCGTCGTGGACACGTTCCAGGTACGGCCGAGGGGCGTGGACCCCACTGGCTGGAGCGGAGGAGCCTCGGCACGGCCGCGCTGTGGGGGAGAACGGGTGGGCGGCGCAAAGAACCCCTCTGGTTCGCAGCAATTAGTTTTTTCTTGTTTCCTGTCACGTAATTTTCATGCTGCCTTTGTGAAGATATAGACAGGGCTTGCCGTAGTCGAGAATTTACTGCCTAGGATTACGATGGATTCGGGATCTACCTGTGCTCACAGGATGAAGCTTTCAGCAATCAGTATTTCTGTTCTGCACCCTTATCTGCTCTGGGAACTGTGAACTAAGACCAAGCTGGCCTTTTTCTCACAAGGAGCTTTTGCAATTCATAGCCACGTGCTTTAATCAATTAGTGACAACCTACCCGTGCGCTTACATCTAGTGATGCTTCTTGGAAGCTTCCTAAAGCAGTGAGCTGCAGGGATTGCCCAGGGTAGCTGTGTTCCCTCTGTACTATGGTTGACATGACTTCTGATCAGTTTGGGAAAACGGTAAAGATGTCTGCCTTCCGCCTGCCAACAACAGGATTGTGTTGTCTGGATTTGAAATGTCTTGTGACCAGCATCTTGCCAGAATACAGGAAATGTGTGTGCTTGGCCAAACAAGTATCATGGGAGCTTTTGCTTCCAAGATGTCAGTTAGAACCTGACTGTATTCTGAGTTATGCTTCTCTGACTTCAGGGAGTGGATTGGCCGTTCGGGCCAGCAGTGGATTGTGTCAGGCTCTTAGGTCTTGTTTTTTATGAGGGTATGAGGCATGAGTGTGTCGTCACTGGCTTAGATGTATATTAAAATCTGATATCTCTGAAAAAGAGTGTTTGTAATGCAGAACTAGGATTTCTCTACTGTCACAGTATACGTATACTCATTCTTTATACAAAACGCCTGATCTCTTTAATTGCTGTAAGTAACTAGAAGCTCGGGTTTGTGTTTGTGCACATGCACTTGCTCTCTCCTGAAAGATGCTTGAAGTCCACATAGAACAAGACAGTAAGTAAATCAAGTGTTCAATTTTAAACATTGCTGAATTAGTTGGGACCGCTAATGCGGGTATTTGCCACCTTGCTGGAGCAGTGGCAGAGGTGTGCTCAGAGTTGTACATGTCTATGGGAGTGGTGTGTCTGATGTGCTTGTAGCAATACAGGGAGTTTTGGTGTTGTTTTGCTTCCTCCAAGAAGGGGCTCTATTTGTTCCTGTGTGGGAGGGCACTGGACTGAATGCTCACTAAGATTTTCTTTCAGAGATTGTTGAGTAATTCTTTCTTTTGCACAGGATTATTTTGGCGTCTGTTCAGAGGTAATAATCAAGGACAATGTTGTGGTGGTTTATGAGGTGCTGGAGGAGATGCTGGACAATGGCTTTCCATTGGCAACAGAGTCTAATATTCTTAAGGAACTGATAAAACCGCCTACTATTCTGCGAACAGTCGTCAACACCATCACAGGTACAGGGAAACGAGAAGAAGATAAACTGTGGAGTACAGGTGGCAATATTCCTGCATAAGCAAATTAGGACATGGGTGAAGAAAATTCATGTTGTCCCATACCATTCATGCAGCACAGGCGTATTTAGGGAGTCATGTGGTAGTGCTTTGCTTTGAGGTTCCTTCCAATTTCAGCAGCAGCTGCACTTTGGTTTTGCATTTGGCTTTGGTCTGATTTGGGGTTTTTTAACCTAAAAGAGTCAGATTACATTTTCAGTTACAGCCATGACATGACTTCCAGGATGAGTTAATTTGACGTGAGTTTACACATCCCCATGTGTAGACACTTCCCCATGCATGACTGTGGTATGTTTTAGAGCTGGATGTAAGAGAGATGTACATTTTTGGAGTACAGGGAGTCTTGAGGAGCAATTGCTCTCCTACAAAGAAACAGAGATTCTCAGGGATTAATTACAATTAAGCTCTATGAGGCCAAGGACTTGTTCTGCAGCATTGCCTGACTTCTGTGGTTGTTGATTCCCTTTCTTTTTCCAGGAAGCACTAATGTGGGTGACCAGCTTCCCACTGGACAGCTCTCAGTCGTGCCTTGGAGACGTACTGGTGTAAAATATACCAACAATGAGGCCTATTTTGATGTGATTGAGGAGATAGATGCAATCATTGACAAATCGGGTATGGAAGTTGCTCCAGGCTAAGACGAAGATAACTGGTCCCAGTAGTGCCTGAAGAGAGAGTTAGGTTTTCAAATAGGCGCACCTTCATCCAAGTGTGGGAAGCTGTTCCTGTTTTTACTCTGGAACGTTGCTAACTTGTATGTTCTATTCAGTCAAAAATTTTACAGAGGCACCAAGATTTTCACTTGTCCTTGTTCTTGAGGTCTCATAAGCAATTCTATATTTGGAAAATAGAAGATGAGTAAAAATTGTGCATAGCACTTTCTCTTTAGTATTTGTGCATCTTAGTCTTGTTAGAATTGGGAGCTACTGTCATTGGCCATTAAAATGGACATTGCTGGTGTCCATGGTTCTTAACTGAATGAACCTTCTAGAGGAGTCATTGAGAATGATAAAAATGTTGAGCAGGCAACATAATGAGCCATGACATGTCATTAAGAAAATAGATTTCCTTCCTTCTCACTGATAGTTTTTCCACTTCGGGATTTTTTTGATCAGGTTCACATAACCACCTGTGTTTACTTTATTGTTACAGGTTCCACGATTACTGCTGAAATCCAAGGGGTAATTGATGCTTGTGTCAAGCTGACTGGGATGCCAGACCTTACCCTGTCCTTTATGGTAAAGCTCAAGGATGTATTTTTACTTAAGTATTTTGAAAGAGGTTTCCCAGCCCTGCTGCTAAGATTGCAGTCTCGTGATGATGGATTCCAGTACATCAGAATCTGGGTATGCCAGACGAAAAGAGAAAGAAATTACAATGAGAACTCATCAGGAACTTCAGCAACGTAGAGCCTAAAAGGGCTTTTTCAGATTCTTTGTTTAAAAGCACAGGTAATGCGTGCTGTGACAAAGTTTTTGAGATACAGTGGTGCTTTAAGCAGACATCCTGAAGGGCCTTCTCTTTTATGAGTATGTACCAATGCAATTATGTGACATGACTAAGTTTTCTAAAATAGGATTTAAAATATCCTAAAAAAGGATAGAGGTTATTGAATATTGCTTTCATGTGGATATAGCAGCATCAGACATGTCTGAATGTAGACACTTTCCAGTGGTCAAGAATGTGTCAATTGGTAGGCCCTTCGTGGATAGAAGACTGATAAGAAGAGGAGGTCATTTTAAGTTGTATTGCCTTCACAAACCTTGTGACTTTCTTTTTGTTTCAGAACCCTCGGTTACTTGATGATGTCAGCTTTCACCCATGTGTGCGTTTTAAGCGCTGGGAGTCAGAGAGAATACTCTCCTTCATTCCACCTGATGGAAATTTCCGCTTGCTGTCCTACCACGTCAGTGCTCAGAAGTAGGTGATGAATCTGGTGCTGTGAATTATGAAATTTGGATCTTTCTGGCTAGGAAGAAGATAAAAGAAGGAACTTTTAAGATGAAGTGGCATGTTGAGTCAAGTGGTAGAAATAGAGGCTCATGGTAACTTGCATTTGTCTTTTTTTTAATTACATGTTTTCTCCTTGTTTGGAGCGGTGATTCTATAATTTCTTTCTGGTCAGCCAGCATTTTTCAAAGACTACTAACAGATAAACAAAGTAGTGAGGGAAAGAATTAGGCAGTGCAGAGTAATCAAGCTGTTGATTTCATAAGTTTATAAAAACTTTTTAGAATAAAACAAGAAAGTTTGGTGCTCCTATTGGGTTTTTGACATCTCTTTTAGTAGAACAACAAGTTCTTGTCCACGTTTGCACTCTTTTCTAGAAGCAGCTTGCCAAGTACTATTTGGGGTTACAGCTGCTGAAGAATTTTGCTGGACCTTTGTCAGATTTATCTCTAGTAGATGAAAAGGAGTGGGAAATGCAACCAAAAGCACAAACATGAAGTTCAAGTGCTGCCGCACTGCTGGGAACTACTTGCCAGCCTGGTTGTGACATGCAAAAACATTTCTCATCCTTTGCTCAAGCCTCCTGTTTTATTGGATGTAGTTTCCTGTTCTGATAAAAAATAATAGGATACCGCAAGCTTGATTACAAAAAGTGTAATTAAGACTTGAGAATGGAATCCTGACTTTGCTCCTAGCTCAAACAAATGGGTGTAGGATTTCATTCTCTTTTAAGCAAATATGAAGGCAAGAGATTGACAAGGACTTTCTGTTTATGTCTTTATTCTAGTCTTGTGGCAATTCCTGTCTATGTGAAGCACAACATCAGTTTCCGTGATAGCAGCTCACTGGGACGGTTTGAGATCACAGTGGGGCCGAAGCAGACTATGGGGAAGACTGTAGAGGGAGTGATGGTCACTAGCCAGATGCCAAAAAGTGTCTTAAATATGACCCTTACACCCTCTCAGGGAACACATGTCTTCGATCCAGTTACAAAGGTAAGAGGAAAGAGAGAAATTAGATAAATTTTTAAAAAAATCATTCTTATCTATCAGAAAATGCAGTCAAGCTGTTCATGCTTACATGAACATTTCCATGAACACTGCTTTGCTGAAGGCAGTATGTCGGGAGGAGAACTTTTTCTGAACAACTGCATACTAGGAGTTTTCTTAATCCCCAGAACAAATACCTTAGTTTGTGAGTGGATTGTAGTTCTGGCTACTTGGTGTGCGAAGAAAATCCAAGCGCTGGTCTTGTATGATGGGACATTAGTTTGGTGGATGACTTACAAATGTCTGCATATCTAGTTGTCACACCCAGCGCTGTATGTTGGTCTTTTGCAAACACTAAGGGTTGGTTAAGGGTCTTGATTTGGTTTGGGGTGTTCTGGTTTTGTTGTTTGAGCCTGAGGAGTTAACTTTTTTTTTCCTTCTTGCAAACTTTATTCTGATGGGCTTACCCATGGGGCCTTTAGCACAAATAGTGGAAATATTATTCATTTTAGGCTTTTGGGGAGCCTCATGGAAAGAGAGGGAGAACAAAGGTTCTGAGGTGTCTGCTCCTTGATCCTGTGTCTGGCCAATATGAAAGGCAAGATACTAAGAAAAAGACGTTTTTCGTAGAGAAACATTAAAAGCTGTCATTGGAAGGGGGCTCTTCTTTAGAGGGTGTTAACAGCATTTGAGTTTCACTGCTGCATTCTCTGTTCCTTAAAGTTACTGTCATGGGATGTTGGGAAAATAAACCCCCAGAAACTACCAAGCCTGAAGGGGAGCGTGAGCCTGCAAGCCGGGACATCAAAACCAGATGAAAACCCCACCATTAACCTACAGTTTAAAATTCAGCAGCTGGCTATATCTGGTAAGTGATTGTGAGGTAAAGAAGTGGAATGTTCTCTGCTGTGCCAGTGCTCATTCTGCATGTAGCTGAAGTAACTTCACAAACCTCCTGAAGTACATTCTGCCTGAAACATGTTCTTAAAGCAAAAAAGTTGTCTGCTTTGACTATAGATATATGGATTTGTTCTTTCTGGTGGTCTGCAAAACAACTTGCATACATTTCCTTGCATTTTAGGCTTGCCGACCTATAAAAAAGTTTAGGGATGTGTTTGTAAAGAATGATTCCAGCAATTAGCAGCTGACAACTTTTCTCCGTTCTGTCTACTGCTTGCTAAAACTTTCCCTGTGCTTTTCGCACCACTAGTATGATCTTCTGTCCCTTTATCCCAAAGGCCTGTCAGCTTTGTTTGTGGCAGCAGTCAGTCTTACGCTGTGTTTGTTTGCCTTTAGGACTGAAGGTGAATCGCCTGGACATGTATGGGGAGAAGTACAAGCCATTCAAGGGGATAAAATACATGACTAAGGCTGGCAAGTTCCAAGTCCGAACCTAGAGGCTCCTGATAGTGAAGAAGAGAGCTTTTCCTGTTTCCTCTGTCCCTGGCTGTTGGATGCAGCCTCTTATCCCATCCATCTATTTAGGGTTGCTCCCTTGTCTGTAGTAGCATGAGAAGGAAAGCCAGTGCTCAGAGTGCTGGAGAACAGGGAAAAGTAAGGTTGACCTGAAACCACCTCATCCCTACCTGAGTCTGAAGTATTTGGAACAACAGCATATGGGAGAGGTGCTCAGGTCCCTTAGGATTAGTGACTCAGCTATATAAGCTTGTATCACCTTCCTTTTGCTGTCTCAGAGGAAATTCTAGGGATTTATGGCCTTTTGTAACTCCTCTTCCTTATATTTTGTTTGGCTTTTTATCCCTTTGTAGATGTTACAAAGTTGAATTTCCACAAACTTCAACTCCAATGTGATGATCCCGCACCTGCCTTTCTGTATCACTGGGTGTTAGGGTGGAGAGCTGTATAGTTCTTGGCAGCAGGGAGAACATCTAGCCATTCTGCCTCAAAAGGACTGGAAGAAGTGGAAGGGTAGATTGTTCCACCCAGGATGGGAAGTTGAGAAGCCTGAGATTGGGGATGGTGCCACAAAGGGAGGAAGGGAAGAAGTGCATTCTTTCTCTAGGTATTTCATAAGGCATCCTGGTCATCAAGTATCTTGAGTCTCTTGAATACAGACTTGAAATACATTCAGATCTTGTAACTGATGGATGGGCAGTGGCATCTGCATGTAATTCTGTTTCTCCTCTTATTTCATCAGTTTGAAGGTAGGAATTCTCCTAGCCTATTTGGGGAATCAGAAGAGACAGATAGAGGAACTTTTGTGGAGACAGTACTGATGGAAATTGAAGCTGTGGCTACATGAAGATAGCCACTGTCCTAGTAACTTGTTGGTACCTCTTTTTGCCTCTGCTTGCCTGTTGCAAATGAAGGTGATGCTGCTGTTCTCCTGCTCACTGATGTCTTTCTTTGAGATAATTCTGACCTGGTACCATTGTAGTGTTCCTCCTGCCCTACCTCATTTCAGTTCCTGTGCCACTCAGGTGCTGTGCAGATGGATTCAAACCTACGCCAGATTTTTCACTGGGATCATCTCTTCCTCAAGAGCTGTTGCTATATCTGCCCATTCCAGCTTGTGGTACATCTCTCTGTTCAGCAGAAATAGGAAATGAGAGGCATCTGCAGTGTTCATACTGTCTGTAACAGGCTCTTTGGCCACTACATGCCAATGTGTTTTCTCTTGGTAGCAGAACTTGGACCTAAACCGCTGTACACGTGACCACACG
The DNA here is from genome assembly GCA_013397175.1 of Platysteira castanea. NCBI lineage: Eukaryota > Metazoa > Chordata > Aves > Passeriformes > Platysteira > Platysteira castanea. The sequence continues at coordinate 38,147 of VYXC01005573.1, read as the reverse complement.
TACGTGTCTGTGGAGTCCAGCATGTACAGTTCATGCTTGTGAACAGAACAGGGTGACCCTAAACGAAGGATAGCATTCATTACAGCTTGCACGTGGTGGATACTTGCAGTGGATGAGTGGCATCTCGCTGGTGGAATTGCAAGTTCTGGTGCAACTGAAGAATTCCATAGCAGGTGGCATTCTGCTGAGGTAACATTACTGCTGAGCATGTTCAGTGCAAACAAAACCTTCAACGAGATCAATAAAATCAATTTTTACATGTCATCTGTGTCATTTCAGAGTGGTTTGTGCAGGCTTTACAAGAAATACAGTTGGTATTTGAGGAGGAAGGTAAATTATGCCAATTGGATTGTGTATAGTGGGTGCCTTAGGGAGATAAATGTCTTTATGCAGTTGGCATTGTAAACCTGGGACTAAGTCACTGTCTGAAAAGCTAAAATTAATTACTTTTTTGGTAATTTTTCTTAGTGTTTCCCAAAAGGAGTGCTGAGCATTTCCTGGAACCTCAAGTGAAAATGTCTTTAGGAATGCAGCTGAGCCATTTTTGTTTACTGGGTTGGGTAGCATGCTAAGGGCAATGCTTTGATTATGAAGACAATTAAATACCTCATCACCTTCCTGCTCCTCAAGTATTGATACTGTCCTTTGGCTTTGTAGATTTGATTTTTAAAGATTCTTTTATTTACTGCTGAAGTGATGCATGTTACTCGAGATACTGCAAAGTTTCTTATATACATACAGGCATCTGGCCCTTATGACATACCTGTCTGAGATGGCTGCAAGTTCCTGTGGAACATGAAGTAAGGCAGAAGGGGGAAATGGGGAACAACATCAATGACAGAAGTTGGACGTAAGAAGGACTTCTGGGAGGGAAACATGAGGTGCAGCCATGTACTTCAGTTCCAACAAATGCTGATGTTGACTTGGGTTCTGACAGAACTCAAGTATGACAATATCAGCTGCAAAGTCAGATGAAAGGAAGCAGGCAGATGGCAGTAGTTACTCCTAGACCTCATCTCAAGATGGTGCCACTGTGTGCTGGAAGAGGACAAGTAGGGGTAAAAACCATGTAAGAAGTGGAAAAGTTGATGAAGAGATGGAAACCATCTCAGGGTTTTTTTTAATCAGGGAGGGATGTAATGAGTAAACAAACCAGAGAAAGGCAGTTAAATGCACTGAGCAGCAACTTCTGAGAAATGAAATGCAAGTTAAAGTAAGGGTGGAGAATACTAGATGCTAGGTATTGGACAAGGATTTGGTAAATCTCCCAGATTAAGGACCTATTACAAAATGAAGGATAAAGAGGCATTTGTAAAACTTTGGGGTTGATTCTGGGCCATTCTTTTAGTCAACTACAGAGAAGATGTCTCAGAAGACAGACCAGGATGGAAGGAATGAACAAGTGCAGAGATGGCAGCTAGGGCTTATCTAGCATTCTTTGTCAACTTGGATATTTCGTGTAATGGCATTTTCCAAGAGTTGGTAATAGCTGTGAGGTAAAACTGTTCTCTGCAGCTTACATTTTCATAGGTTGTATTTTTCTAAAAGAGATCAGTGTCAGGTGTGGTTCAGTTACATTTTATTGGTGGCTGTTAGATTGCCCTGAGCTCAAATACTCTATTTAATAGACTGTTTGAATTGCAAAACAAAAGTTGCCTTCCCGAGGCCACTGACTCGTGTTACTCAGTGAAAGAGTTTAGACCGTTTTACAGGCTGCAGGTATTTGGCAGGCTTGGGAATGCCAGGATAGCAAGGCACAAGAGCACTTGGAAGTGGGCTTAGGGGAAATGAAGGGAAATTCATTTGTACTTTTCTCAAGGTTAATAATAAAACTAGCAACAACAACAAAAAATCACACCAAAAACCTGAATTGTGACTCTTCATTAAAAAACATATTTTCACCTTCCACTGGCTGGAATATGAGACTTGTTGCTGAAGCTAACTAGACTTTCACCACTGCTCCTCTGAGGCCATTAGAGAAGATCCCTTTGAGCTCAGTTTCTAAGGTGGTAGCTATAAAGTCACAGACCATTTGTAAACCCGCCATTTACAAAACTCCTTTGAGAGAGTAATGGCCATCTTACCATATCTCTCTTCTATACCTGCTTATATAATAAGATTCTATTTGAGAAGTTGTTGTGCTAGTAGGTTATCAGAGAGTTCCTTAAAAACTGCAAGAGTCAATATTTGGAGTTACAGTGTTTCGAATTTCCCAAATACAGCAGGCTCATTTTCTAACTACCGATTGATACTAAAGCTAAATTCCTTTTGCACCCTCAATACAATGCTATCCTTTTGTAAAATGGTAGTTACATCTGCTTTCTCATTACTAAACAATGGGACAAAAGAGAAGCTCTCAGAGAGGTTACTCTTAGGATGTGGATATATAGCACTTAGCATCACATGGCAGCTGCAGTGCAAGGAAGTAATGCTGATTAGTAAGATTCTGATTCATGGTGACTTGGTTGTACCTGTCCTGTCTTCTGTTAAAGGACAAAGGCATTCTTGTGACATCTGATTTGGCCTTTACTTGTGGATTTAAATCTAGCAGGCACTTGAAACAGCTACCAATACACTTGTCCTTTGTTTTGCCCTGCTGCACAGAAGAGAGAGCTTTTGCTTTCATATCAGATTAAAAGGCATAGAAATTCAATAGTCAAAAATATGCATTGATTCTGTGGCAGATTCGGGCTGTTGTTAAATTTTTTACCTATTCCATTACCAGGAGCAAGACCAAGTGAAAGAATAAATGTCCTAATAAGCATGCCATCCTGAACTTGCCCAGAGAGTTTAAGCTCAAACTTGGTTAATTAATCAGTTCCACACCGAAAAAGCAACTAGCATATTGATCTGGAAATAAGCAGCCCATGCCTATAGCTTTTGTTCTTTCTATTGGAAACCATCTTAAATTACCAAAGGCAAATGGTATAAGGACAGAGCTTAACGTCTTCCAATTGTACAGCCAAGGAAGGAGGGAGATGAAGTTTTCAGGAAATTAAATCTGTCCCCTTCAGTTCACACCCATTTCTGAAACAATATAGCTGCTAAAGAGAGGCATGATGTTCTCTCTTGGTTTATTCACTCAGGGCCAGAATTAATTTTTTATTGTACTTATGTGATTTGATGCAAGGTGAAAGTTTGGTGATGTTGGGGAAAAGGAGGATTATCTTCTAATAACCTGTAATAAGGAAATGAGAGTATTTTGAGAACATGCCCTTCCCACACATTGCAGTTTGTCTTCCGGTTGTACTGCAAGTCATAAGCATCTGGACAAACAGAAAGCCCTGTCAGCATATTTAAAGCGCCCAGAAGAAAGCTGTGAGGGCATGGTCACAAGACTGCAAGGGGTTCATTTTTCTTTCTCAGAGTTTCATGGTGTCCTGAATCCAGTCAAGATATCGATTCACATTTGTGTAAACACCAGGTATGTCTTTGCGGCCACATCCTATTCCCCAGCTGATGATTCCAATCAGATACATACGATCATCCTTCATACAGACCAGAGGCCCTCCAGAGTCGCCCTACAGAGAAGTAGCAGATTAATGACAATCTCCTTTTTTCTTCGTTCGGTTTTGCATTGTTTTTCCCACCCCCGCTGGCTTTAGCAGTCCACTAGTGTTTACAGAAATACCCCATATAGTATGCTCACAAATCAAGAGCTCTTAGTAGCAGTACTTTTACCGAAGTCACTTTTACGTTCCAGACTCCCTCAATGCTCCTCTTTTGGAGAGAGACACAGAAAAATGTAGCACTAAAGTGTCTGTATGGAGCTCATTTATGAAATGTAGGTTAAATGTTGCAAAGAACAAAGAGAGGAAGGCCCTTATTCAAGCTATAAAGATCCAAGGGGTTTTATATTGCTGTGCGTAACAGTAAAGCAAAATTATTAAATAGCTGTTTAAACAGAAAGGATGTGGATTGAATGCATGCCCTCCTTTTTCCTCATGTCATAGCTGCTTGTTCTTCACTACCTTTCAGCCTTTATTCTCCTTTTCTCTACTTTTCAGTAGAGGGGCACCCCCTTCCTTCTACAGAACCTCCTGCTGAGTGTTTTGTGTGCTCACATAACAGAAAATATTAGGAAATGCTGGGGTGGATTTTCCTGTTCAGTTCTGTGGTATTTCCTTTATTTGGGATTTTCAGTCTGTTGTGCTCTGGTTTGACTGCTAAAGTGTTCCCTGCCTTTCCCTCCTTGAGGGGCTGGGAAAGAAAAATGAGAGGAGCCACCAATTCTATTCTGTTCAACAAAAGTCTACCAGAGCTGCCATGTAGGCAAATGCATAACTTCTTTAAACTATTATCTGAAGCTTTTTGTTTGGTTAGGTCAAAGTACAGAGAGAAGAAAAGAGACAAGGAAAGGAAAGAAAAGAAAAGAAAAGAAAAAAGAAAAGAAAGGAAAAGAAAAGAAAGGAAAAGAAAAGAAAAGAAAAGAAAAGAAAAGAAAAGAAAAGAATCGGCTTTACCTTGCAGGCATCATCAAGGTTCCTTGTGTCTCCTGCACATAACATATTGTCTGTAACTGTCCGGTTGTCTAGATACTGTGCTGTGCACCGAGTGGCTGGGAACAATCTGACATGGCCTTCCTTCAGGTGCTCTGAATAGAATGGAGAAACTGGAAGAAAAATTACAATATAAATACATATCTATATGTCTGTGTATGTGCATGTATACGGTTTTTAAAAGTTGCAATTCAGTTTCCGTTGTTTAGGGGAGAATGAACAGAAGAAGCTCTGTGGCTAAACTAAAATTTCTTGGCCAAATGGTCTTTTTATATCTTGCGCGTTCCACTTTGCCAATCAGAACAGCTTAAATCTAGAGAGAATATTGCAAGCTAGAGAGGTTTATGTAGGCTCCAAATTAAAGACTGCCGGATGTCTTGGGTGCATAAGTCATCTTCGCATGGTTACATCAATCAAAATGAAGTCACAGGAAATGTCTATGAGAATGCCTTAACTGTATGAAACGGGATCCTAACTTTTTTGTATTAGACTTGCACTAACAAAAATTAGATTCTTTGTCATACATAATACTGAGTAACTGGTACACTTACGTTGGAATGAAAGAGATGTGGTTAGTTCGTTGATTTGGATATCGGTTTTATTCTCCTGTATAGCTACAATTGCACAAAACTGAAAGTTGGCAGGATTGTTGTTATTCAGTAGAGTTTTGAATTACAGTTGCAGCATCTTTTCCCTCTCAGAGTTTACCCTGTCCTCCCTGTAAGCAACACTGAGGACGGGTTTTAAAAGCACTTCAAAAAAACTTTATGCCACACTTATATGCTATGTCTTTAGGTCTGTTCCCTGTTCCTCTGGGTCCAAACTGTGATTACGTCTTGTATGATGGATGCTTCACAGTTTCTGTCTTGAGAAGTTTACAAGTTAGAGAATTTAAAGAAAATGGAAAATTAAGAAAGTAAAACAAGAGCTGGGGGGTTTTTTGTTTGCTTTAAATACAAGTCTGCCTGTATATACTTTCAGACAGCTTTTATTTCTGTTTGTTATAGCTCACTTTAAAAACAATTTAGCAAGCCTTTTAATGTATATCTGGGATTGTTCTTTCTTTAGCTTTTTTTTTGCTAATCTCAGCATAGCCGATGTATCTTTTAGAATAATGCATCTATCTGCAACTGTATGGTATATCAAACCTCGACAGTAATGGATTTCTGTCCAAATTCCAGTATCTAAATGTACTGAGTACAGCAGAAATGTGGCAGCCCTGACTGCAAATCTTATGTCTTTCCTACCTTATTCATTGTGCCTTTTTGTTTGTTTGTTTTGTACTGTGGAGAGTATCAAGGAAGACTCTACTAGCCCATAAAACTGACAGAACTAAGATGAATAAAAGTAACTTACAGCAAAACTTGGTTTTGAGTAACTCTTACTGCTACATACATTTTGTAGTGCTCATATAAGCCAATATGATACATTACACATTCAGGGATGCCAAAGGCTTCAATTCTTTGAGGGCAGAGGACTCAAGCTCTGGATTTACTATCTTCTACTTACATTCTTCATTTCTGCCATAACCAGAGATCTCACATTCGGTCCAGTCAGGCAGCTGCAGCTCTGGCATGGGGAGGCAGGCAGCACGGACAGTGCCTGTTTCAACAGCACAGTCTTCTGCATCTGAGTTCAACTGCAACAGAGCTGAACGAGGAAAAAAAATCCCCACTTCATTAATCACAAACTTGAGCCAACCATGACCTTTCCAGTCACAAAGTCAGGGAAGTCCTTACCAATATCATTGTTGAAATTTTCTGAGTCAAATCTCTGATGCACAGTGTAGTTCTTCACTTGAAACTTTTGTTCATTTTCCTCAGGAGTTGCTCGGGAAGTCCTACCCAGCACAATCTTCAGCTGATTTGTACTAAAGCTGAAGAACAAGAGAGTCTCTATTCCCATGTTAACTAGAGTGAACCCTTCCCTTGAAAATGTGCTGTTGGAACGTCTGCTTTTTCTTTTTAATTTTAGTGCTATTATTACTTTGTTACCTAGGGACTTTGACCTCAACATGACCTATTAGCCTTCATTTTTGTTCTATATGCTTACAGCCATCATGGCAAAGCTCCTCTGCCAGCCCCTTCCTGCTCTCAAGTTTCAGATGGCTCTGCATGCGTACTGACAACTTTGTTCTTAAGGTATCTGATACTCTGCTGTGGTACCTTAATGCCATCCTGCCCAATTAAATGCCTCTCTGCAATGCTCAGCACAATTAACTATAATCCATAGTGCAGACTTACTGGGATAAGGAGGGGTTTTTCCAAGTCTTATACCCTTCCAGTAAGGCTATACTGGATGTTTCTATTTTCCAGATATTTTCCCCCTAGATAGGACTGAATCTTCAGCTTACCGTTCCTCAAAACAGTGAGCAGCTGACAAAACCCAGCAGGAACTGATCAGAACTCCTCCACAGAGGAAGTGCTCTCCAGGCACTCGGCGATACTTCACAAAGATGGCAGCTTGCCATGGGTGAGCTGCAATGTCTGCGTAGGAACCACCTTTAATCCTGTACTGGCGTACTCCACGCTGCCGTAAGCCACAGGTGGCTGTGGATGAAAAACCCAGAAACAGGCTTTTTGTTCAGGCACTCTTGCTTTGAGTTTGGATTAAGAGCCTGTTAGTCACCGGTCCATGTTGAGGCAGCCTGCCATGAACTGTTTAGTATTTGACTCATCCCTGTTTCCTAGGAAACTTGTATTCTGATTTGAAAAATACAGTAAGGAAACCCTGCCTTTCCTGTCCTCCATTTCTGCAATCTTCTGTTCTGGCAGAGCAAAAGGCACTTCTGTGAGAATGGAGCTACAGATAACTCTTTCAGCTCCAAAAAGCTNTTTTTTTTTTTTAACTCCAGCTCTTTTTTTACTGAAAGAATGTTGAGTTAAATACAGCTTTTTTTCTCCAGATCTTATTTTAATACAGATGACATGCAGGTCAGTAATGCTTCCAAGAATGAGAAGAACCAGGAGTGCTGGTATCCTTACAGCAACTAGGCACATTGCAGTACTCCCATGTGAGCTGATTTCCTTTCAGTATATGGCACCAGGGCTTGCTGTCATTATCAGGATTCCTGCAGCATAGGAAAGAGAAGAGCTATTTGTATTATCGGATCTGCAGGGAGTTTGCAGACACCTAAAGGTGTCAGACTCTGACCCGAGTGTATTCTTTTTGATTTTTCTAGAGATACAGAGAGCTGTAAGGGCACATGAAATTAGCAGTTACAGAGTCTGATCTTAGAGAAGCATAAATACGTCAGGTGAAATAAAATTATTATTGTGAGTGAGCTTCATTGCTACCAGTAATGTATTTCCTGTGCTTTAATAATCCATGTAAAAGACTAGAGCCCTGCCTTAAGAGTACTACAGGACAATTTGGTGGGGTTTTCTTTTTATTCTATACCCGACTACACACCTGCAGAAATTGTGACTACCAAGGCCCAGCTGGTAAGCATCTCTTCTCCAAGCAGTATATAGCTTGTTAACAAGGATTCGAGAATTCCACCTCAAACAGGTAGCTCCAGAACTGGTAACACTGTGGCTGCCGCGGTAATCTGTGCCTCTTCCAGATCTGCAGTTGACGTTCCTAACTTCAATAAGAAAGCTGCACATTAACCGATGGATGCGAACCTGTCAGTTGTTCCTAGGTGTGATTTCTGTCAAGGCATCTATATATTACCTGTATGTATCTCATTCTTTCAGTGTCATAAATACTAAAAGCCTACATATGACATAACATGAGAGTCTCAACTTTTTAGGCTACAGAATAGCCCAAGTCCACAGAGAACCCTTATATATGCAGTGAATAATGGAAATTTCAAAGTCCACGTCCCTTGCATGTACCTTTTGAACAGAAGGGCACACTGCAGTGTTCCCAGGTGTACCTTCCCCCTTTATAGACATAGCACCAAGGTCTGGAATCCTCATCTGGGTTTCTGAAAGAGTTACAATATTATGCATCGTTATAAAGCTATTGTCAGTAGTGTCATGTAGGCCATCTAATTCGCTAACCTCGTCCTGCTCTGCAGTGAAGATGTGGACTGAACCAGCAGAAGTTGCTTGAATTCCTGTTTTAACTATAAAAATGTGGAGCATATTGAGATGAAGGTGAGATGGCCAGTAGCTAGCAGGAGTGGACAGCATGTTTGTGCAGTTTAGGTCATGTACAGGAAGCACTATATTTTTACAGTTTGGATTGAGATTTGAAGCTGCAGGAAACTGAATTACAAACGGAGTTTAGGGACTGAGAAGGGGCAAGGGAAAGACTACAGGGTGAGAGATACTTGCATTTGTAGTCTGCCATAAACTTCCAGTCTAGGAAGATCGAAGTTCAGATATGTCTACAGATGTTGCAATTACTGCTCAGTAATGCACAGTATCGGCACCTGTGCAGAGTGTTCCCTGCTTGGTATCAGACTACAGCAAGCAGCCATTCTTTTGCTCCAAGCTCTTAGAATGGGCTGATTCCTGTGGCTCTGACCTGTGTGCCATCAGCTCCTCACCTGCAATAGTTGTGATTGCCCAATCCCAGCTCAGCAGCATCCTCTCTTTGGCCACTGTATGTCCAGTCCACCAAGCCATTGCTATTCCAATTTAAACATATAGTTCCGCTCTCTGTCATGCTCCACGTGCCCCTATATGTTACTCCGGTGTCTTTGTAGCATTTAACTTCAGTATCTGAACAAAAGGGAACAAAATGATTCTGTAAGGACAGCATCCCAGTTCTTTCCCAGACAGCTTCCCCAGTCTCTGTTCTGTTTGGCTCTCAGATCTGGCTCTCAGATGTAAGTGTATATGAAGGTCTTCAGCTACAAAATTCAGGGTTTTATTAAGAGACACTGAGAACAACACAGGTGTCCTTAAAAGTTCTTTGTAGCATTAGCTTTAGAATAAAAAAAGACAACTTAATAGAGAGCCTAGGGTACAGCAGAAGCTTCTGCGTACCTTATCCTTGTGCACTGCAGAGCTAAAACAAATAGCACTGTTCACAGCAGTTGACGTGGTATACTCACCTATTTCACACTGCTTCCCCGAGAAACCTTGGTGGCACTGGCAGATGAAGAGCTGTGGGGAATAATATGCCTGTGAACACTGGCCCCCATTGTAGCACTTATTTCTAGTGCAGGCTGCGGAATAAGCAAAAGCCAGGAAATACTGTTAGATTTCACAGAAGCAAGAAGCTGGCAATGTATACACATCTTTTGTTTTCCCGTCAGTCTCCTTTAGCCCGCTCTGTTTTTCCCTACCCACTTGTTATTGCCACGTGCTTACAGCCCTTTCGTGTAATGCTTCCATTCTTTCTTTATTTCATTCTCTCCATATATGCTATTAGACTTCCTCAGCCCCTTGCGCACTCCCACTTAGTCCTGCCTGAGTCAGTGTACACTGGTATTTTCATTTCTGTCCTCTTCCCAGACAAATTTTCTGTGCGGTAACTCCAGCCCTGATGGTGTTCTTCTTCTTTAGGATGATTAGATGGACAATCTCTCACCAATTCCCTTTTCTTTGTCATACTCACCTCTGACAGGCACAGTGTGGCAGCGACTCCGACCACTGTCACACCTACAGTATTCTATTCTGCTCCCTGAAAGCTTCAGCCAGGTCCCTCTGTGTTGGTAAATTTCTGAAGATGAATTATCAGTGCAAATGGCTGTAATCAGAGAAAGGAAATCCTCTTTTAGAGATTCAGGGAAAATTTTGCTTGCTGAGCAAAAGACTCCCTTCTATTTCCAGGAGAAAAGTATCTGTGATGGGACCATCTGTCAAATGGGTTGCCCTTTTTCCGTCTCAGACCACAACTATCCCATCTCTGTCACTGCTGTGCCGCTGGATGTACTATTCCACTACTGACTGGCCTCTTTTTCTTTGAAGAAGAGCAGAGGGAGGGAAGAACTTTGTTGTGGATGGTATTAACTGTCTGGTATTTTGTTTTGTTCTGAATCTCTCATCCAGGTAACCATGACAGAAAGCTTTCAGGCTCTGTTCCTTCAGCATCATTTGCTTTCCCCTCCCATGTTCATAGTTCTCCAGCTAATATGGTTTTAGTTAGCCTGACTTACCTCTAGATCTGGCTCCTCGTTTGAAACGCATGTGTAAGCCCTGCAAGCAAAGAAGGTTAATTCTGTGAGTAACTGCTCTCTTAAAAAAGATGAGAGAACAAGGACTTTCAAAGAGTCAGTCCTTTTCTTGAAGTCATGTAAATCAGGGAAACTCTGAGGAACTGTCTGCCCTGTTGCCAGACAGTATGGTGAAAAGTGCCTCTAGTGCCTCAGTATGGGTACCAAGAATGGTAAATCATTCCGCTGCCGCAGATTATCAGGCGATTGCTTGTCATCTGAGTGACATGATCTTTGGATGTGCTGTACTCACATCGTGTGGGAAGTCATTATGTGCTCTTGGGGCATTGCAAATGCTAACTAAAGCTTGTCAGCTTTCTGCCATTTGAAGGAGGTTCAAGCAAATAATTTCCAAAGTAAAGTCAACAAGCAGTTACTTTGGCTCACTGACATGCAGTTTCCCCATAAGACCTTGTAGCTTGATTATCTTTAAGAGGTATGTTTCCTGCAGCCAATTAAATGAAATATTTTGGATAAAGTTTTACGGAAGAAACCAATTTAGAAAGCTTCTTCAATTAGGACACAAGAGAAAGAACAGAAAAAGAAGGAGGAAGGGCGGGATAGCAATTTTTTGAGAAAGGGAGTAAACATTTTAGAATTGTGTAGCATTTACTCAAGCTGTGTGCAGTGTGAGGCTTAAAGCGAGGGGACAAGGGAACCGTTGATGTTCAGTTTTAAGTGAGGGTAGTGATGAAGATGATGACCATAGCAAACTAAAGGCTGGTTACAATGAAGTTCTTATTAACAGTGAAAGGTGACAATGAACAGATACACTGAGAACACCCGGAGAAGACTTGCTTACTGAAATGAAAACCAGCCAGGATAACACATAACACAGCCACAACAAGAGGTAGACTACTTTGTAACATTTTTCTTCCTCTGATTTCTAGTGAGCTAAGCAGATTCTCCTTCTGCCTGATGCAGACAGCTGGAGTTGATGGTAAGAAAGTGCTGCTGAAAATACAGGAAGATGGCAAGAGAATGATTTGATGCTTCAGCCTCTTACCTGGCACTGGGCATTCATGATTGCTCCCACCAGCACAAGGAGACATGGGAGTTTGCCTTCCATTTTGAGTGTTTTCCACATCAGCTCCAAATCTCAAATTGTCTGTAGAGACAAAAAATAAGATGTTGAACAAAGGAAGTTTACAGTGTGAATGGAGTTCAAGGTGTAACTTTAAATTAAAGACTTAAATTATGAAAGTTTTAAATTATGAAAATTCTTTTTACACATTTTCAACCCGTCACTTCTCAGCTGTCTAGTCCAGCTGTCCTGGTCTTCCTGGGGAAACTGCCAGGCTGGACCCAGATGTGCTTTTACTTGATAAACTTAGAAACTTGATCAGCTAAAGTACACTCTTTTAGGTCTGGAGGAAACTGAGAGAGTGTTTCCCAGGGAATAAGACAGAAGTAAATTTTCCCTAAAATTTGCAGAAGTACTTTTTCCCTAAGTTGCTGGATGCCAACAGTACCATGTGCACTATTAGAGAGATGGGCTTGTCTGATGATGCAGTGTAATGGTGATTTGAATGCATTAATTGAGATTCAGATTACTGACGCCTACTTAAGAGATCTCTTGCAGAGGCACAGATGTCTGCTGAAGGGTCAGTTTGTGGTGACAGTGGTTTAAGAGGATTTTCATTTTTTGTACAGACTGCTGCTTTGGGTGAGAGTGAAGGCTTCTCTCTTGCGTAGAGTACGTGTAGGCAAAATGACTTTGCTTGATGATAGGTGAGGACAGTACTGTCTTTTATTTTCAATATTTCTACAGCTTCTCCCCAACTGAGCTTTTAGTTTTTACTATTATCATATGCTTTTGCTAAAAAGGCAGAGTATGGCAATGGGCTGGCAGGCTAGCTTCTGTTCTGATGTTCTCATTTATTTGTTGCAGCATCTTTCTGTATGTCATTTCTATGCAGTCACAACTACACGTTATTCCCTCTAATCCCTTCAGCAGCTTTATGCTTCAAAGCCCTCCTCAATCCACCAGGAAGAGTTTCTACGCTCTCCATATCGTTTTACATAGCCTGACTCCTATATCAATAGTCTTGGGAGAGAACCTTCATTGATCCGTAGCGGGAGATTGTGAAGGTGTGATGTATACGCGGCGGATCCCCCCTGGTTTGAAAAGTCCCACATCAGAAGTCCATTTTCTCTCTTCCCTTTGAAATATAATACCTCCTATACCAACCAAGAGCTGGGAGTGAGATATTGCAGCAGGCGCAAGATACAGGCAAGGAGATACAATCTAATTCCCAATCTCTAGGGCTGCCCTGAAGTTCAAAATATTTGAAATAATATTCAGGCACTGTCGCCCACACTATCACCTTTTTATCATCTATGCTATATGTAGAAAGCTAACGCAATTATTTGAGAAAACTACTACTTCCAGAAATCAGGAGCTCAGACTCTGTTTATATAAAGCCAGAGAAGGCAGCTGGATAACAGCTGGTGAAATTGGAGTATGATACATGAGTCATAAATTGGGATTCAAGGCTAATCTGGAGAAAGACGCTGTGGTTTTTTAGTAGTTTTGTTGTTGAGGTTTTTTGTTTGTTTGTTTGCTTTTAAATTTGTTCAAAGCAAAAGGCACAAATAGTCCAGTTTCTGAAGCAGAACCAGGAGTACAGTAGGATAGTTTAGGCTGTGATTTCTCATCATTAGGCTTCAAAAAGAGGAGACTTAAGTTGCAAGTCAGACTGAAAAGATTCACAAGAACATCTTCCGAGAACCTTATTTACTCTATGCCTTATCTTTGCGTCACATCTTGATGACAAAATCCCTATAATTTGGAGCATCTCTCGATTTGTATCAGTATGTAGATTTCATAGTACATTTTTTATGTACTTTCAAGACACTTTTCACCTCTTAGGAAAATCTATAGCTAGCCTTTTCAAAAGCCCTACAAGTGATTTTCAAATAGGCATTAACTTCAATTGAATCTGAACTAAATCAGCAGCATTCCCAAAGCCAAACTGAACGATCTGAACCGCTATCTAGTCGTTTGGTTTCTGCTGTAACCCTGTTATAAAACCCTTACTCCCTCCAGCTGTGGCTCATTATTACAGCTATGCAGGCTTGTGTTCTGAATCTCACAGCAGCAATGTTTTAACTTGCTAATTGTTAGTACCACTGGTGACCTTTGTTGCTATCTGTGGAGAAGGCTTGATGTTCGTATCATACTAAGATATAAGATTTTGGTAGCTAAGACGGTTTCAAGGAAAGCTTTGTTCAGTGAAACTACTTAGATCTGAGTTGAGCTGCCTTGTTAGAATTTCTCCGTGGGAAGCACTGTAAAGAACTGTCGAGATCTTATTTCTGAGGTACCTGCTAAGATGCCCCACAACCAAGGCAACAGCAGTGAAATCTGATTTTTTTTTTTCTGACCTAGCAGAAATTAAAAGTAGCTCTCCTTCCTCCCAATGACATAATGCGTCCATTCCAAAATACATTGTTTCTGAATCCGTAACACCAATAGCTTTCTTGATGACGATCAGCTATCGTGATGTAGTTGAAGCAACAGACTGCAGACCCTTGTTTCCTTTTCCCGCCTTCTGAATAAAGTGTTTCTGTATCCCTTTTCTGAACTGAGCAAATGAATAGCAGATTTGTACTATTTCTCCTTAAAAATATAACAAACAGACCTCTGTTTTGGGGGGAAAGAGCTAAAAACCCAAAAGAAAACAAAAGTAAGATGCTGTAGTCTTTGAAGACTTTGGAGGAAATGAGTATTTTAAAGTCTCGCTTTGTTTTGGGAATCATCCCCAGAATTTCCTGTGGTTTTGGCCACACTTAAAGAGGAGCATATTTAGGGAGAACTGAAGATGACCCACCCTCCTCCTTCTCTGTGTCCCTCCATTATCGTGCTTTGGAAGCTGGAGTGAAAGGCATAGTCTGATCTCCTCCTGGGAAGATTAGATAAATTCTCCTTTTGCAGCTAGTTCTCTATGTCTCCCTACCTTACCATCAAGGTATTTGTCCATAACCCTTCCTTTAAGTTCTTATGCTAATGGCCTTTGTGCAGGAGGCTCCTCCTTGCTTAACTTGGTCAGAGCCGGAGGCTGTCAGCCCTTTCCCTAGAAAGCTTCAACTTTCTTGAAACAACTGAAAGTGAGCAGCTTCACCCACACTATGAATCTCTTCAAAAGCAGAAAGGCAATAGCTCAGTGAGTTAGCTATCATGGTGCTTCAGTGAGATTTATCAAATAATAATATTTACTAGTATTTAATGACAATGCCATTGATGTTGAAAACAGGAAATGCCCTTTTTGAAACAGGTGCAGAGTAGTACCTACCTTTTTGCTTTTTCTCTTCTGTATTCTCTCGGTTATTTTCTTTCCAGATCAGTCTGGGTTTGTATTTTCTGTGTCTCTGCTCTGATCTCTCTGAACAGCTCCTGTCCTACTTCTAGCGCCACTCGAGGGGGTGGAGACTCCCTGGGCTGTGGGGCGTGCTGTCCGCATCCCACCCCTTCCCGAGCATCGAGGGGATGGTCCAGGCAGGCGGCTGGCGTCCGGATTGTCGCGGAGGGAGCCTGTGCGGGACGGGAGGAAAGCTGCTTGCTGTCATGCTGCTGGATTTTACAGCCAGTTTGTTTTGTTCTTTCTCTGTTCCAGTCAGATTCAGTCTTCAAAACAATTTTCCCCCATTGAACACCCCATTGTCACTGTTCGGTGACAGAATATTATGTACCCCTTACAGTGAACTGTCCTGTCCCATTATGCTTCCAGGAGTGTGAGTGAATGCACAGCTGTATTATTTCTGATGTAATTAGAGGTCTGCAGTATGTAGACCTAGTCCTAATAATGAGAAATTCTTGTCTCAAGCACAAGTGCAGTGTGCTGTACTCCTAATTAAGATGTATGGCAGAGAGACTCTGACCTGCATGTGGAGCAAAGCATTGCCCGAACAGAGCAATGGGAGAAGAAACAGTCGGGGGAGCTTGCGAGTTAAACGAGCATAACTTCTAATGAACTTTAGATAGAAATAAGGAATAGCATGTTGAGGGCCAGAGTTAAATGTTCACTGATTCTATTCATCCTAGAAAATGAAGATCTACTCACCAGGGTGTGGTCATGAGGTATTCAGTTATCAAAGTGTGGCAGACAAATGTGATGATCAGTTTAAGAGCTAATCTTAGGGCACCGTTATGAAAACAGTCAGCGGTGCAATCGTTACAGTGATGAATGTGTCCTACCTGCTTGGAACTGATTCACTGGCAAATTCCTGACAGAATTTAGTGTAGGACATAAGAACTGGTGTGTGAGGGACGTCCATTTTCAGGAAGCAGCTGTGTGGAGTCCTCATTTGGAAAGCACGGCAGCGCTTGTTTTGCATAATGGTAAAGATGAAACACTGGATACTCTGTATGTTTAGCTCTTCTCTGCATGGAGATCTCTGTCAAGATCATCAAAGGTGTTTCTCCATGAGTCACGGTGCTGGTGATAACATCACTGCCATAAATCTGATTTAAGTGTAGCTGCATCTGACTGTTTCCAGAAGGGACTTCCAGTTGTTGATAAAAAAAAATGATTGAACACTGCTGAGCGAGCAGGGGCTAATTTATTTTATTTTTAAAGATAACAGCCATTTGACTTCTAGATTAAAGATGCTAACAAACTAACGGCCGTGGGGGAAGATTTCAAAAATTATTTCCTGGCTTTTCACAGCTTATGGACAACTATAATTGTCTACGGAGTGTGGTGCCATTTGTAGTGCTTAACATATTCCAGGATAGGCCCCAATGAAAGTGTCTCCTCTCTCAAGCACCATCTACTGGCTTTTCTCTAAGTTGATCCTCGGGATAATTTCAGCAGCACTGTTCAATGTCAGTGACGAAGTGTACATCGTGACATCCCACAGCAGGTCCGTATCACCCTGACGAGACCCTCTGTGCCCGGTGGCTTTGGCAGTTCCAGCGCGGGCGACTGGAGTTGTGGTAGGTCTTGGAGTGCACCTTCCACCCCCGTGCTGTTATGTGTCTTTGCAGTGGCATTAGAGCACCTCACGCCAGCCAGCCCAGGAGGAAGAAGTATCCAAACCCGATGTAATGCCCAGAATAGCGCTTTGGCTCGAGCCGTGGTGCGGTGGGAAACGCAAATAGTGCATTCCGGATTGGCGAATTTTGGAGATGCCGTGGGAAGAAGACGGCAACTCCGCAATTTTACTTACACAGCCCACGAGCTGTACTCTTCTCTCATCCCGAGTCCCTGACTCCACGCGGTATCGCAGCCCCGACGATCGCGACTCCTGCACTCCGCGCCGGGGCGGCCCCGACCCGGCCGAGCGCCGGCTCCGCGCGTCCCCTTTAAGGGAGGGCGGGCACTCGCGCCGGAGCCGGAAGCGCGTGTCCCGCGGAGCGGAGCCGGTCCCGCCATGAGCCGCCCGCCCGCGCTGCAGGCGCTGACCTGCGGGCCCTGGGAGATGCGGGAACGCCTCGGCACCGGCGGTTTCGGCAATGTCATCCGCTGGCACAACAAGGTAGGCGGCGGCCGGGCCCAGGGCGCCCCGGCTCGGGGCCCGCGCTTAGCCCAACCCTTGCTATGTCCGCAGGAAACCGGCGAGCAGGTGGCCATCAAGCAGTGCCGGCAGGAGCTGAGCCCGCGCAACCGCGACCGCTGGGCGCTGGAAATACAGATCATGAAGAGGTGAGGCGGGGCGGCGGTGCTGCCGGGCCGAGCCCGGTGCCCGCTTGCGGCCGGGCCGGGCGGAGGGGTCGCTGCGCGGTGTCGTGTCAGTGCCCCAGGACGCGTGGCGGAGACGGCCCTGGAGCGCGGATCTGACGGGTGCGCTGAGCGAAGCGGTGGGAGAGGCTGTTGGCCGCCGGCCGCCAAGGGATCCCCTTCCGGGAGGTGCCCGGTCCGCTGCGGCGGCAAGTGCGGGGAAGTTCACGCTTAAGAAAACTTCACGTTGTGCTCCGTGAGACTCTTGGCGCTCACACTGCCGTCTTCGGCTCGTCTGCCGTGCCCTCAGCGCTACAACAATGCTGCTACCTAGCCGCTCCTTTGCCTGACTTAATCTCTGTGCTGGGGCAGTCCCTTGAAGTGTTGGATTGACGTTGTAGGATGTAGTGGTCTGACTGCGGTTTGGGTCTTTTCTCGACGGTGACAACAGAGTGCCTTGCGCTCCTTCGCAAGGCTCGTTGCTGTGCCTTGTAGACAGATCTGTCATGCATAGGTGTTGAAGAAACACACTGTCTTGCACATGAAATGCCAACGAGTGGGTCTAAATCCATGAAAGATGCAAACGTTTAGAATTCACTAGTTCAGTTTCTAAAAAGATTTGGCACCATGTAGGACTTTGGGTGATGACCACGAGCATGTGAAACTATATAGCAGTTGCAGAACGTCACGTGTACATGCCTGATTTTTGTTCCGCAGACTGAACCATCCCAATGTGGTGGCTGCCCGTGATGTCCCTGAAGGGATGCAGAAGCTCGCACCAAATGACTTGCCATTGTTGGCCATGGAGTACTGCCAAGGTGGAGACCTCCGCAAGGTGAGATCCCTGGGGTGGTGGCCAAGGAATGGATCAGCTTCTTATCTGATCCTAGATTTTCTATTGAAATTTTCCCTTAAAACCTTTGTTTTCACATCCTGATGCTTCCTGATTGTAGTCATGGCATCGACAGGTGTTGGTGGCTTGGTCCTTGATATTATGTTTGGCTCTTAAAGACTTTTAAAGTGCTTTGTGAAACTCTTTGTATTTTTTTGGATGCAAGTGACATTGTGAGGAGTTTGCACATGAAGAATGGGGGCACGTGTAAGGGATGTGCAACAGTACGTGAGTATGGCCAAGACCATTGTAGGGTAGGTGCATCTGTAGGCTATAACCTTCTTGAAAATTATTAACTCCTGTCTGTCACAGGAAGAAGTAACACATGATAGTTCTAATCCTAAGGCTTTTCTGACCTTTGCTATAATCTGCCCATGGCTAAAACACAGACCATAGACCTCAGATTTGAGCTGATACTGTCAGGCACAGGGGAAATGGCAAGGAAGGGTGGAACAAATAGAAGGATGAGAATGGGATGACACTGACTTCTTTCACCTGCTCCTTATCCTCTCGTGCAATTAAATCAAGGCACGAAGCTGTAATTGCTGCTACTGGAGGTCACGGTCCATAGAGTTTTGCGCATCTGGAGAATTTAATTGCTGTTGCTGAAACTTCTTGCATCCCTGCGAATTTGTGGGACTGTGAGCCTCGCTCAGGATAGAGGAGGGAAAGACTACGTTCTGTGTTGCTTACTTGCAGTACCTGAACCAGCTGGAGAATTGCTGTGGCTTGCGGGAAGAAGCTATTCTTATCTTGCTATCTGACATCGGTAAGTGGTAGCAGTACCTTCAGTTGTCTGAGCTATGGAACCCTTTCAGTCCTGAATCTGCTCTACGAATATGCAGCAGTGACCTTAGTGACTCCATTTTAGACTGACCTTTTACGATCTTGATCATCTACCAAAAGTCTCAGTAGTCTGGGAGGTCCTTGCCTACTGGAAGCTAGCCAGTGTTACTACAGTTTACAGGAAGGATGTGAGGGAACACCCAGAGAGAGAATTCAGCTTGTGTCCAGACTTTTATGATGCCAACTTTACCTCTTCCACTTTGTATGTTTGATTGTACAAGGTTTGACGCCAAAGCCATGCTTATTACTAGATAGAACTGAATCCTTACTGAGCTCGTGCTAGATACTGTTAATTATGCTTTTACAACTGGCTTCCTCTGTGTCTCAGCTTCTGCTCTCAGGTACCTTCATGAGAACAGGATCATCCACAGAGACTTGAAACCGGAGAACATTGTGCTGCAGCAAGGAGAGCAAAGGGTAAGCAGGAACCAGTTGTCTCTACCTGCACAGACAAGTAAGCTTAAGGGAACATGTGTGTGGTTCATGCAGTTACATGGTCCCTCTGTAAGAGCACTCAGCGCAGGATAACACCTGTCTCAGGTCACTGTGTCAGATGAATAGTATTCTGTGTGCAGCTGAGATGAGACATTGTATTAGACATCGGTTAATACCTGACATTTTGACTTTCAACTATTAAGGAAAGAACCGGACTGTACTGATTGACCAAAGATTGGAAGGCGCTAGAGCCATAACTGCTAAGTGTGCCACGACACTTTCAAATTCATTGCCGTTTTAGGAATCTACGGTAGCCTCCCATTTCTGCTTCTGCCTCTTCACTGGTACCTTTCCTGCATAGCTTTGAAGAGCTGAACCTCTTCTTTTTGCTGTATGATGTGCTTTTAACAGGACTTCAGTCTAGCATTCTTATTCTCTGTTGTGTGTTTCAGTTAATACACAAAATCATTGACCTTGGTTATGCTAAGGAGTTGGATCAGGGTAGCCTATGCACATCCTTTGTTGGGACTCTGCAGTACTTGGTAAGGAAGGAATTTGGGTAGAAGAGCAGCTGCTGGTTTCTAGTGGGATAGAATGAACTGTTATCAAGCTTTGGGCTGGGATTAAGTACTTGCGCGGTACAGGGTGCATTTGTGGTGCTGAAGCTAGCAAAGGCGACTGGTTTTTTGCTGACACTGGGTTTTCTGCTAGCTACGTCTGTTACAAGTAAGCAGGAGTGCCAGTAACCTACGCTGCTCACTCCGAGAGGGTCTTAAAGCTCGTGAGAGGCAGCGTTCAGTAATGTCTTTAATCATTTGTACAAACGTTAATGAGATGTTAAGGGATAGAGAAAGCTAAGAGCTGGGTGGCTTTGTCTCATGTATGTGAACTGTATCAGGCTCCAGAGCTGCTGGAACAGCAGAAGTATACGGTGACAGTGGATTACTGGAGCTTTGGCACGCTTGCCTTTGAGTGCATTACAGGCTTCCGACCATTCCTACCCAACTGGCAGCCAGTGCAATGGTGAGTGAGCCGTGGCTTGGCGATGAACGGGCGTGATGTGACTTTCCTGTTTACGGGAAGTAGAAGTGTGGTCTGGTCCCTTGATTCTGAGGATAATACCCCTATGTTCCTTGCCCTTGATGGAAACTGACACCCTTCATAGGAGTTTGACCTACCTGAGCAAGTTCAGCATTCCAGATACATGCTCTATGGGATAAGGGCTGACTCCTGCAGGGCAGATAACAGAAACCAAAGTGGCATCTGTATTATATCTGTCAAGAGTAGCTTTAAGAGCCTACTAACATGCAGGCTGAGAAGAGCAGGCAATTATTTCACCATTGTACTTGCTTACATTAGGCATACAAAAGTGCGTCAGAAGAGCGAGCTGGATATTGTTGTTTCAGAAGACTTATCCGGAGAAGTCAAGTTTTCTAGCAGTTTACCCTGCCCGAACAATCTAAACAGGCGAGTACTGGAAATTGCTGTGCTGAGATAAACCGGTTCTTCTGCAAAAGGATCGAGTTTATATTATATGCCTTACTGTGTTAATCTCTGAATAAATTGAGTGCATGACACAGGCGGTACTTTTGTCGCTTGTCACACTTGTGTAGGTGTGAGTCTTGGTTTCTGCCTTCTAAACACTGCATTTGTGATGGGGAGAGGTGGAGTTTTGGAGGGAGAAGGGGGGGAGTTTTGTCAGTCCTCCCACACAGAAGAGGCCATATGGTTACTGCAAATGCACTTTTACCTCTTCTGATCTCCTTCCGGTTTTTATTGCTCAGCGTTTTGTCTGGGAGGCTGGAGAAATGGCTGCAACTCATGTTAATGTGGCACCCTCGTCAGAGAGGTACGGATCCTACATATGGACCCAACGGGTGTTTCAAAGCTTTGGATGACATTTTGAACTTGAAGGTAAGTGGTGGCTCTGTACGACCCTGAAAAGTTTTCCAGAGAGCAGTTGCCTGTAGCCTATGAGAGGAGAGGCTTGAATCACAGACTTAGGAGGAAGAATGAGGCAGAAACTCATAGAACTGTCTCCTGACAGTTAGTGACAGGTGCTTTCCTCTTGCTTCTTTGAGGACAAATACTCCCTGAGCTTGTTGGGAGTAGTGAATAGCTTCTGTGCATGCTTAGTTCCATATTCTGACAGAGGAATCTGTCTTCTGATAGAGGAATAGCTGAAGCTATTTAGTTGCCATGTGGCCTCTCTTCCACTTGGTGGAGGGCAAGAACTTTGCCATAATGTTAGGAAGTAGCTGCGGAGTGACTTCTTGAGTCTGCCAAGTGCTTTGAACAGTTTACTGGTGGGCATTGTCTCAGTCCCTCAAATCTCTGCTCCAACAGGACCAATGTATCTTCGGCCTTTCTCATGCCATGCTACTCTTCTTGTAGTTGCTTCACGTTTTGAACATGGTTACGGGAACTGTGCACACCTACCCTGTGACAGAGGAAGAGACTCTGCAAAGTGTGAAGGCCAGGATTCAGTCAGATACGGGAATTCCAGAACAGGACCAGGAGCTACTTCAGGAAGCAGGACTTGAATTGTTTTCTCAGAAGTTGGTCACTAAACACACAGCTGATAGCAAGGTGAGTCTGGATACTCCCTTTCTTGCTTTTGAGTGAATCGGCAGGCACTACTCTCACTTCGGGATCACAGCACTCCCCGCTGTCGTGGTGTGCTTTTGTCGTCGTAACCACGCAGACCTAACAGGCATTGCAGCATAGGCACCCTATTGCCTTTAGTGTTCTGTGTTTGGCCGAGGAGGACTGTTCGGTTTACGGTGTTACCAAGGCTTGCTTTTCCTGAGAAAACCTAGGTGGGTCTTTTTCTTCTGCAGGTGAATGACACTGCAGCTGCAGACACAGACCTTCTCTTCCTCTTTGATAACAAGAAAGTTTCCTATGAGGCGCAGGTGGCCTTGCGTCCTCATCCAGAAAGCGTTGACTGCATCCGTAAGGACTTTCTCTGGCATGAACGTGAAGGGGGGGGCGGGGGCGGTGGTCCCGTGTTGAGAGGGGTGTCCATGTTCTGTGGTCGTATCATGTGCAAAGAGTAGAGGGAGCTTTAGCATACCGGGACTGAAGAAGCAGTAAAATCGGCCGTCATTCATTCCATTTATCAGAATAACTGAAAAAAGAAAGTGTTTGATTTTGATATACTTGGGGGAAATGCACAGAGGTTATCCATCTCTAGGCTTTGCAGGCGGTAACATGTCTCTCAAAGGAGTAATGTTTTAGGTCTGTTTTGTGATAACACTACTTTCATACTTCATGCTGATATGTACATTTCCCTTTCCCCTGTCTCCTGTTTTCAGTTCAGGATCCAAAGAAGAATCTCCACTTTTTCCAGTTGCGGAAAGTGTGGGGTCAGATCTGGCACACAATCCGGATGCTGAAAGAGGACTGTAACCGCCTTCAGCAGGGGCAGCGAGCAGCCATGTACGGTGGCAGTTTCTCTGGAATACTTATCTCTGTCTGTGTGCTCTGGTGAAAGCCAAGAGAGAAATGGGACCCTGTTGGAATGGGGAACCCATGATTGGAGCTGTAAGCAATTAATGAAAAGCTGAGAGCTAGCCTTTTGGCACAACTGCAGTTGTCCTCACTGCTATATCAAGTATCTGCTTTGGACGTAAGTGGAAGCCTGGTGGATTTTTAGTTTTGGAGGCTAATAGGACCTTCTTGTCCACGCAGGATGAATCTGTTGCGTTACAATAGTACTCTCTCGAAGATGAAGAATTCTATGGCCTCTCTGTCTCAGCAGCTGAAAGCAAAGCTGGACTTCTTTAAAACAAGCATCCAAATCGATCTGGAAAAGTATAAAGAGCAGATTGAATTTGGAATTAGTGAGTATAGCATCTGGGCAAACAGGTTTTTTCGTGCCTCTTATCCTCACAAAAACCCCTCCTTCTTTCTCTGTGAACCTGAGAAAGCCAATCATTCTTCTTTGATTCCTGTAGCTTCTGAGAAGCTGCTGTTTGCCTGGAAAGAGATGGAGCAAGCCGTGGAACTTTGTGGGCGGGTATGTTTCTAATTCTAACTGCTTATCGTAAAGAAAAAGAGGCTTGTTTTTATTCTCTCTCCCACCCTCCCCCTTTTTCTTCATTGTCCCCTCCCCGCCTTAAATGGAAAATCCTTGTGTCTGGACTGATTCCAGATTTCACATTGCCTTGGCTTGCGTGGCACCATTTTTGTCCATTACTAATACTACATGAAGCTCACTCTGTTGCAAGGCTTAGGGGAAGAAGGGAGATCTTAGGGAAGCCCCAAAAATGTCTTGGAAGTGGTTTTATCCAAGAGCACCAACCCGATTTCCTTGAATTGAAATGACTCATATTCTTATTTGTCTTTGGCCAAGGCTGCTGTTTGCGTCTTGCTGCTGCGTTTAGAAATGCGAATGAGAAAGGAAGAACCAAGGTGCATGGTAGTGTCTCAGACTGTTCTATTGCTTATGTTCTACTACTCCTGCTTTCAGGAGGATGATGTGGACCAGTTAGTGAAGAGGATGATGGCCCTGCAGACAGACATTGTGGACCTGCAGAGAAGCCCACTAGGTCGTAAACAAGGAGGAACACTGGAGGATTTGTGAGTTGAGCTACCCTGAGCTTCAGATGCAGGAGTGTTTCTAGCTAAGTTTACTCAGTACAGGACGATGAAAGGGCTTTTCTTCCACCCAAATGATGGGGGACTGGAAGGACTTTAACACTAAAGATGGTTTTTGACTCATCTAGATGTCATTGGTCTGAAAGGGCAGACAGGTATAGAAAAGATTTGAGTTCTCAAACTATTTGTTTTTAATACTGGTTCTTTGGAAATCCTTTGTTTTTTCCTGCCTTTTTCTTCTAGAGAAGAACAAGCCAGAGAGCTGTACCGAAGACTGAGAGAGAAGCCAAGAGGTAAAAGACACTTTAGCTCAAGGTCAGCTTGCTTTGTCTGGATAGTAACTCTGAAGATGTACTAATGATCATTGAGAGAACTCTCTGCCTTCTAGGCCTGCCCAGACGCTAACAGCACATGGACTCTCCTGGACTTGCCTTTTTTTCGGAGAGGGGAGTCAGGGAGTCAGTTTCGCACTAGGCCAGCCTTCCTTTCTTGGTGCTTTGTAAGCTGTTCTCAAAACTCCTCTGGAGCTCTTCTCAGAGTAGGCTGTTGCTACAAGCATATGCTGCTGCTTCTGTGTAGGAAGGATGAAAGACATGGCTGTTGTTTTGATACAGTCACAACTCTCCTTTTCAAGTTCTTTAACTTTTGAAGAAGGTGGCTAAAATTCAGTGTCATTCATCCCACTCAAACTTGCATATCCTGAACTTTGGATGTTACAGGACTGAAGCAGCAGTGGAAACAAGCCACTAAGAATCTTCTCTGTCCTATAAACCTGCCTTTCTGTGTAATACTGACTCTCATTCCAGATCAGAGGACAAGTGGTGACAGCCAGGAAATAGTACGACTGCTCCTACAGGCAATCCAGACCTTTGAAAAAAAAGTTCGAGTCATTTATGCTCAGCTCAGGTGAGCTTTGTAGATTTTATTGAGTTGAGAGAAGGCATTTTCTCTTCCAGCAAGAGAAGGTTTAAAACTCAATGCATACAGCTAATGAGATCTTGCAGTGTTACAGGAGATAAGTAACTTTGGAAATGTTCTCCTACTGCGGTGGCCCATGCGTGATCTGATTAGTTTTTACTTTTTTTACAGTAAAACTGTAGTTTGCAAACAGAAGGCATTGGAATTGTTCCCCAGAGTGGAGAAAGTGATGAATCTGATGAGTGAAGATGAGGAAACAGTTGTTAGGCTTCAGGAGAAACGACAGAAAGAACTGTGGAACTTGCTAAAAATTGCTTGTGTAAGTAAAATAAAAACTGCACTTTAACCTGAAAATATGGTTTGTAGCACAAGTTCCTGAAATAATAGTAAATCAAATATGCCCTGTGGTTCTTTATTTTGAATTAGTATTAAAGCCAAGTTCCAGGTTGTGTCATATTCCTGGCTGCTGAAAACTAATGGAAATAATTGCACTCCAAATATTCTGTGTTTTCTTCAGAGTAAAGTACGTGGTCCTGTTACTGGCAGTCCAGAGAGCATGAACACACCACGTCTCAGTAGCTCAGGTCAGCTGCTGCTGCAGGTCCCTTCTGGAACATACAATTTATCGAAATCTGTAAGGAAAAGGTGAGGCAAAGTCTGGAGTTCTTCAGCTGCTAATGCCAGCATTGCAAAGCTGGGCCTCCTGCTTTGTGAAATAATGACACACAGGCTTTCTCATATTTTACACTTTGTGTTTAGCTTGCATTTTCAGCAGTCTTGCTTTACTTAGTAGAAGTAGACTGCTTGGGGCTTGCATATCTTCCTTGTGAAAAATGGGGAATTGTGAATGGGGGAATAGCTTCACTTCCCCCTGCCTCAGTCATAAAGGTGTTTTTTTGGTTTTCTTCCTTTAATCTGAGATGGTTGGGCTCACTTGGAAGTAAGTACACTGCCAACAAGAACTGTTGAAGCATTGTCATGTAAAGTCATAGTAGCTGAGCCGTATCATTGAGGAGACTGCTGCTGTAACCAAGCATCTGTAGTCTGCTTGCTTAAATGAAGTGGGTCACCACTTGGAATAAGAGACCTTGGTTTGTTTATTTGCATGTTGCACCATCCTTAAGTTTATAGGCTGTTCTCAGCTTTTTCTCTAGCAGCAGTGGTTCCACATAATAAGAACCCAGTTGCATCTTGGAATACATTTCCTTTCCCCTGTCCAGTAAATCAGGGGCTGCCACCAGCTTTTCAAGTTGCAGTATGAATTACAAGCCTACGACCTGACTGACTTCAGTATGCTGCAGCGTATCTGCCAGAAATATTTCTTAATGATAGAGGCAGCATCTCTTTAAACTGCCATAGAAAATAATAGTGTAATAATTATCCCTTTCAGTGAGGAGCTACTGCTGGAATCCCGGAAACTTTGTAGTCAACTAGAAAACGTGATGCATGACACAATGAAGGATCAAGAGCAGAGTTTCTTGGTAATGTATTAATTCTTCTATAAGTAGACTGGGAAGTGCATGGCTTCACAGTTCTGCTCGTGTAACTTTGCCACCACTGCTACAGCTGATTGAAATCTGCCCTTTACTCTTGCACAAGGGGAAAGTAGGAGTTGCAGAGATAGGAAGCACTTGCTCCCCCAGTAATCTGCTGACTGAGTCTGCTTGCCAAGATCAGTAGCCAGCTGCTGGGCCCTTGTTGCGCTGAATGGTAAAGGTTGGGGCAAAGCACTTGGCTGTTGTACGAAAATACTGCAAGATTGCACGCAAATCTGGGATGATCGGGTGGCAGTACAGTGGTGGGCAGGGATGCTTAGGATGCAAAATATTAAAAAGAGTGTAAAATACTAGAGAATGCAAGTAGCTTAAAGGTTTCCTTGACAGCAGTCACATGGCTCATCATAAAATTATATTCACCAACTTGTCTACAGTAAATTTTAAAAAACTCTTAACATGCTTCCCCCTTTATTCTAGAGAAAGCTCAACTATAAGCTAGCATTGAACTTCATTTATTTTTTAGGCTCTAGACTGGAGCTGGCTGCAACTTCAGGTAGAAGAAACAAACAGTCCAGAACAAACCCAGATGTAAAATCACTTCAGTTGCCTCTGAAGCCATGCTACTTTGGGAAGCCAACTGTGAAAAGCTGCTGCCTCTGAGAAGGGAATATCAACTGCCTCCTTCTACTGTCACCTACTGCTTATGTGGGACATACGGCCTAGCTTCTAGTATCCACTTCTCAGACACTTTTTTTACAAAGATACAGTAGGGAATGCCTGTTCTAACTGCTTGGAAAATGTTCTTAGCTGTGCCTTAAGACAGCAGATACTCTCTGTCCTGATAAATCTTCCCTTAGGCATCACCTGTGGCTGTTTTGCTGCATTTTAGGCTTTCTAAATGAACAGCGGGCAACAACGTATACCCAGTCACTGGTAGATGTCACCTTCCTCATGAACTGTGAACTTAATTTCTTAACTTTGCTGATTTGCACTTTTTTTCTTTAAGTGTAATGGTTGTACTTACCTAATACTTGTTTCCTATATGGGAACGAAATTATCTAAAATGTGTAAACTTTTGGTTTGCTCTTTTTGATGCCCTCAATAACATTATAATGGAAAAAGCTGCTTTCACTGTGCAACTCTATAAAACGTGAGAGGTGTAAGGATGTTATCCTAGAAATCACGGTAGAAGGAAATCTTCAGTGTACAGGTATTGTGTAACAATGCATTTGCAGGTTATCTATTAAACACGCTTAAAGTTGCATGAGAACAAAAAAAACCCACCAGCTCGATGGAACCTTGGTGAGAGTCAAGACACACGAACCTTATGTTCTGACTGTGACCAATTTATTTCATTCTGCTGTAACCCCAAATTTCCACTACAGCACAGAGACCTCCTTTTATAAAAGGCTGTGAAGTATAGGACATGCAAAACGCAATACAATAATGGGGAGAGGTTGGATCATCTTCTGTTTTTTTCGGAACAGATTTAAAATATGGGAAACTGAAATGTGGCACAAACATCACAACTTCTATGCATGCCTTCAAGTGTCTGTCGTTGTTGTGCTGGCACTCTCTGGACTTCAGCATCGGGTTAAAGTCATTCTTGGGAAGAGTAGAAAGTTCACACTTCTTCAAATTTCGCAGTAATATTAAGGCTGAAATGCACTGGATACACTTTTCCTTCATCTTCCAGAGCACCACCAGTTGATTTACTTAAAGCTGTGTTACGCTTCCACCTCAAATCCCAGCCCAATTTTGTGACCTCCAGCACTGAAATTCTTGGCATCAATCAAGCCTGAGAGGGTCAGCTTTATACCTACAAAAGCAAGTCATAAGAACCATCATACACTGAGATCCCTGTAGAGTGCTCTCCCTCAGGTACTTCACCTCACTAATGTGGCTTAGTTGCTACAGGAACATGTGTACATACACATCCTTTACTTCTCTGAGGCTGCATAAAGACTTCTAGCTCCTTTGTTCATCTCTTCTGTTCTTAAGATGACAGCGAATTAAACCATAGTGTAGTACTTAACACTATTTGCTGCTGCCAGTGAAGTTACGTACCAGGTCGGAGAGCATGAGTGTAACCAATTCCAATGAGGCTGGCATTGTTCACTTTAGCCTACAATAAAAAAAACCAATCACAGTATTTATACACTGTGTTGAGCTCTTTACAATAGTATTTCTCAACTTAAATTTTGATTCAGCGATCCTGGAACTAATTGTTGTTTTGAAACATAAATGCTTGCTACTTCGGTTCTGAGTACTAAAACACACGCATGTCAGCTGACTTTCAAGGGTTAACTTACTGTTAGGAGAAGTACTGAACTTCCACCATTGTAACTATAATATGGTTTTACATAATGGATTTAAGAATTAAAAGGACACTACGTCCTTTTGTTACCTTTTAAAACATATTTTGCAGCACACTAGCACACTATTCAAAGCACAGTAGTCGGACCATTTCACTATGGACAAAATGGTATTTTAGACTTTTTTCCCCGTAATTTCACAAGTACGATGCGTGAGGTCCCAATTTAAATTTGAACCGCAGCAGAAGCCACAGTTTGCCATCTACCGTACTTCCTCAGTGACTAGTTAAAGCAACAGCTTCATAACACAAGTTTTCAGTATTTAGGAGAGCTTGAAATACTCATTTCTGTAACAAAACTCTTACCACAATGGAAGTCTTCTCATCCAGTTGGTACTTTCCAGCAATACCAAAACGTGTGTTGTTACTGCCAGCAGTCCATGCAAGATTGACTGATGTCTCAACCTTATTATTAACCTTCTGATAAATAGACCCACCAAACTCAGTGCCATCGTTCCTGTTGGTAATAGATGCAAGTGTGTCAAGCCTTGCCTTGTTCAGTAACTCTTTAGATTAACCCATCCCCACAGTCATTTGATCATTATCTCCTAAAATGAACCAAGAGATCCAATACTTCCCTGAACCCAGGCTCACTACTTCCTAGCTGGAGCTGGCAGACTCCTGCTTATATTTTTTTACAAAAAACATGTTTTGCTTGCAGAATGGAAGAAGACTTTTCAACAGCCAGAGACCTACAGTTTGAGGTTCTGACAAAAAAAAAAAACCACCCAGATAACCTGGTTGCTTGTCTCAAGGAAGCCAGTGTACAGTAACACATAAAGGAGACTTCAGTAACAATACAGGACACTTCAATTACGGGAATGCGAAGACCGAGAACAACGTTGTTGCATTACGGTTGTTTAAATACACCCATCTTCAAAGCATATCGGAGCATCCGAATGCCAAGACTAGAGCTACACAGCGAGGATGGCTGGAAACAAACAATGCAATGCCTGCCTCTCTCCTTCACCTTGGGCATTTCTGAGAGAGAAACTTTCTGTCCAATGGAGAGAGGGAGAAGGTACGGGAGTTTAATTGCAGGCTCTTTTGTCTAGGGCCATAGCAGAAGTTAAAGCTCACAGCTTTTAATTACAAATTAACATAAAGTGCCTTTACATCAGCATCTTAGACATACAAACCCCAAAATTACTCTGAAACAAGGTATCAAGAAAGCCAAGAGTTGGGAAGTTGCCCCTGTTTTAGTTGTACTGCAAATGAAAACGCTGAATATAAATTAATTGGAAAAAAATCAGCATCCTCTTCCATTTACCCACCTTTGACCTAAGGCCATTACTGCTAACTATTCCTACACCTTGGCTCCTCTGATAACGTTTTTCTAGGCTCAGGTAATACTTACACATTAGTGTGCAGCTGAAAGTCTCCTGCCTTATATCCCAAGGCAAAATTATTTTGTGAAAGCTTAGACTTGGCTGTATCAAAAGCCATCTGGTAGCCCGCAAGCCAGCCTTCCCAGCCCAACACTGCCCAGCCATAAATAGTTGGTCCAGAGAGATCAATGTCTATGTTGCAGCCTAGATGTATATATTCTCTTTTGTAGGAGGTCTTCAACTTTCCACTCTTCTTCCTGCAGATAGAAACGAGCAGTTTTATCTGCAGTAGTATACAAGTATGTAATAGATGTAGTTTTATTCCAATATGTATGTCCTTTAAGGCCAGTTAATGACACTACTGTAATGCCTACTCAAAACTTAACTGCTAGATGAAGAGGGCATGCAATAGGAATAATGGTGTTACGTATATTCACACGGTGCCGCTTTTTCCCCTACCACCTCAAACTCCTTACAATCCTCAAGAAGCAAAAAAACCCAAAAGCGTTTCTCCTTAATGCTTTAAAACCCATCTGGTTTCAATTTTTTTTCTCTGCAAGCGAGTGTAATGCCTTACGGCGTCATCAGTTTCTGTCAGGAGCATCCATAACCCTGCAGTGACAACTTTCCTTCTCTGAATTTTTGTCCATTCGGTTCTCTCCACTGTCCCTTCCTCATGCAGCGGTTGCTTTCCTTTCTTCACTGCTGGGTACTGAGAACGGATTTCTTCATCCTCCAGACATCATCCACTTAGTCAGCCTTTCTCTGTCCCTCTTGTGATACCTCTTCCTCTCTCCAGTGCGTGTCTCGGTTGATTTTGCTACCAGTTCAAACACAACTACGACAAAACCTTACCCCCTCTCTAATTCTCTCCCCAACCTCCTTTCTTTTCCACTCAAGACACAGCAGAACACTTGTGCTGCTTGTTGCTTGCACCTAGGCCTGGGGTCTCATTTTTGACTTAGCTTCTAATTCCTCATATCCGAGCAGTATTTCAAACTCGAGATTCTTCTGACAGGCTCTCCCCAACAACAAATAAATACTAGTCGTTATTTGCACAGCAGTCTCAAGCTTTGTGCGTTCAGACATAAACACCCCTCCTTTGCTCTACTACTTATCAAAATTAAGTACATGAGAATTGAGAAAGACAACTAAGTGCTATTCCACTGCCCATTCTACCTCCTCATTCAACTGTGCAGAGACATCTGGCCAAAAGCATCAGCAAAAAAAAAAAANNCAAACCAGTTTACCGAGTTGACAGCATTAGGACTGTCAACTCCATGAAGACCTAGTTGTTTAAGGGGAGAGTTAGAGATCTAGTACGTATTGCAGAACAGTAATTTTGCCACTGGCCAAAAAGCTGAAGAATGCTTTTTAGCAGACCTCGTCCTTCTGAGTTCAGTATTATCCACTGCCTGCAGAAGATTCTACAGTGACTGCAGAATCTTCTCCAATAAATGCCGAGCATTTACACAATGAGCAGAATAAGTAATTTTAGAACTTACAGGAAATTCTAGCTTTCCTTAGACAAAGGTAATAGAAAATGTTTACCCTGTGTTTGGTACAAATGTAGTGTCAAGAGCCACCTTCAATCCTTCAGCCAACTGCAAAGAAAATTAGACACTGGTCAAAAATCAGTTGAAACATAATTTGTTATATTCCACTACTAGAACTCTAGTTCCTGTCTAAAGAGAAAACAAAACACAACCATAATGTCTCCCCCATGATTTACAACAAAATCTGAAGAGGCTGCATGATGAAGCATTGAAATAGGACTTTTTCCTCCCAGAATTAAGCCCTTTAACAGCACGAACTGGGTAGGTATGTTTTTACGTACAGGGAGATGACGCATGTCTAGTGCTGACAAGAAAATTATTCACAGAACCATAACAGAAAGAAAACTACTCAATTCATGTTTGCTTATTCTTTACAGTTCCAACAATCCATACGGTAGCTCAAAAATCTCTCTCATAAGCTACAGATATTCTGTTAAAACGCAGTATTTCTTCATGGGCCAAAGCATATAACCGTCTCATTTTCCCCCACCTTTGGTATGAGCTAGACAGCATTTTCCATTTTAAAGCACAGGTAAAAGTACAAAAAAGAATGGCCATACGTGACGGACGGCACCACAGAATTTTTACTATCTTTGGCCATCATTACCTTACACGTGAGGCATTAAGTGAAAGGCATAAACCTATTAATGTCAAAAAGAACTGTGTTTTGACAGTGCCATACGCTAGCAACCCTTTGCGTAAGCAGCGCCAAGCTGCAAACACTCATCTTTCTCTTCAACCTTACATAATGTATTCAATCTCAAGGCAGCTGAACTTAAGTCCTTATACATTAAAGCACTTAAAATTATGAGACCTGTCTTTGGTTTCCCTGCATGACTGCAGCAGTGACAGTTCTACGTGCTTACGTTCATTCAACCAGCTAGGTAATTCCACACACCTGTAAACTGCAGTTACTGTATCCCCAAATCATTACCCAGAGGCACATGGCTCTGAGAATGCCAGCAGCCCCCACTCCCAGCCTGTGTTCTGCAAATAGATGTAACTTCTTTTAGTACTCCAGATACTTTTGTGCAATTTTCATTCTCCAATGTTTTCTGTTCAACTCAATACTTTCTCATACCAGCTGCAGAAACAAAGCATCTGCTTGGTCTTACCTGATCCTCCACAGAAACTTCTGTTCCCAGTGTGTTATCCGTGTTCCACTTCTGGGTGAATGTAAGTCCATAGTCTTTGATCTTATATTTGGTCTCTAGACTGCCTGAAGCCTTGCCTGTGTCCGTGTTGGAAGAACCAGCTGCGGCGAATTCCTGTCAAGAGCATAGTATCACAGAATCACAAAATAGTCTGAGTTGGAAGGGACCCAGAAGGATCATCGAGTCCAATTCTTACGTGAATGGCCATACAGAGATCGAACCTGCGACCTTGGCGTTACTGGCACCATGCTCTAATCAACTGAGCTAATCACGGGGTCATGAGTTTCAGCACCCTTTATACTTATTAACTCTCAGCTTTTCCACTTGTCAAGTGCCAGCACTCACACCCTTAGGCCTTTTGACAGAACCCTCAAAATCATCATCCTCCTCTTCCCTATCCCCACCTAAAATAATTTCTTCTACGTCACAAAATGCTACTCCTTCTGGCATCTCTGTTCTGAATATTTCTTTTACTGAGGCGTACCAATAGAACCTTGGAACTTGCCTGGGTTGGAAAAAGCCCTATTACACAAAGACCTGACACCTTCATTTACTTTTCATCGTGGGGGTTTGATTACTTTCTCCCCCCAACCTTACCTTTACGTAAGGTTGGCTTTACGTAGGCGGATCATACAGCAGATTTAGAGTTACGGACACAGTCAAACTGCACGGCGTGAATAACAACACGACTAAAAACAATTTAACAGTTTACAAATGACAGTATGCAGCACAGAAAGCCTTGTCGGACAAAGCAATAAAGAGCCAACATGTCAAAACGGTCGCTGTTCTTACCAACTGGATAAACATCCAATGAAAATTGCATGGAAAAGAAAAAGCCCATTTTAGCACTTAATACAGTTGTTCATGGTCCGTCACAGTCAGGAGACAGCATAATTAACTATTAGCATATTATTTGAGAATCAAAACTTCCAGCCAGGAAAGTTTCCAGCCAGGAAAACTGCCTATCAAGAGATGTCAATAAATGGAGGCAGCCATAATACGGGGACCACATACTTCGTGCCCACACATTCCTGGTGCACAATGCAAGTACTCATCAAAAGCTCAATTGAGACAGAAAGTAGTAATACGAAAGCAAGAATTTACACCATTTGCATGATAAGAATGCAAGAAAAGGAGGGAGCTAAGGCAAATATGGTTATGAAGTAGGCTGAAAAGCAGCTCATCTTACCAATCAGAACAGCATCGAGCGGTAAGACATGGAGAACTCAGAGTCAGCATAAGAAAAATATTATCTAGTAAACAACGTATGCCTGTGGTTAAAGATCGAAATTATGACGCCCGTTGGCTGTTTTGCCAGCCCTCCTGTGAAACCGCGGGGAACCTCCAGTTCTCCATCATTAAAACGGCAGATCATGGAATATTCTTGTTACTTGGAATGCCAAACCTTACTTAAAATCTCAAATTCTACGTATAGGGTACCGCAGAAGGACTGTTTTCAGTTTTAGTTAAGTTTTGAATTTTAAACACAGTGGAAATGAGTGAAAATGCAGTTAAGTTAAACTCCGGTGCTTATTTGCCCCTTGACCTTTTGAATAAAAAGTCCATCTGGACTAAAAATCTTATGAAAACCAGTAACAGCAGGGCAACTCAATTGCATTCCTAAGTAGAAATGAGAGCTATGTAAGGTGGAGAAACTCATGTTTGGGATGTGTCAGTGGGAACAGGGAGGAAAGTAACAACAGGATGTGTGAAAATTCTTGCACGCCACAGGAAAAGAAGTACCGCTCCGTCAGCTACATACTATTGTAGAAATATCTCAAGTCAGTTACGAGTTTTAAAGTGAGAAATGAAAGACAGAAGAAACACCTGCTAGCAAGTTAATACTTGTTACCAGTTTGGGAATTTGTCCTTCCATTGCCACGCTGGCGATGTTGAAAGCCCCCGGTACTTACCACTCCACTGGAAGACTTGGTCTTCAGCTCTAACTTGACCATTCCAAATCCTGAAAATAAAATAGCACACAGCACCCGTTTCACTGCAAGATACAAACAAGGCTTATTTCCAACATACCCAAAGTATGCCAGCTAGGGTACACCGACCTGAAACGGCCTATTTTCATGTTTAAACAGTCATCGATCATACCGAGGGTTATGAGGATTATGAGAAGAATGACCGAAGGAATTTTGACAACACAAAGTAAGTGGCCTCATAATTTATAGTCATAATAGACACCTCTCATCATCTCCACCTTCCATAGCTACCTGCAGTCTGGGACTCATCAATACAGTTAACCAGATCTTCTGATTTATGTAGTTTACATTTTTATTTTTGATCGCAGGGCAGGAAATTTTTCTTTTCCTCTACTCCAAAAAACATATGTTTCAATTTACTTCAATCAGTGCCATATACAGAAGTACTCTTGCTTTCTTTCATTTTCCACCCTCTCTGAATCTAAGGAAATACCTGGCCCTCGCACAAAGTAGAAAAGCTTGAAGTCACTGACACTAAAGCAGGGAACTTGAGTTGATTTTTAGCAAAGCCTGAACGTTCCTTTGTTGAGTGACTCTCTCCGGGGTGGGAGAGACCAGACCACAGTGCCTTCTAGTTTTATGTAGCATATGGATTTGGGATACAAATGAAACCTTTATTACACTCAAAATCAGATTTTAAAAAATCAACACTTTCTAGTACTGTTTCCAGAAAAGGGAGAAATGCAAATACTGTGAAAATACTTGCACTCCAGCTTTAACAATAGGCTATTCCGATTAACCTAAAGATCACTCTGCTTCGGGAACCGGTTTATTGCCACATATGGTCTCCTATGGCAAACTACATCAGTATCCCCGAATTCGTGACTCTAAACAGAAAAATCAGAAGGCAAAAAAAGGGTGCAGCATTTTTCAGAGACTGTTCTGGAGTGCGTCTTAAGGTCAAACTTGTAACTTTCCCCTCAAACTCTTTGGCACTGCAGTATTTTCATAACACATATCCAAAGTTCAGAAGCAAAAGGGGCTAGATGCTCCAGGCCTCTGCTGATTTTCTGCCATAAGGCGTTAGGGAGTCTCTGACATACTCACGTTCTTACTGGCATTTTCAAGTCGCCTAAGGAAAAAACATGAAGGGTGATCAAACCATTGTCATCTTACTTACCATATCCCTTGTTGAATACATCCCTGGCAGACTTTCCCAAGTCACTGTACGATGGCGGGACAGCCATTGGATCTGAAACATATGGGAAGCTGTAAGAATCTTAGCTGTAACAGCACCAAATCTAAACTATATCCAAAGCATTTATAAACGTCTATGAGTACATCACCAATATGGAACTGTCAGATCTTTGAAGAATGTTCATCAAAGCGATCATTGTGTCCCTGTTGCTTTGTCAAAAACAAGCTTCGGTTCAAGGAAGTTAGGAAAGCCAATCCATTATTAAGAATCATTGAACCCCAGGTATTACATTCAATTACGTACACCTGTCTCACAGTCTCCCACTGCAAAAAGAACTCATGGGAGCCTTTTTTGCTGTTCTGATAATGAGGAAACATTGCTTTTGTGACAGGACCCATTCTTATAGGGACCCCAAGTGGCAAACGACGTCAGCACTTAACAATCCCAAAGGAAAACAGGTACTGCTTCCATCTGCACTTGTGACTTCATAGAAAGCTTCTTCAGAGATGCGAAAGATATGAAAGAGATCTTGGTACGCTGTCCGGTAGCCGTCAGTGAGTGTTTCCGCAGTGCGTGCACAGAGCGGCAAAAACTAAATTTGCTAATATGGGTACATTTCCTACTACTGTTACCACTACATTGGAGAACAAAGCTCAAAAGGACAGGCGTGTAATATTACAGCTTAGATGATACGTTTCATTAGTTATCACAATTTAGGGATTTTGCATCAGAAAGCCCACAGTAAAGAAGTATGAAAACTCCTCCCCAGTGGAAAATTAGTCTTCCTTTTCTAAAATACGTTTGCATAAATGTAAAGGCACACCTGCTCCAGAAGAGAAAAACTATTAAAGATGCTCCTTTCGTTTGATTTTAAGGGCAATTCTTTGACATTCCCACTGCCGATGCACAGATGGGTGTGGGCTTTAGAGAGACAAATGACAATAGCGCTGAGTACTCTTGGGGCTTACCATGGCAGCTTCACTGAAAACACCTGAAGTAAAGGAGGATCTCACCATCCTGTTCAACCTTCTCAACCTAAATCTCACCTTTTTGGGTGACAACCTGTTGAGTTCACACCTCATTTTAATAAGGCTATCGAGACATCTTGCAAACTGTGAACCTGTTCGCTCTCCTAACGTGTCTTCTGTCTTTACGCTATGTAGCTATGTTTTCTGTGTTCTATGTGTTTAAATGTGTAGGTTAAATTTTATGCAAGCATTTAAACAGTATTAAAAACAAGAGATCCTCGAGGTTAGCCCACAACGAAACACAAATTCTTTGCTAACAACAAGCAGTTCTACTTGCTCGACAGAATTGTCTAGAGGAACCCAGCTCGGAGTTTCACAACTCTTAAAATTAAATTTGAACCAACCAGATGCAACAGCCGACAAAACATAATGTGAAGTGGGAAAAAAACCACAAGAATACACGCGCCTGTCTGAGGAATAAGTGTAAAAAACCAAAACCAATCCACCCCGAACAAAAAGAAAATCCCTGAACAACCCTCCCACACCCGAAACTTTGCACAAGAAATAACAATAACCGAGAGGCCGGTTTCATGTTTCCTGACGGATGCGGCGGGGCCTTGCCCTTGACCACCGTCACGCACCTTTGGCGGCGGCGGCTGCGCGGGCCCGGGAGCGCGAGCGCCGCCCCCGCCCCGGCACTGCCCGCGTTACGCAACGGGGAACGGAGCGGGCGCGCTCCGGCGCCTCTTCCTTTCCCTGGCTAAATGCCGGCGCCGTGGGAACACTCGGTCGCAGCCGCCCCTCAAGTTCGTCCCTCCCGGCCGAGAAGCCGGAGCGGCTGGCAAGACCCCCGGCCGCCCGGTCTCAGAGACAGAGCCGGCGCGCCTCCCGGGGCTGCCCTTTCAGCAGCCCGTGGGCCTGAGGACGAGGAATTGCCGCCGGAGCCAGCGGCCGGCGCCCCCTCGGGCCTCTGGCCCAGACCCGCCGCG
>VYXC01005572.1:728100-751479 GCA_013397175.1 Platysteira castanea | reverse complement strand
TTTCCTTTCCTTTTTTTTAAACTGGCAGTACAGTAGGGAAAACCTGCCCAGGATGATTTGTCCTTTCACACATTTGTAATTTCTCACATTCTGTTGTCAAAACTGGAGCAGCCAGGCCACATTTCCACTTCTGGAATATCACAAAACCTCAAGCCATGAGTAA
Organism: Platysteira castanea; assembly: GCA_013397175.1. NCBI lineage: Eukaryota > Metazoa > Chordata > Aves > Passeriformes > Platysteira > Platysteira castanea. The sequence continues at coordinate 751,316 of VYXC01005572.1, read as the reverse complement.
GCTTTATGTCTCTTGACAATGCCCTGTGGCACACAGTGTGGATGAGAGATTCCAAGCTGCACATCCTACTCTGTTCCCAGAAATATCCATTTAAAATTATTCCCATTGTCTTTTGGAGATGCAGACTGGTGAAACTGCCCCTTGGAAAGGGTGTCCTTCCCACAGGGCTCTGATGAACTCACAGGTACATCCACCTGGCATCAGCTGCTTGTCTTTAGTTTCTGCCCTGTGCTGATGGCATTGGGGAGCTGCTTCCCCCCTCCACGTGTCTGTGAGGGGAGCAGAGACCCGGGGGAAGCCCTGGAGTTCAAGGCTCCCAGCAGCTGGTGGCGAAGTTCCCAGCAAGAGATCCACACCTCAAATCCTGCTTCCACACTGCTGCCTCAAAAGCCAGGCTTGTGAGCCTCTGGGAAACCTGTGATAGTGTGTTTGTGCAGAAAGGGATGAGAACAAAGGGGATCGTTAAACTGTGGGCAAAAACATGGGGAGAAACTTCTGGAGTTTTGTTCCTGTGCATTCCCCAGCTTTATTTGTGGATTTCTGAAGCAGCAAAACCAGCATGGAACAAAGCAGGCTGGTTCCCTGGAATGGAGAGCTGCAGCAGGTGACACACTGGTCCCTGTGTGCATTACCAGGAACCAGGGCTGTGTTTGGTTTCTCCATTCCTGGTGGACAGAGATGGGGTCAGATCAGTCACGAAGCCCACAGCCACACCTCACAAATTTCTCCAGTTTTACTGCTTAGGCGACCAAAAGCACACCTAGAAGATGAAGCTGCACATCATGCTCATATTGTTACCATTTTGTTTATAATTTCTATGTAGAAATATTGTGCTAGGACACACAGAACTCCACTGCATACTGGTTACACACAAAAATTAAGTAATTAATTCTCAGCATAACAAGAACCCTACTAGCATGTTTAGTTTGGGGAATCTAGCAAGAGGGGCAAGAAGGGAGAAAGAGTCAAGGAACTTGTAAAACTGACTCCCTGAAAGCCTGGCAGTTTGGACTTTGCTCACTGGAAGAAATGCATTTTTCCTTGCATTGCCTGGAGATTCTTTGAGCACCAACTTTAAAAACACAAGAGAAAAAATAAAAAAGAAAGGAAAAGAAAAAAGAAAAAGAAAAAAGAGAAAGGATTAAAAAAAAGGAAAAAAGGTTGCCACAGTCACAGGCAAAGTCAGTTTATGTTTGCTTTTTATCATAATTGGTACAGCATCACTTTGGCTATGGTTTGAAATTTGGCTTTGAAACACAACTCTTGACCACACTGCAGAAATGTACACAAATAGCAGACAGGTTTTTCAGGACAGCACAATGACAAGGATGATACTGAGTCCAGTCATCTACACAGATACCAAAATCTGCCTGCAGTTTTCATTTAGCAAGGATTAGAAAAAGTTAAAAACTTGGAGTGTTCAGGATGGTTCTGGGCCAGTGCAAAAACCACTGCGTCTCTGCTTTTGCTTGTTTTACTGCCCCACATGCCCAGGATTTCCAGGTCGTGCACCACACTGAGGGTGCTCACAGTGATTGTTCTTCTGTCCTGCACCAAGCTGGGCACCACACACTCCCAACGTGCTGCATGGTGCAGGTATTGGCTGCCTGCTGCATGGGGCACCAGGGGAGGCTGAAAATAAGTATATAAGGAATAAAAGTAAAAACGCAGGGAAGGAAATTATTTCAATGCAGTGACAGCAAGGAATGAGAGCTTCTTTCCCACAGCTACTGTTCTGTGACTGTGCAGAGCCAGGCAGTTCTGACAACACTCCCCGTCCTGACTGGGCTGTGCCACCTCTGTCCCCTCAAAACCAAGGTTGGTAACACCCATAAGTCATGCTGAGCTTCAGGGGGCATAAAGCAAATGTGTTAAAACTTCCTCTGAGCACTTCAAGGAGTGGTTTAGATCAGACCTCTGCAACTGCACGTGTTCACACACATCAGCATAACCACAAATGACACAAGTGTGCTTGCCTCTTAGAAAACCAGAACTCGAGCAATAAGGCAGAAACCAGCAGCAAATCACGGAAGGAAAGGACAGCTTTCACTAAGGAGCAGCTACGGGAGCTGGAAGCTGAATTTGCCCACCATAACTACTTGACAAGGCTCAGGAGATACGAGATAGCTGTGAACCTGGACCTCACCGAAAGACAAGTACTTTCCAAACCCTTGTCTCCCCAGATCCTTCTTCCTCCCCCACAACTTCTCTCTAATGCTAAAAACCCCACCTGTTACTCGAGGGCCTGCTTTTGCAATGGCACAGAGGTATTTTCAAGCAAAGCCTCCACATTCTTTCCAACACCTTCATTACACATTTCTGTAAGTAGTTAATAAATTTAATTATGTTTCTCTAAACTAAAGATAGACTTGGTAATAACTGGTCTCTGCTGAGTTCTTGTTAGCCACCATTCACTGGTGCATATTGATACATCAAGGCTCACATATGGACTGTGGATATCACCTTAGACTGTGACTAACAGGAAATTATTAGAATGACATGTTTGATACATGCATTCTTCCTGGATCAGGTGGAATTTTGAGGTGATAAGAAAGACAAATACACAGAGTTTTGTGGAGAGAGGTATTTCTGTCCTCTCATTGTCATCTCGGTCCAGGTTTCCTTATCAAGGCTAAGTGGACAGCAGAAGAATTGTGTAATTATGTGAGGCAAATTAAAATTCCTGAAGCATTGGATTGGATGGCCTAGATGTTAAAAATACACGAGAGGCACTGTGCCCATTGTGTTGACATGTTTATTTAACATGAAGATAGATTCTAGGCAAAGCACTTGTACTACCTTTGGGGATTTCAGAGGAACATCTGTGTGTGGACCATTTTAGAAAGAATTGTCCCAATCTGTGTTAGAGAGATGGATTAGTCAAACTTGTGAGGCTCTGTTCACCTTTCCTTCTAGAACTCCACAAATCACCTGTCTATTGACACACACACACATGCACGGCTCTGCTTATACAGCTCGGGCTGAGGCAACCAGTAATTATTTTGTTTTCATCACCCAGGTCAAAGTGTGGTTTCAAAACAGAAGAATGAAGTGGAAACGTGTTAAAGGTGGGCAGGCAGTGCCCCCACACGAACATGACACAGAAGATGTGGACTCTGCTGCCTCCCCCAGCTCTGAGTAGTGCTTGCAGCACTGGGAGAGGAGATGGAAAAAGTCATTGATTGGAATGTGGATGCAACTGCTTAGAATCAGCTCCACCATGAGCTCACCCTGCCTGCAAATCCTGTAGCCCATACTCTTTAAAGGGTGCGTGATGCTTGAGGTTACAGAGGCAATTAAAGAGCACAGGGGGAAAAAGCCAAAGGACAGCATGGTTTTGATTTTTGTCTCTTGAACTCTCTTACTACCACGGATGTGTCTTCAGGAAAACGCAACAAACACTGAATATAAAACAGGAGTAATGCTGTTGAGACTCTCAAACATCCAGAAAACATAGATTGTTAGTCAGCGAGTGAGAATGCAGCTGTGTTCTCATCTTTCCCTGGTCACATCTATTCAGTCTGCATTTGGACTTGACAATGCACATTTTCCTTGTGCCCTACTTTGAGAGAAATAAATACTTTGATAGTCACTGATTTTTCTTGCAAAATGAGTCGAACCCCTGTATGACTAGGCAATAAGATCACAAGAAAAAATGTGAGACTAAAAATATATTATATATACACGCAGAAGTCTGCTCACCGGTTTCAGAAGAGATGGCTTTCACACTGACAGTCCAAGAAGGTAGGTGCCTGTTGATGGCAGCAATTTGCAGAGGGAGATTTCATCCAAGCTTACTCTAAATCCTGAAATTAAATTGCTAGATCTCAGTTTCAAATATTTTTGCAAAGCAGGCATTACCAAATGTCCCAGCAGGCACAGCAGAGATTGAACTCTCAACACAACAGCTGAAATATCACTATTTTGTTTTCAGGTTTTCCAATAAAATAAACTGCCACAGCACCACCAGAAGCCTTAAGAACCCTTAGAACACTTCCACTTGAAGTTATCCCCACTTTCAATCTAAACTTGTAGTGTATCAAATTACGATGATTTAGAAAAGCATGATTTCTTATATTTTTATGTTTCATGTACTAATGCCACATTTTAAGCAGAATTTTATCCTAGTGTAGCACATCATGGCTACTGAGAACACTGAAATCTTGGTTCAAGTATTTCAAAGGTAACCATTGTTTGCAGCTGGAGCATTCTGCCTCCCTCTCACCTCCCTCTGATGCGCTGCTGTTGTGGGTGCAAGTGAACTGCAGATATGCTGGGCACAAATTTGTATATCTGGATTATATGTTTATAAAGCTATTAGTGATAATTCCACTTGTGAAAGACCCCAAAATAGATAAATATCAACTCTTTTTTTTAAACAGAGATGTTGTGTTCTGTTCAAAGAGCTGATTATTGTCTCTACTAAGAAAAACATACATTACATTCCTTCTTAACATTTCCAAACTCTGACTGACAGATGAAAAAATCAACAGTTTAAAGTATATATTTGTGCAAAACCAATTTAAAAGAATAATTATTTTTAAAAAGAAATTATTTAAAAATAAAGAAACTTGAGCAGTTTGAGCAGCGCTGAGGAAGTGAATTAGGTTACTGTCTGGTTTCCCACACTGCACTACCTGCTCTTACCCACTTTATCCAAAAACAACAGTTACCCAAAACAGAATGCCAACACTCCTCTGCTCCTGAATAAAAAACCTAAGAAAACAGCATCAGTGGTGTCTCACACAGAGCCTCTCCACAAACTTTGTTGCAATCACAGCATGGATGCAAACTGTGTAAATCCTGTGAATATAATAATTACTATATAATCAGTTATAATATTTGAGAGTATGCATGTTCTCTGTCTGAGCTAGACCTAACCCTGTCTCCTCAGATCTTTATGGTAAGGAAAAACCACCCTCAGCTTCCTCCTGGGACACTGCTGTGTGCATGGTTTACATGGAAGCAGGTCCAGACAGGGAGCTGTGGCTGGATCCCAGGTCCTTCAGCAGTGACAACCTGAGGGGGACAATGACAGAGCACCATTGTTTTGGTGTATTACAAACACGTTAATAATCTCACTACTCAGGTGATATAAAATTAATTGGCTAAAAAAGCTGCCTATGCACAGATGAGAAGAAGATGCAGGTTACAGTATCTTTAAGAACAGAAAATATCTTTGGCTCTACTTCTTAAACCTTGGTGCCTTCTGATTAGACTTCTGACTAAACTCAGTAGTTTGGCTCCCAGCAAAGCCTAAAGAAAGTTGTGTTTTGTGAAGAGCTCTGGTGCTCAGGTGTCCCACCCTCTTCTCCTGGAACACAAATCACCACGGAGCAGGAGTTCTTCTGTACTTATATCCTTGTAACCTCTTAGGCCAATTAACGCTGTACATCACCTCCTGCCCACTGTGGTTAGAAAGTCTGCAGCCTGCAGAAGCAGCTTGTTTTGAGATGAGAACTTTCAGGCTCTTGGTTACTAACATAAACCAAAATTGGCTCCTCACCCAGATGAGAGGCTAATAAATTTCCCTTTCAAGGAAGCTGTCAATGGCAGCATGTTGAATCCTAAGACAATTAAAAACTAATCAGTGGGATCTCAGTCTGTACCCATAATTGCAGCTCCTAAAGAGTTCTTGCTCTGAATTTTGAGAAATAAGCTACGAGTCACCTGTGAGGTCTTCTTGTGCTCAGGCAGTTTCTTTGTTAAACCATCTGCTCACTCTGAGATTTTAGTGTTTTGAGAAGGAACATTTCACTCCTGACATCAAAGCATTTGACCTCTGAACCTCTGGTGCCAAGAATCTCTCAGGGAAGGCCTGTCGTCTGGGAGCAAAGTCTTTGACCTGCAATTATTTTTCTCAGGAATACACATCAGGCTGTATTCTCCTCACAGAAGGGAGGAAAGATACCTGGGCATGTTTGACAGTGTTTTCCATGCCTTATTCTCAATAAATAATCTGAGCACATGGCATCAGAGAAGTCTGGCAGGAATTCCCCGGGAAGCACATGCAAGCAGAGCAGTGAGACTTTGCCAGTGCAAAGAGCCCACGGGGAATGGGGATATCTGTATAAACACAAAAATATGTGCTGTAGCCCCTCATATCTCTGCTGCCTCTTCTAAACAGAGGAAAAGAAGTGCTTTACTCAGAGTCAGAGATGTTATGGACTCTATCTATGTAGCCAAATGCCAGTGGAGCAGAGGCCCTGATTTGTTTTACAGGTTCTGTATCCTATGACTCCTCTGCTGTTAGTCCTCAGCTCCTCCAAGCCATTCTACAGCTTTAAGCTAGTGATTTTTCCAGTCAATGGAGCTACTTAAACTCCAAAGATAACCCAAGGCCAGTCCAGTGTTGCCTTGGATGTCTCCAGGGATGGGACATCCCCAACTTCTCTGGACAAACTGTGCCAGGGCCTCACCACCCTCCCAGTAACAAATTTCACAGGCATGCTGTGAATAGGGAACCAAACCCTCCAGTTCACACTCTCTGGAAAACAAGAGAGCCCTTTCAGCAAACATTTCACAGCCAGAGATTTTGACTGGGACATATTCTACATGAGCAGAGCTTGCAAATCCTACTTCCTGTAGAATTTCCTACACATGGAAACAAGCACACACAACAAATCAGGGCATTTTACAGGACACACAATTTTTCAATTACCCCATTTTCTTCCCCCACCTCTAGCAGTGCTCATATTAAGTTTCATCAGCCACTATCTCATATTTTGGATAATTCCCTTCCCTAGGGAAAGTGCACAGCCCCTTCTAGAAATGTCTGCATCAGTTACTGGACTCAGCCTACTGGACCCACACAGCTCTTCTGGGCAGATGGACAGGAAATCCACTTTCTTCCAGTGATTACAGCAGAAGGGCTTTTGTCTGACTGGAACTTGCCCGGTGTGGCTGTAAAATAACCTCAGGCTCAGGCTCTTGCCTTTCAGGCTGTATTTGTGAGTTATGGGGCAGCTTCCCCTGCAGCTCCGGCTCCAGGTGTCAGCAGAGCCCCCGTCCCCACCCTCCCCACACACACAATGCCACATTGTTCTGCTTTCCACACGAAGGAAGGATTTCCATGCCGTGCCAGACTCTTACACCACCATTCCCTTCCTCTATACCATAATTGTTATTTTATTCTTTTAAATAACTCTTGGACAGGGATAAGCAGCCGGTTGTCTGGAAGCTCCTTCGGGAGCAGATTGCAGGAGAGATAATGGGAGTGAGTAACAGAGAGGATGGTGACTTCATACCACGGAGCTTTGAGTCGTGTTTCTTTCCTTATTAAAGAAGAGAACATTTTTTTCAAGCCTCCCTCAGTCACGCTGTATACCCCTGGCTTTGGAGCAGGAAGCAGACGTGAATTGACAAGCTTTCTTATAGCCTTTGGTTTTTAATTCAGTGAAAGATTGTGATGGTGCACACTCACACCCTAGGTTAATTTGTCACCCAGAATGCCACATGTGGAGTATTTCCAGCACCCAGGGGTTTATCACCAGGCAAGTGTTAGCCCAGCAACGCTACAGTTAAGTGGATGATTGGAAAGACACCCCAAAAAAAGCATTGTTTCTTCCTTTCAACGCTCACCACCAGCATCCTAACAGTTTTATACTTCCATCTACTTTTAATTTTGTATTTCTATATTTTGACCCTTTTCTGTATAACCACATTGCAACACTTTCCATTCTCTATTTCTTTCATGAGGGACGATCAAGAAAAGTGATGTAACTGTTGAGAATCTGTGCAGTTTCCAATTCAGAATAAGAAAAACCTATCAGATCTACCTTGACTGCTCCATCCACTTTTCTTAGCTGAGGAGGACAGACCCCTGGTCCCAGTGTCAGGATATCTAACAAATCTGGACAGGAAGTTGTTTTCCAGGGAATAGAAGTATAACTCTCCATAATAATTATCCACAGTTGTTTCTGTCTGAAGTTAATTGAAAAGGAGATTCTGGGGGAAAATGTAGCTCAAGAAACCAGTCTTCATTGAAGTATACAAATATCCAATACTCTATTCTATGATTATACCTGGAAATGGCAAAAAGTATAAAGTGAGGCCTCTTATTTGAAAGTCCTGGCAGCATGGACTTGGGTCAGGCTACTTGCTGTCTTCAATTCACCTGTATTTAGCTGGATTGAGTTATAAACTTCTATAAAGTATCCCAATAAAAAAAATAAATCTATTAAAGAGAGAGTAAAATAATGAGGTGAGAAATTGTCTGTCTCAGGAAAACGTTTTAGGCACATCTTTCACTGGTTTATTTGCAGAAGAAAACACAGACACAACTGGAGTATGTTTCGCATTACAAGACTTAAGGGTTCTTGTCTGCACTGAAGACGTGTTTATGCTGCTGGGTTCCAGCACGAATCTGGTTTCTATCCTGTGAGTGCTCAGGGTCCTTCACGCACTCCAGGCAGGAAGTCTTTAATGCACACACTGAGGAGACATTTTCAACTATTCAAACATTAAATAAATAAGCATGAAAAAAAGCCATTCTGCTGCAATAATTAAATTCTTCCTGTGCCTTTACAGGATTTCTGGAGAAACACAAGCTTCCCAATCCTGGCAGAGTTGTTTTAAAAGCCCAAGAAAGCCATAAGGGAAACAAACTCAGTGGAAAACCATCCATTTACCCCTTGCATTTTGTAGCACCATGAGATATTTAAGACCAGAGCCTCATAGTGTTTGGCTCAGTGCAGGCCTTGCCTCAAAGGCATTTCATCATTTAAAACAGGCAAACAGCAAGAAGAAAACCAAAATGGGCACGTGTATGTACCCTCCTTCCCAAACTGTGAAGTGGGGACCTGCCCAGTGCTGGAAGAGCACTGGTGAGGGAACTGAGACATCTGGAGTCCTGGTCTGGTTCAATACTGATCTTCTTCAGGAGATTAAATACAGCCCACATTATCTCATTATTCTCACACGTAACAGTTCCTTTTCTTTGTGCATTGTGAGAATTTCTCAGCCAGTAACAAGCTGACAGAAAAGCTGGGGAGGAAACTGTGCCTGAAACTTTCTGGAGCTTTCAGAGCACTTAATAATGTTCTTAGTAATTCACTCTAACTTTGGTCAGCCCTGAAGAGGTCAGGTGGTTGGACCAGGTGATAGCTACAGGTCACTTCCAAATGAAAAATCTCTTCTACATGCAGTTGCTTTGACATCTTTTACACACATGAATATGTAGGAAAAACATAACTCACCACAAGGAAAACAATGCAAGGGTTGGATATGTATCCATTAATGTTGGATTTGTAGTCTGTGTATAACTTCAAATATGGAACTGAGCTTGAATTTTCACTTTCCTTCCCAGTTTCCAGGGCCAGCTTGACTAGCATTATTTTTAAGAGAAAAATGATCTCTCTTTTTACAGTCTTCTCTCTGCTGTAATTTCTTTGTGTCTCTGCCAGGATCAAGATGAGGTGATGCCAAGAAAAAGGATGAGCTCATTGCATTTAGTGGTATGAGGTTTCACAAATAAAAACTACATGACTCCATTGAGAAGTAGTCCGTGGTAGAAAATAGGGTGAAAGGCAGGTAGTTTTAATTGGAAACAAAAAGAATTAATTAATTTCTCATGCTGGTTGTCATTAGAGAACTGATCTGATTAGCCTTCCTTAGGGATGGAATTTTATTCACCATTATTGTATTGTTCCTGCAGCTTTATGATAACATTAAAAGAACAAGATAAACGTTATTGGTAGAACAACGTAGTGAAAGCAGTGAATTATAGGAAAGAGTCATTTGGATTTTCCTGTTCAAATCCAAGGTATAAATCTCAGCCTCTGGAATGATGGATTCAGCACACTTTCCACAGCTTTTTGATTTCTAGCATCACACTGAGCTCAGAAAGGTCTTACTCCACAGAACACTGAATCCTTCTTAGTGGTGCTGCACTAGTTCAGAGGAATCTCTCAAACCTGAGGACTCTACTGACCATCAGCTCCACAGCACTGCACCTTCCAAGAAAAGCCAGAGGCACAGTCTCTTCCACAGGAGCCACGCAGTGTTTGCAATGTGCCACACGAAACTTCAGGAGCCGTCAAGAGGGAAGGCCAGTTCAGGTGCCTGGAGTGCACATCTGAGCTCATGCTGTGTTTCACTGGATTTTTGCACAACTGAATCATTTTGTGCCAGGGAGGCAGTCACAGGTGTCAAAGATCACCTCGCTCTCCTACGTGAGCAAAATTCAAATAAACCTCACAGATCCGTAGTTTTCCTGTATCCTTATGAAAATCCTTCACCTACGCTGCCAAGTGTGCCATGACCCCTATCTGGAGAGCAAGAGGAAGATATGATCCATTCTGCCTCCTTCACTCTTCCTGCAGCATGACTGGATCAGAATCCCCTGTGGTGCTCCCAGTGGTGTCTGCTCCGGTGTCTCACTGACACAGAATGACCTAATTTGTTATGGCTGGGAAGAACTGAGAGAAATTAAATCCAGGGTCTGTAGTTAATTGGGGTCAGGTTGAGATGATTTATGACCTGAGGAATGTACTCACTCTACACTATCATACAAACAACAGTATCAGTTGGACTCAGCAACCTTTGGAATCAAATTGAAATCTGGATTTTCCAGAAAATGAGTAGTAGCAGAGGCAAGACCCATGGGAGAAGGCAAGGCTGGAGGGCAGATGAGGCTGTATCTGAACTCAAAGCCAGGTACCTTCTCTTCCCACACTCAGGATCAGTTAGCCTCCAAGTCCTGATTTATTGTGATTCAGAGGAGAGATGGAACAGGTCTATGCCAAGGAAATTTCATCTGTCTGGAATCTGACAGGAAGAAAAAAAACGTTTGAAAATTTCTGAGGGAGCTGGGATTTGTCCCAGTTACAGTGTCTCTGTGTTCACTCAGCCAGCTCATGTTAGCAAGTTAGGCTCACTGAAAAATAGTGGCAAATGCTTTTCCATCAATCAAGAACCTGAGTTTGGTCCCAAGTCAGTGGCTGTGCAGTGCAGCCCGTGACCCCAAACAGCAGGAGCCTTCAGCAGGTTCCCCCTGCCTTTTGCAGGATATCTTAAACTAACATCTTCCTTTTTCTTTGTGGACTTTAGAAAAGAGCTAGAGAAGAGTTACTCCATCTGCAAGCTCAAGGCATTTTATCATACTTCAGCAGTTAAGTAGAACCTGAAAATAAAACTGTTCAATACTGGCTTTCTTTGAATAAAAACCACAGGTTTTTTTTCTTCTTCTTCTTCCCTGATTAGGACTCTGCTTCTTCATTTTTTCTAACTTCATGCCCTGATTTTGATTACACAAGACACAGCCTTTCTTGTGCCCAGTAAAACCAGTGACTGACTGGGTTGCTTTTTTTAAAGTAGAAAATCATCTCTATTCTGCTGATGTCTATCCAAATAGGCAGAGAAAGTGAAGGAGAGAAGGAGAAGTTGCTGCAGTCCCAGGAGTGGTGGTTATAAAAACCCTCTCCAGGGGTTTCTGTGCTTCTTACTGAACACGGTTTTGCTCACACACACCTCAACCCCCCAGCTGAGTGAAAGGGCATCAACCCTTCATCTTCCTGTTCCCTGAGAGTCTTTGCATTCCACAGAGCTCAAAACATGCAAAGCTTCTTAGGAAAAACAGTGGCCACTATAGAAGGGTGCAAAATAAGAGCAGGGATGACCGACAATGCACAAACCAATCTGGGTGGAATCATCTCTGCTACGTCCCAGAGCCTTCATCTAAGGGCACGTGCTGAGAGAGCAGGAGAGCATCAGGCTGAGACATCCCCTGCACCCAGGGGAAGCCCCAGGAGCTCCAGTGGCTGCACAGGAAACACCAGGAATGTGCCTTTGCCCTTATAAATCATCCTGACTCCCTCTCATGCGTGAGGCTGGCAGTGGATGCAGAGTGTGGCAGCCGCTGCGTTTGGCAGAGCCTTTGCTGCCTGCAGGGTGACTCCCAAGCCAGCAGGCTGCAAAAACACGGGGTATTTACTCAGCTGTGCTCCTCCGGTGTGTCCTGGGGAGAAGAGGTATGTTCTGGCCTCTTCAATCACTTCATTCTTTGCTGGAGTAAACAAGAGGAGCCACAGGGGGTTGTCTTTGCTGGTGAGGTTCTGCCGTGCGCAGGATTTGCTGCAGGAGACACCTTCACTGGAAGGGCACAAAGTTCCCGCTTGGAAGGAGGGAAAGATGAGCTGGGGTGACCACAGATGTTAGAGGCAATGCAAGAAGGACCGAATAATGGGCCAAACAACTCCTTTCCATCCCTACCAGCAGCCTAAGCACCATCTCAGCTGGTGCACCCTGTGCTGCATCCAAGGTGGGACACGTTTGTTCCCTCACAGACACTGGAAAGGATGGGGAGCAGTGGGGTGAGAGTTCAAAGCAACCCAGGGCTCTGCTGAGTCTCTGATGTTGTGCACTGGGCTTTGTCAGGGCCTGGGCTCCACCACCCCAGCAGCTTTCAGAAGGGGCCATGGCAGCCTCCGGTGAAGGGAAGTGCTCTGAAAAGGAGAAAAGTGCTGCAATACCACGAGCAGAGAGCAGAGTTCCCCAGAGGTATCTGGCCAGCACATTACCAGGAGTTCACACTAAAAACTCTGACAAACAGAAATAAGTGGTAGGTCCTTTAAAATATTGTCAGAATTGGTTGGGAAATTCGTGGTTTTTTCCTTTCTCGTAAGCAAGCCCTGCAACACCCTTACATGCTGCCAATTAGTATAAGGGAAAATAAAGGTTTATTTCAAAGATTTGGATTATTGTTTTTATTCTGGGCTACTAAGAAAGAGCACTTTCAACTGAGTTCAGAGCTGAGGAGTTTTTGCACTGGTGCTGCCCTTTACACAGGAGGTGAGGACAAGAGGGAGCGTGGGCTCTGGCTGGGCAGGCAGAGGGGCAGCAGAGGTGGCCTTTGGTCTGCTGGGACAAGGCTGCTCCTCTGCCTCAGCTGCTCGGGAGCCCCAGCATCCCTGCACTCCAAAGCAGGCAGGGCTGCCCCCTTCTCCAGGCAGGGCACAGATCTCGGCCAGGGCCATGTGAGGTATCAGATGTAAAAGGACAAGTGTCTTTAGCAATACTCACAGCCAGGTTAGCTGTGATGCCTTCTCCAGCTACCTAGGAACAGAAACTGGACAGGAGTAAGGGAATAAAGGCAGGGATTTATTTGAAAGGCCTTCAAAGGTGCCACCCTGGGGAGCCAGAGGCTGCATCCAAAAGGACCCCAAGATGCACAACGAGTCACGAGTTCTTCACACTTTTATAGGTTTGGTCCATTTGCATATCAGCATAAATTCACCAATTAAAACTTCAGCTAATGATGTCATTTCTCCAATTTCTCCACCTCTCTCATGGTCCCAGTTTACACCTTTTGGGCCTAGGACAGCCCGAGTGTCCTTGAACAGCAAGCTCAGAGAGGCTTTGTTGTGTCTGTCTGGCCTAAGAGAGCAGCTCACGAGCTACAAGAAACTTCAGAGTTACACACTGGGCAGTACAGGATCTGAAAAATACAGAAGTTAAAACCTAAGGCATCAGTTGCCCCACATAAACATACCCAGAGTCAAAAAAAGGAGACACTATTTACTTCTTCAGAACCAAGAGGAGACTATTCTGTGAGGCACATTTATGTGACTTAAAATGGCTTTGTAATAGTTAATTTAAAATTAATTTAACATATAATACATATTATGTCTGTCTATCTTTAGGTTTTTGGTACCAGTGTGTCTGGTAAAGCAGCACGAGCCCCAGCCCAGCAGGGCCTTCCCTCAGGAAATGTCCAGTGCTCCAGATGGATCCCTCACTTCTTCCCCTCACTACGCACTGAGTTCTCTCTGGCAACCCTGCTTGGCCAAACAACAGGGCCAAACAGTTTTTAAAGAAAAGAAGGTAAAATTCTGATAAAGTAGGATCTTCTTTTCAGACTTTCAGGATCTGAAGTTTTAATATAACGACTGCTATGGGCAGAAATAGCTCAGGTCCCGAACCTCGCTGACTTTCCAGTCCCACGGCAGGTTCTTCAGAAAATAAGTTTTCTCAAATTGTAATTCCATGGATTTTTCTTATCACTTTTAAAAAGAGCAGAGGTTACACATGTTTTTCACACAGTCTTCCAGTGCATATAAGCTTTCTCCCCTCATTCCTTTTCCTCGAAAAATAAGTCAGAGGTAGCAAGTGAAGATAAAGGTAAAAAGGGCTAAGTGTCCCTGGGGGCAGATTTGCTGTAGTACTTCCAATACTTTTAAAATTGAAAATGTGAAAACACATTTGACTGATAGTTCTACTTCTACATGGATATTCTTAGCTTCTTCACTGTGATTTATATGCAAGGATGAAGTCCATATTGATTGATCAAGACCTAGCTCTGGATAATGAATTTTCCTAGACTCTAGACTTATTTTGCATCACTGAATTTCTCTTCATTTTTAGATAAAGAATGGGGATGGCCTAGCATTTAAAAGAAAAATAAAGTCATTGAATCAAATTAATCTTAGCTGGAATTTAATGTCCAGCATATTCTGAATTTTCTAATTTTCAGGAGGTCTGTGTTAATAACTTTTATCAAGATGCTTTTCCCAGTTTTGTTGTTATTAAATTACATTCCCAGGACTGTTGGATCCCTGTTTAGCTTCTCAGAGAAGTGCAATGGTATGTCAGAAGAAACAAGGCAGAGATTCTGCTTTTTGTCTTCTAGTCTTAACAATCGATCAATACTGTCTATAGGTAGACAACAGAAAGCTGATTTTTGGACCAAAAGAAGAATCCTATGAAAAATGGATTAATTTTTCCCCCCAAATTTGGGTGGGTGGGATATTTTGAATCTGAGTCCCAGGAAACCCTTTCTTTCATAATGATGAATCTGGGTCCATCAGACCCAGCTTCTGTCCTGTCTCAGGCTCAGGGTGCCTTGCTAAGGTTTGAACTTCCTTCTTCGGTACAAAAAAGCTGAGTGGTAATTCTGGGCATCCTGTAAATCCACTGTTGGGCGAGAAATCAGCTCAAAGTCTTGCGGGATGAGCCTCCTCCTGGAGCTCGGTTCCCGTCGTGTCCGGATCCTCCTCAATCCTCAGCTGAGAGCTCCTCGGGTGGCTCTGAACGCCCGCCCCGGGGCTGCTGCCACATCCTCCCCGCCCCATTGTTGGAAAATGATACAAAACTTAACATTTTTTTGCAACTTTAGTCAGTCTCGTTCGCCTTTGCCTCGAGGGAAAGTAATTTTAAGTTTTTTTTCAAAGGACTGTTTGATCACTCAAGGCGTGATGAGCTGAACGTCTCAGCAGACCGCATGTAGCACAGAAGATACACAAAAAATAACAATCATTAACGAACATCAGCTCCAAACATCAGCTCCAAACATCACCCCTGGCATGGTCGGGGACACCTGGGCTGGGAAAAGAGAGATGAGAGAACCAAGAATGAAAACTTAAATAACATAGAAGGTGGAAGGTTCAATAACCAACAGGAAACCAAATACTGAGAACTGGGTAACTTGGGACCCATGAACATTGAACCAATGAATTTCTCCGGGTTTTGACTCTATAAGTATCTGAAAAATCCAGTAAAATTCATGTGTCATGGAATGATTTTCTCTGCACAGCCCGGGCTATGTCTGGATGAAATGATTTCTGTTGCACATCCTGGCCAGGATAAAGTAGTGCCTCCATTCTCTAACACTAAAAATGCTGTTGGAGGGGTTTTGTTTGTCCCGCAGTCTTGCTGACAGCATCGCCCGGGGCTGCCGCACCCTCCCTGCTGGCCCTCGGTGCTTTCTGGCACGGCAGCAGCTGAAGGGTTAAAAGTCTGCTCCGGGTTTTGTGGCTTCTTTCCAAAAGGTTTCAGTTAACACCAAAGGTCTCCTTAGAGCTCGCTCACTTTAATAGATTTTTCCCATTGAGTTCTCACTTTATAGACTATCATTTCCTTTTCTGCAGGGGAGCTATTTTCTGGGTCACTGATCCAACCAACTTAAAAGGGATTTCATTGATTAGATTTTATTGGTGGTTACTTCAACCATAATGGCACAAGTTGCTGGTACCTGCTAACAGCTGCGGGTCTGGCTTTGGTACCCCGGCCCTGCACACTCTTCTACAAGTGAGGTTCCTCTCTCCTGCCTTGATTGCTTGCTAATTACTTAGCACCTTCTTTATCCTCTTACCCTCTCAGTTGCTTCTGTCCTTTTACTTTTCAGTACCCCAGGTCAGCTGCATGGCAAAGCGTTCCTGACGAAATCCCCGATTTGCTGAGTGTGGCACCTCCTTCCTCTCATTTTTACCTCTGGTCGTCCCTGCAGTCACACAAACAACCTCCATCTGCAGCACTGCATCCCTGCCGGCACCGTGCAGGCAGCTGAAGCTGGGAGATCAACCCTTTCAAAGCAAAATGAGCAGAGTGTTTTAAAGAAGGAATTTTTTTTAAGTAAAAAATTACCTGACTAACATTGACAGGTCCTCCCTTCTCACTCTTGACTTTTAATGCTTCCCGCTGCTGTGGTTTCCTGTATGAAAGAAAGATTGGTAGGTCGTGTCTGTTAGAAACACAAACTGGTGATCAAGACAGGCATTTCTTCAATGCCTTACGAAAAGGTCCAACTCCCTTTTGACTCCTGATCGATGCAGACTCCATGCTCTAAGCTGTCTAAGTTGTTTTCTCAGCATGTATTCTTCATGCTGCTCCATCTGTGTGATTCTCTTCCAGCCTTCCTGACTTCTCCCTAATCCATAACACTTTGCACAGCGCTGGCCTCTGCATCTTTCACCACCTTTGTTTCAAGGGGTAACAGGTAGAATTTAAGGAGAAATTGCTCTGATTTCTGCCTTTAGAGCAATGAAGGTGCCAAACTATTATAAGAAAGCAATTTCTACAATTATAATTACTATAACCTCCACTGCAACAGAATTTAACCCAATACTTGCCCTTTGTGGTGCACTTTGCAGGCTCTAGTTTATGGTGTGTCTCCAGTGCCTGTGGGAGATACAAACACCTGCCCCTCTGCAGGTGAGAAACTGAGGCACAGAAGCTGCCAGCTCACCCAGATCCAGGCAGGATTCCTGCCTGTCCGTGCCTGCCCATCTCTTCTGTCAGTCCCAGAGCCTGGTGAGCTGCACACATGGTCCTCATCTGCTCTCAGGGATGCTCTCTGGGACACTAGTTGAGTGTTTTGGATTTGTTTCTGAGTTTCATGGTGGTGCAGGGAAGTGAAAGTACTCAGTGAAAGTACAAGCCATGCTAAAAAATTAAGCAGAAGAGGTGATACTACATAGTGTAAAATCTGTGAGTACCAGTGAGTGAAGAGTTATCTCCACAGATTTTAAGAAAATGACCCTTCAGAGCAATAGTGCCAGTTGCTACTTCTAGATTAATTTCCTTTCCTCTGATACAGCTGCTTTCCTGGCTGGAAGTTACCTGCTTCTCCTTGTGCTAAACAAAGTGCAATGGGCCTATGGGAAAAGATATCATTTTCTTCCTTAAAAGCTTCTTTAAAAAAAACATCTGACCAACAGCCCAAGGGGGTTTACAGCTTGTTGAGCACTTTCAGAAAGGAACAGGATGTCAGTGGCCGGGCCTGGCTCCCTCACCAGTGCCAGTGGAGCAACCTCTCTGCGTCTCTCATTTCTGGAACCCAGTTCTGAAGCCCTTCTGCCTCTGCACCACTGTCACGAGCAGCACTCAATGTGACCAGGCTGTGGGAGCTGAAGTACAGAGAAATTCCCTGTCATTCCCTTCCTGTCCCTTCACAGGACACAGGGAGTAGGAGCTGAGGGTCACAGCCTACTGCTCATTCCCTTTTCCCTACCAGACACGGCCCTTTCTCTGCACTTCATCTCCTGAGCACAGATCTCTATTTGCTCTCACAACTGTCTTGGTACATTACAGCCATCTGACAATCAATTAACTGCACACTCTATCAGAATAAAGAAGCCACCCAACCTTATATAACTCTTTTTAATTGTTTTCTTACATTATAGCATTTTTGCTAAACTTATTCTGCCATAATTCACATAATTTAATTTCTCAAAGTGCTAATAAAATAATTGCTTCCTTCCTGTAGACAGAGTGCCTGAGCTGTCTTCTCTCATTCAGAGCATTATAAAAAGTGGCTGTCATGAATGCTTAAAATAACTGTTTTATTCACAAGACTTGGTACAAAATTGCTCTCTCCAGAGTCTGTGTTGTGTCTCAGACAGCCACAAAGGTGCAAGAAACCTACCCAGACACTTCCTTGCATACTGGGACTACCTGCCCTGGAGAAAGCCACCTGGAGTTGAAAAGCAAGGCGAGTCTCACAAGCAAAGTTCTGTGGGCTAGTGGAAATCTCCTGTCCTACTGCCCTTGTACAACAGCTTGCAAATAAAACACAAAACTCAAGTCACAAGTAAATAACTCATACTACCATAGATCCTCTTGCAGAAAGAGACTGAACAAAAGTAACCTTTGTGATTTACATATTTAGGCTTGGGAAAGAGAACTTCCTCTCAAGAAGACACTGTGCATTTCAAACTTGGGTCAGTTACCCGTGTCTGCAGTTCAGACTTCCCTACGCCTCTGCCAATGACATCCACCCAGCTCCTGGGACTGTGGACTGATTAGGCCAGATCTGGTTTTGAGCCTCATTGGGCACAACCTTTCTGTTCTGGGCTCTTTGTTTCAAAATGAATTAGGAGGGGGACACATCCAAACTGTGGAAAGGTCCCTGGGGGTTCTGGGGCTGAGTGACCAGAGTGCTGCTGCAGCAGAGCAAGTCCCCAGGATTTTGGGCTGCACCAACCAGAACATCACCAGCAGAGCCAGAGCAGTCATTGTCCCTCTCAACGCTTGGCAGGCCATGCCTGGAATACAGTTTTGATCCCTGCTATACAAAAAAAATGATGTGGACAGGTTGGAAAGGGTCCAGAGAAGGGCCACAAAGATGATCCAAAGCCTGGAGAGCTGCCACATGAGCAAAGGCTGAGAACTGGGTGTTTTGATTCTTGAAGGGAAAAAAGGCTTAGGGGAAACCTTATGACCGTGTTGGAGTGTTTTTATAACAGCTCCAGCAGCCAGAATGCTCAGGGATGGGCATGTGAGGAAGAGGATTGCAGAGCAGCCTGCGTATTACCCCGTTAAAACTCACATTTCCTGCTCCTGCCCTGCACCCTCTGCAGTGGATGGTTAATTACTCAGCTTCACACTCTTCTAGCAGTCTTGTTGATGACGTTGATTTGGAAATCCTCATTAGAACTCTGGCCTAAGTCAGACTGGATGGAAGATCACACACACTTCAAAGGCAGAGCCTTTGCTGACAGCCCCATCAGCTGCAGGGCTCAAAATGCCACGGCCTGAACGAGATCATCGAGAGGCTGCTGCAGGGACCAGAGCACGCAGCAGAGCTGGGACTGATAGGTTGCAATGTCACCAAAACCCGTCCAGTAAAAAACCAAATGCCAAGAACTGCGTCCCTTGGGACCAGTGAACACTGAATCAGTGAATCTCTATGAGTTTTGACTGTATAAGCATCTGAAAAACCCAGTAAAATTCATGTGTCATGGAATTCCTTTCTCTGCACGACCCAGGCTATGTGTTGATGAAATTATTTCTGTTGCACCTCCTGGCTAGAATGAAGTAATGCCTTGATTCTCTAACACTAAAAATGTTGTTGAAGAGGGTTTTTTTGTCTTTCCCACCGTTTTGGTGACAGCAAGGGCTTGACCCTCCCTCAGATTTTCATGTCGAAGTGCAGGCCACTGTCGTGTGTGCTACTGGAAAGCAGCAGGAACACACACAAGGTGTTTTCCCGAGTGAAACCAGCGAGAGAATCTGCCCGTACAATGCCCAGCCCCTCCTCTGCACACTGCCAGGGGCTCGGCTGAGCTGGAACTGCCCACGAGTGCTCGGCAGGTGCTCGCAGGGTCGGGATTTCTGTGTTTCCTCAGGTATTGCATCACCGTGCAAGGCAGAGCTGGCTGCTAACAGCAGGCAGCTGCCAGACTCGGCACCTTACTCACGATATTCCTGTTCAGGGAACTGCAGGGAATTGGAGAGCACTGGGCTGATTTCATGCCTGATGTTAAGAAACCCGAGCTCTTCATCCAGCTGTTTATTATTATTTTTGCACAACTGCAGGTCCGTTCATGCTCCATTCTACAGTACAGAGAGGCTTTTCCCGACGTTCAGTGTGTCACTCTCTAAGACATTTGTAATTTGATCCTGTCTGTGTCAGCATCTGTGTCTGAGAGCTTTGCATCACACCGACCACAGCTGCTGTGGACTGCAGGGGATGCATCTGAAATTCAGGGTTGGGTTTTCCCAAACCGAGCAAGAAAAGGAAACAGGTGAATCTTAGGGATGGACACGGGAGGGGGATTAGGCACAAAATTCAATTCTAAGACAATAAACTATAAGTCGAAAGAAGAAACACCTCAGGCAGTGTGTGTTACAATGAGGGATTAAATCTGTTGCTAATATTTTATAAGCAAGAATCAGCTCTCTGGTTTATGTATCACTTCTTAACTCTTCACGCACTTCACACCTCAAGAAAAAAGTAATAGAAGGCAATTAATCACCCTGAACAGTAATTGCTCACATTTGATTAGCCAGCCTTTGAAAAACAGATGTGACATAGAAATAGAAAAAGTCATTGATAGCATTGACAGCACATCTCTGTCAGAGGGAAAAAAATAAAAATGGCATTACTGTCTGGTTAGCACAAATGGCAATGAGGGGCAGAAAGGATCACCTGGCTTTCTAAACTCCTCAGAGAGAACTCTGGGTGCTGCTAGATCAAATAGTCCAAGACTTTCTCAGCAGTTTATATCTAAAGGACTATATAGGTGTAATTGCAATTTCATACAGATTTGTCCCACAGGATTAAGGATGGCAAATCAAATATATTAGTATAAAATTAATGATTTATTATGATAATGATTAGACTAAAAGATCTTAATCAGAATTATTTACTTCATAGTATGGATAGCTATAACTGCTGGTACAATGCAGTGCACTATTTTTGAAACAATACTGAAGCAATTACATTAAAGCTAGCCAAAACAATTACAAAGTGGAGATTGATGCTACTCACCCAGACCAACAAATCTTTCACTCAGCCTTTGAGGAGTGAGCTTGAGAGTCATCCCCACTCACGGGAGGAATTTCCACACACATCCTAAGAAGGTGTTAGAAGAGCCTGCTGTCAAAAAGTGAGACTGGGCTTTTAAAACATAGAGTCCCCGGGCCATCTGTCAGCTCAGCAGGTGAATTATCTGTAGTGTCACCTGCTGCTTTCTTTATCAGGTACTTCACCACCCCTGCCACGTATTCATCTCACTGTCAGCATGTTTAACTTCGAGTTCCAAGAGTCAGGCTGGTTTTGGCATTATTCAACACCCAAAGCAGTGTGAGTCCCACCCTTCCCCATTCCCCTCTGCAAATAGGGCAGAGTTGTTTTGCCCCCATTCCAGGCAGAACATCCTGCTACAGGCAATGACTCCACCACTGTCCTGGGCAGCCTGTTCCAACTCTCAGTGATCCTTTCAATGAAGAAATTTTTCCTGATATCCAATGGAAACCCCCCCTGCACAATTTGAGGCTGCTTCCTCTTCGTCCCATCACTTCCACTTGGCAGAAGAGATGAGCCCCCACCTCACCATAAGCTCTTTTCTGGCACTTGTAGGAAGTGAGAAGGTTCCTCTGACTCTCATCTTCTCCAAGGTGAGCCCACCCAACTCCCTCAGCTGCTCCTTATCAGACTTGTGTGCTAGAGAGTCTCTAGTCCCTCTTCACAGGGACAGAAGAGTGAAAGGACAACTATAATGAGACCTAAGGCTCCTCAGACATCAGCATTCCTGTTCCTGCCAGTTGGAAGGGAAATCAGAACATCACAGAGTAAGCAAATCTTACAGCAGAAAATCCCATCCTGTCTGGAGTTCAGAGCTCAGCCAGGGATTGAAGTCAGATCTCAGTAGCAAAGTTTCTATTATCTCTCAACTAGGAAAAGTAGCACTAATAACTGAGTGTCAAACTACCATTTTTGCTGCGTTATCCTTATAGGCAAAAGTGCAAAGCACGGGTGTGTGTTGACACTTAGACTTTGTAAGACATTCAAAGTATAAATTGCATAACAACAATCTAACCAAGAGAAATAGTCTCTTACAGTTGTCTGAGAAAACTGGATTAAGATTAACAGCCCAGATAGACTGCTACGAATTATATGAAGCAGTGAAAGTAAAAGTGAAAATTCAGATTAACTCACATGTTTCAGTGATTTTCTCAAGGCAGAGCAAACTGGAATTCCAGTGCTGCATTTAACCAGGTCTACAGTGTTTGGGGATGTGGGACCAGGTGCTAGGTGTAAACTCCCTGACAGCTGCCATGTGTCGTTCTGCTCCCACAGACGTCAGAACTGTGCCAGTCAGGTTTTCTGACACGGGGGTGTTGTAGCCTATTAGCATAAAGATCAAAATATATACTGACTGGACACTTAAACTTCACAGACACCCCTTTCATAGCAGGCAGAGCAGTACAGAAAACTGTCAGGGGGAAGGGGGGATGAGATATAGAGAAAACATCAAAAATGAGCAGTTATGGATATCTTCTGGAAAACTTTCCCCTTTTCTTTTTCTCTTGAGTACCTATTTCTCTTCCAGGAGATGACATTCCACAAATAACTATCTTATTATCACCATGTCCCGCCTGTCGCTAATATCTTTTGGGGAATAAATATGCTTAATAAATGTTAAATAGCATCTTGGAATTTTAAAGGAGAAATTTGGAAAAAAAAAATTAACTGGATGCATGCACACAGCCCAAGAGACAGCACCTGGCATCTGGAAAAGCAAAGCGAGTTTTTCTGGTGTGCAAATCCCAAAACTAGATTTTTTTTTTTTTTAACGTAGTTGTTCCTTAACATTTGTATGAGTAAAACTGATTTTGATAGCCAGGGCTTTAGTTATTTTCACTCCGGTTGGATGTGTGAGATTTCTTCCAGCTCCTGGTGAAACTTCCCCGTAGCAGAACCGAACACACCCGAGGGTGTTCGACAACGACTGCCGGGGGTGTTTGACAGCGGCTGCGCCGTGAATGAGAAGGGGCCGGGGCGAGTCTGGGCGTGCGGCCTCTCGTGAATGAACTCCGGGGGAATTTCATCTTTTTTTTATGAATGGGAGCACGGCAGTGAATGAACAGCGGAGCTCTGCGATGTGATTGGTCCTCCAGGGTACAGCCACGCCCACCGCTCAATGGGTGACGGCCGAGACGAGCGGGGATTGGCGGACGTGCCCCAGCACGGAGCTTCATTCACAAATTCGAGAAAC
>VYXC01005572.1:644368-727847 GCA_013397175.1 Platysteira castanea | reverse complement strand
CATTCCAAGTTTCGGCAGCTGCGACGCGGCCGCCGCCTCTCACGGACAGCAGGAGCGCCGGGGAGCGGCGACGATCGCGGTCCTGCCGCCGCTGCGGACCGGGCGGCCACCCTGCCCCGCCCGGGCCGCCGCACCCCTCCCCCGGTAGCCGCCCCAGATGCCCGCGGAGAGCGCGTAGAGCCCGAGAAGGATGAAGGGGTACCTGGACCAGCAGGTGCCGTTCACTTTCCCGCAGGTGAGTGGCGGCTCCGCCGGGCGGGGGTTCCGGGCTGGGGCCGCTCCGGCCGGGGGCTCCGCTCTGAACCGCTCCTCCCGCAGCAGCCCCCGGGCGGCGGAGCTGTGCTGGGCGCCGGGAAGAGCCCCGGGGAGCCGGGCGTGCCGCCGGCGCAGGACTCGGAAGGTGAGGGGGGCCTGGGGCGGAGGGAGGGCTGGGGATGTTGGAGGCGGCCGGGCAGGGAGCGGGTCCTCCCCCCGCGCCTCCTCCCGCTCCGCCGGCACCGCCGCGCCCGGAGCATCCCGCTGCCCCTGCCCCGCTGAGGACCCTTCCCCTTCCCCCGCAGAGCTCTTCCAAGACTTGAGGCAGCTCCAGGAGACCTGGCTGAGCGAAGGTAGGCTCCTTCCCCCAGCTCTGGTTGGTTTGGCTCGTCTTTGAGTTGTTTGTCTTTTGAGGTTTGCGCCGCTCCTTTGCTGTGTTTGCCTGGCTCCAAACAAAAGTGGTTTTTTCAGACTTGCCAAACCCTGGCTTGTGTAAATTAAGACGCTGAATGACACTATTGTGCTGGGCATTTGCTTATGAATGGAACTTGGCTGCTGGCCCACTTTCCTGGGTACAGTTTTCGCTTCAGGCTATTTGTAACTGCTTCGATTTTATGCTAATTTGTCACTTATCTTTGTTGGTTGCCAGAACGTTGATGTTTTCTTAAACAATAAAGTAGTCTTTTAATTTGGGGAACGAAATGCTTCTCTTATTTTTATTTTTTTTTCTATATAATCTTTTGTGGGGACCTTTCTGGAATTTACGCACTTTTCAGTTTGGTGTCTTAATTACTTTGACTTTGAACTTCAAGGGAAACTTTGAATGCCAGGGAGTCAAATTAATTCCAAGTGAAACTAGTTTTAAACATGGTGATTTTTCTCTAATTCCGGTACTACAGGTGATCCATTTTCTAGACAATTCAAAACACATCCTCAAGTACAGACTCTTGATAAATACAGAAGTACTTATTGTGATCTAAGTACTTAAAAATATTTAACAATAATGATATAAAAATACACGTGGCATTTTGAGCAGGTTATTTCCTCTAATTTTACCACAAGTGAGGGACAATCTTCTCAAACAATTCTCTTTTTTTAAGCCTTCAGAAAGGTATTTGCCAACTAAGTAAGATTATTAAGGGAAAAAAAAAATCAAATGTTTTATGTTCATTTCACACTGAACTGCAGTGAGGTGACATTGATCAGGCAGCGTTCCAGGAGGGTTGTGAGGATGCAATAGGAATTACCCGGAGGCTGTTTCAATATTGAAATATTCATGTAACTTAGAGCAGGAAAATAGGAATTAATTGCTGGTCATGTAATAGAGCTGCTGAATGTGCACACATGCTCGAGATTGGTTTCTTTTAAATCTTGGAAGAACTCAAGCTGCCAATAAATTTGCCTCAGAACCGATTTTTGGTAGACTTTCAGTTTTAGATTTTCTCATGTTTGATAATATTTTTAGCTCACCAATCTAGAGGATTTGCACAGAATCTCTTGCAATCTATTTTTCAGTGGCAGAGTGTTTGTAGGATGAATTTATAAATCCCCTGTGCTGAAGGGAAGGTCACACATGGGCTCATAGCACTGTGGAGAAAGAGGTGCTCTGCTTTTATCCAGGATTGGTAAATGATGCTGCAAACCTTATTGCATGTTTCTGGAATATAGGCAGAGATTTTTTTATTATTATTATTATTTTTCATAGCTCATAGCATCTAATTGGGGTCCAAGTGAAATCCCTGAGAAATTCAATATGTGTTTTAATATTCTAGTTTATGATTTTAGACTGCATATCAGGGAACTGGTTGCTCCCATTATTACTCCCATTTCCAGACTTACAACAAGAAAAATGCCCCTCTAAAGCAAACTATCCTTTGGTTTTTTCTATTCACCAGTATGTCAAAATATTTTCCTGAATGGTGAAAATATTTTTATTAATGTCCTGTGTGTCTCCAGGTTAACATTTGTTCATGAGATGAAGGCATCAGAACACTGAGGAGTACCTTCCTAAACAATGCAGAAGAAAAAGTGAAAACATGAAATGTGTTATTTTTTCTTTTCCTTTATCACATTTAGTTTTAAAAGAATTATTTATTTGTTTACAGGTCCCTGTGTTAGTTTTTAAATAAAAGAGAAACAAACCTAGGAAGGAAGCAAACAAGAAATAAGGCATTGGCCAAAAATATTAATGAATTTAAACCACATACACATCTGTTTATGTGTGTCACTAGATATAATTGTGCGATTTCAGTCGTAGGTATATCTCTGTTACCTCTTAAAAATATTTTTAGCAGTGTCAATTAACACTTATTTCTCATTTTGAGAGTTAAAGAATAATTCTGCAGGTAGATGTCTCTTAAAAGGAACACACGCTGAAAAATCCTAGGCCCAGTTACTAAAAACCTCATTTTCTTTTGCACCGTTTTTACCAGGATCTGGTGGGTAAACTGCGTGGGTGTGAACCTGGCAGTTGATAACTGTATGGAACTAATTTCAAGCCAAATAATTTACAGAATTTTCAGAGAAACAACAAAAAAATGTTCCTTGGAGGAAAGTGGCAGAGGCAGCTCCTGTGCAAGGAGCAGGTTCACACCTCCAGGTGTCCCTGGGCAGAGAACTTCAGCTCCAGTGCTCCGGCTCTGGGAAGTTGTGTGGGAAACGGTGGGGTCTGTGTTGATGCCTGCAGTTGAGTGACTGGAACGTGACCAGAGCTGGGCTTCAGATGGGATTAATTATCCCAGTTCTTCCAAGCATAGGTGCTGGTTTGGGGAGAACAAGAAAATGCCCGGGTTGTAACTGTATGGAGTAGGTAGAGAATATAAAAATTGAAATTGTCCTCTGGCAAGTGTGTCTTCAGCCTCCTAGCACAGGGCTGTAGCTGTCTGCAAACATCACTGCCCAGCTGTGAGGCTGGATGCTTTCATTGCAGCCTTGCCCTTCATTTCACTTCTGTTCTGTGTTCTGTTGCTCTCAGTATTTAATTCCCTTTGTGACATCATCAGTGATGCCATGGGGAGCCTCAAGGCACAGCTGTGAAGTCCAAACTCTGCTCATACAATATGATCCCCATAATTTCTTCTATTTCCATGCTGCTTTTTAAAGATAATTCCTGGAATGAATTTTCTAGGTGTTTTTTTTCTCAGTTCCCCATCTTTTATTGTTTATGTTCCCAGTTTGTTGTCACACAGGTTATTTGAAGGAACAGTGATTGCAGAATGAAGGGTTTGGCCAGTTCCACTCTTATTCACCACCTGCGAGCACAGTGTTACTCCCTGAGGTTTATTTTTGGCATGTCTAGTCCAGCTTAGTTTCAAGTGACTGAGATCAGTGGGCTTCCATCCTTTCTGTCCCTTAACTTTGCCTGCATCCCCTCTGGTTCAGAGCTGAGAGTGCAATCTGTTGTCCACTCTGCAGTAACAAAAATTGTAGGTTTGCCTGTTCTGTCCTAGCAGCAGCAGAATTTCTTTCAGCATCAGTGACAGCCTTTATGAAATAACAACAATCTGCTGCAAGCTCTCCCCTCCCTGCAGTAAAAGGGATGTAAAAGTAATTGTTAGAAGTAATGAAATATGGGTAAGATCCTCCCCAAGGTTTCTCCCAGGACACACAAGTATTCATTAATCCCAAAGGGAAACACTCCTCAGTCACTGAAATCATCCCAGCAGAAAGCTCAGATCTTTCCTGCACTGATTTCTTTCTGCCTTACTGTTAATTATCCTGCACAAAGTGCCAACACTAACTCTTCCCTCCCTCTTTTTCTCTCTCCCTCCCTCTCTGTCTCTCCTGACAGCTCAGGTTCCAGACAATGATGAGCAATTTGTGCCTGACTTTCACTCAGAAAACTGTAAGTAGCATGGGGATAATCATGTCTCTTGGGGGAAGGGCAAGTCCAAATTTTGGAGCCTTCCACGCCCCCACCCCAGGCAGTTTCCCCCCCTATAAACTGAAATTAAGCACTTTTACTGGTTGCACTTGTTCACCTCCTTTCCTCAGACGTGGCCCTGCAGCACAGCACAGCCCAGATGGGTCTCTGAGCCACATATCTCATTTCTTTCTCTTTTTGACCTAGAACTGAGGAGAGGGACAGTCCCACGTTCCACTCTGAGTGAGTGAATGAGTCAGATGTAATGGGATAGCCTGTTCCAGCTATCAGGGGCTGGAGAGAACTGGCTGCTCCTAACACATACAGCTTCTTCAAAGTTCCCTGGAGTTCAGAGTCCTGGAGAGAACAAATTTTTTTTCCCCCCCCGAAACCTAGCTGACCCATCAGTATTTTTAGATTGGTTGTGTACATCCATACATTGGGAAGGGCTGCTACAGGAAAAGAGGCACAGAAAGACTCTTTTCTCTTCTGGCCCTTCCTTGGGCCTGGGCTGTTGGCAGGGATGCAATGTCATGTTTGGAATGTTGGATCCTCCCCAGGTGTGTGGAGACCTCTGGGTCAGGGTGTTCTCCTCTCTCTCAGTCTGGGCAGTGCCCAGAGCTGTTTGTGGATGTTTCCTCTGCTCCGACTCACAGCAGCCCCAGGATAAGCCATGGGAGCCAGGGGTGCCTGAGGAGCAGCAGGAGCCAGGAGCAGCAGAAGGCTCTGGGATCTCATGGATTTATTTATGTGAATTGATTGTGTCAAGCTCTCTGAGTGCTGGCAAGATCAGCTTTTCTGGTGTGGGATGAAACCAAGGGCAGCCAAAAGGAGTCAGGGTTTTTTGGGGGGAAGGGGCAGATATCCCCCTCGTGGTGTGAGAATTAATTTTGGGGAAGGATGTTTACAACAGAAATGTCCTGTGCTGTGAGAGGCAGCCAAGCCCCTTTTCTGGCCCTTTAGCTTTCTGCTTGCTTCTGAAAGGACACTTAGAGATTTATGTGAGGGAGAACTACCTTGGGAATGGCTGGTGCATGTAGGGTTCAGGTCACTCCTGAAATAAACTCTTCAAAAAGATGAGGGGTCAGTGGATCAGGATGTTACTGCCCATCCTTAAAA
The DNA here is from genome assembly GCA_013397175.1 of Platysteira castanea. NCBI lineage: Eukaryota > Metazoa > Chordata > Aves > Passeriformes > Platysteira > Platysteira castanea. The sequence continues at coordinate 722,611 of VYXC01005572.1, read as the reverse complement.
GGAGTCACAGTGCTGAACATCCCAGACCCAGAGCAGCATCGTGTCAGCTTGAAGAGGTGGGAGTAAGCTGGTGATGAAGGACTGGAGCTAGCCTTACTAAAAGATTACAGCTTTGATTTGGAGGGCAGATCCTTCCCTAGTTTGAAAAAGTAGCCCAGACTTACCTACCTCTCTGGGGTTACTTTCCTTCCCAAACATCAGTGACCTCCTAACAGCAGCAGCAGGGCCCACGGGCAAAGGTAGGAGGTGCTCAGCCCATCCTTCAGCCAGGATAAACTCTTCTGAGGAGCTCAGAAGCAAGTTTTGACCCTGCTGGACTGAATAAAGCATAAGAAGTTAATACCCACATCCTAGCCCCTGGTGCTGCAAACTGCAACCCACATTTGTTACTCATGACATTCTGACAAGCCCAGAAATATCCCTCCTTGTCTGCATCAGGCTCTTGCCACAGACCATGCGCTAAAAATGGAAAGAAACCTTTTTACTTATTTTTTTTTTCTTAGGCTGTTGGTGGTGTTTTGGATGAGCAGAGTGATTTTGAGACACCCTCAGCCCCATATTCAGGGATGCTGGACTGTGAGCACAGAGATTCAGCAAAGGGACACCTGCATTTGGAAATGCCTGATAATCACAGCTCCCCACACAGAAGAAAAGTGTCAATTTGATCTTTCCTTTTTCTCCTGCAGTAGCTTTTCACAGTCCTCCTGCCAAGATTAAAAAGGAGCCCCAAAGCCCCTCGGAGCCCACGCTGTCCTGCAGCCACGAGCAGCAGTTCCAGCACAACAGCGAGCAGTGCCTTTATGCCAGGTAAGGGGGCTCACACAGAGGAGGGGCAGGAGCTGTTCTGGAACCCAGTGCTCTGCATGCCCCAGTGATGGAGGGTGTGACACCAGCCCTGTGTGCCTGCTGACAGGATCTGAGCACAGCCCAGCAGTGGGCACTGGCCCCCAGACGGCCACTGGGCAGCTCAGGCCTGGCTGGAGCGGCTCTGGCCTTGCCTCTGTCATTCTCCCTCGTGCTGGGATTCAGCAATCTTGTCATCTACCACATGGCCCTCCCCACTGCTTCCCCAAACCTGTCCCCCCCTGACCCCGCTGCCCACAGCGCCAGGGCCTGGCCTGAGCCGTGGTGTGGCTGCTCCAGCACCGACACAGAGCCCAGAGCACCGACACAGAGCCACAGCCTTCCCCAGAGCTCTGCCCGGAGGGCTGTGGGTGTCAGTCTGCAATCAGACAGCAGCGAGCTCCTGCCGGGAGTTTTCTGGCCCGGGTGGCTGCACAGAGGGACTGAGCACGTTTGACAGGTTCCCAGAGGCTGCCACAAGGCCTCCTGGAGAGCTGAAGTGCTGCGATATCTGTTTGACTGTTCCAGTGCCTATGATCAGCCCAGACAGTGCCCCAGCCCTGGAGCCCTGATACAGCCACGGCTCCAGCCGTTCCCCAGACAGAACAGGAGCTTCCTGCCCGCCGTGGGGACACCCCTCTCCACATCCAGCTGTGGATACCTCAGTGAGAACAGGTGAGTTACTGCCCGGAGGGGGCAGCCACTGGCAGGGGTTGCCCTCCTTGGCGATTAGGGAGGAAAGGCTGCAGCATCCAATGGAAGTGTCCTGTTTACAGCGAGGCAGGATCCCCTCCTGTGGGTCCCACCACTGCTGCCTGGGCTGTGAAGGCCATAACCTCAGCCCTGCCAGGTTCTGGGAATGGTGGGCTGGGTAGCAGCTGCCCTTGGAAACATCCTTCACAGGGGTCCCCTCCCTGCCCCAGCCACGAGTGAGCTCCTACAGCTCCAGTCACAGCCTGAGGGCATTTCTGTCCCTCGAGCAGCCCTGTGCCAGGGCTGAAATCAGAGGGCCAGCAAGCAGCTGTCTCACATCCTCTCCCTCCCCAGCTCTGCCTACCAGCCACCCGTGGAGATGTGCCGCTCCTTCCCCTCCTCGCAGGGCATGGCCCAGGAAGACCCCACTGCCTACCAGTGCCAGCTGCCCAAGCCCTGCCTCCAGTACCCCCACCAGGGCTTCAAACAGGAGCACCACGACCCCCAGTATGAGCAGGCAAACCAGGCGGGCAGCGGCCACCAGTACCCAGCAGCTGTGGTGGTCAAGCAGGAGCAGGTGGACTTCGTGTACGACTCAGGTAGGCAGAACTGGCTCTTTCTGGCTGCATGGACCAGGTGGCAGTGGGGCGAGCAGCTCCTTGGCCAGCATCCATCGCTGGTGGGCTGTGAGCTTTGAGGCAGCTCAGGATCAGCAGCGTGTGTTATCTGGGGGAGCAGCCCAGCTCTGTAGCAGGAAACTAAAACAATTCTGTCTGCTCGCTGCCTCCACGATGAGGCTGGGACATTCACCATGCTCTGAGAGAGACTTTCTGGTAGAGAGTTGAAAGTTTAGCAAGATAGGAGGTAGAAGGTGATGTTAAATCCATTCAAACTAGATTAAAACATGCTATTACCCCCTCACCAAAGAAATAAGTAGCCAATGGGGAGGCTCAAAATTCATGAGTAGCCCACTTATACCATTAGAAATGAAGAAAAGGGAGTTTCCAGTTTCACAGGGAGTTTTTGTCTTCGGGATATTTGTGAGCTGGAAGGTTGCAGAAGATAAGTGAGGTCAGCTTTGAAGAAATCCTACTGAAAGCAGTCTGTAAATGGCAGAAAGGAAGGGTTCAAATACGTTGGACCTTGTACAGAAAAACTGCCTTGGATCCTTGCAGCAGAAGGCCTCTCTAAGCCCTGGCAGGGGAAAGGGCTCTGGGTGGGCTCAGCTCAGTGCCAGGGCACTGCTTGGTGTCCCCTGGAGGATCAGCTTCCACCCCCTGCTTCCCACAGAAACAAGGCACAGGGAGCAGAGATTTCGGGGGATGATAACAGGAAAAAAAGTTTATAATGCCAAAAATGGCTCTCTAGATGCCAGATCCACCAGGTGATCCTCTTATTTTTCCACAAGGGATAAATCTTATTTTTCTGGCAGACCTGTCAGAGGCTCACTACTCTGAGATCACAACACCCCCTTCCAGAGGGAATGTTACTTCTGGTTTCCTGGTATTTTAATGGACATCTTGAATTGTTTCCTTTAGCAGAAATAAACACATAAATAAAAAGCTCCTATGAGGGTATCACTGTGGTGATATTGATATTACACTTTCACTGGGTCCTTCTGTTCAGAAAATGTGCAAAGCCAGAAGAAAGCTTTTTGTGAGAGTAGTTTATGATTGTAATAACACCCAGTCTGCCAGCTCAGAGCACTCTTCCCTTAGCATCAGCAAAATATCTGCTGGAAGCAATGGCTGGGCACAGGTGTGTGAGGGAAATGAAAGATAAATCTTTCCAAAGCTCCCAGTTACAGCTTCTGCTTCAGTTGTGTGCAGTAAATAAATTTGATTCAGAAAACACAAGATACAGAATGCACAAATTGCAGTGCACAGACAGCACCATACCCTACCCACAGAATCATGAAAAGACTTCCTGCTTGTTCTTAAGAAAGGCTGGTTTTTCTTTTCTATTTCCTGAACTGTTTGTGAGAATGCCCCATCATGATGTGAAAAAGCCAAGGAGACCTGAAACATCTGAAATGATGTTTGTGAGACTCTGTCTGCAGAAACATTCAGATGCTACTGCTCTCCACTTACATCATCATAGCACCCCTGGGAAAATGCAGTGCCTCCTTACCTCGGAGAGCAGCAGCAAAGTGTGTGGTTATCTTAAACTAAGATGAGAGAAAGGTTCAAATTTAGCCTATCCTCCAAGATTTTGTATAAAAGTGCTGTAGAGGTGACTGGCTGGCTACCCTGGCTACTCTGAAGGATGGTGTGTGAGAGTGCCACAAGAACTTACAGCTCTGATTCCTGATTGGAAGGATAATGCACATGAAGTTGTAGTTTCCAGTCTGACACTCATCCCTCAGGAGGGCCCAAAGAGGACATTGGTTAGACAGCTGCACTCACCTGTCCACCTCTGCAGAGCAAGGAAACTCTGCCAGCTGTGGGTTTTTAATAATTGAGTTTGTTAATTGTTCTGTAGATGTTCCAGACTGTCCTTCCATGTACATAAATGCTGAGAGCTATCCAAGCCATGCAAATACAGACGATACATTAGGTAAGAAATGCAGTGACTGCCACGTTCCCTGCACAGAATCTCCCTCTGGTACTGCCCTGGCTGGCTGTGACTGCTGGTGTTGCTCTCTCTTTCAGGCTGCAGCTATGACAAGCAGATGAGGCCCTTTACTGATGATGTCTGTGTTGTTCCAGAAAAATTTGAAGGTGGGAGAAAGAATGGCTTGGAGTTTTGGTGTAAGATAGGGTTCTTCATTAGCTTAGCCAGCTACTTGCCTGGTGTCTACACAGTTCATTACACTGTGTTCTTGCAGGTGTGTTCGTAGCCAGCTTCTTGCTATTCCATTTCTTGAGCTTTCTTAGCAGCAGCCAGGCCTTGTAGCATAAGTAGCTTAATTGTGACATAGATCAGAGCTGCTTGTGAACTGGCCACTGTTTTATGGGAACTGGAATATCCCAGGTAAACATCCATGAAATTGTGAAACGTGCTGCGTTTTTTGGGTTTTTTTTTCTTTTTTCCCCAGTGGTTTTTGCACTGTTATCCTTAGAAAGGTCTTGTTTGTTCTTCTCAGCAGGAGACATCAAGCAGGAGGCCGGAGGGTACCGGGAAGGGCCCCCGTACCAGAGACGGGGCTCGCTGCAGCTCTGGCAGTTCCTTGTGGCTCTGCTGGACAACCCCACCAACTCCCACTTCATCGCCTGGACTGGCAGAGGAATGGAGTTCAAGCTCATTGAGCCAGAGGAGGTGAAACCATCGAGGTTCTCTACAGGCTCAGGGGAATCAACCACTGTTTCTGGGGCTGCAAATTCTCAAGTGGCTTTTCCTCTGCCCTGTGGAGCTTCTGCCTCCAGTGGTACTCACTAGAGCCTGCAGCAAGTCCAGGTTTTTAGACGAGGTCAAAACACTTGAGTGACACAAATATCAGGCCTAAGAAAGGCTGGTTGTGTGTTAGTTTAGAACCTGAGCTGTGCAGTGAGTCGAATTATTCACTGCCTTAATTTCCCTGGATACCTCACTCTCAAATTTGCAGTGACCTGTGCTGTCTTCTCATGCTCCATACTTGAGGCTGACATTGAGGTTTGGAGTTTTGAACCCTACTGTTTGCAGTTTTCATACGAATCTGGAAGCAGATATGTCCTAGTCTATCTTTATATAAAAATGACTTTAACTAAAGTGTCATTTCAAATGCTGCCATGTTCCAAAGGGAACAGTGATACCTGACAGTACCTGGGAGATGTGTCCATAGCATCTGTCCATATCTTGTTCCAATTAGAGCTGCATTTAGCACTGTTCTTGCTTCCTGTCAAAATTATGGGCACTTTCAGTGCAGATGAGTTGTCTTGGCAGGTTGACATCGGCCTACAACAGATTTCTGAGTCTCATGGACAGAGCTGAAAATCATGTAGGAGTAGGAAGGCAGAGGTCTCTTCCAGTGTGTTCCCTCATACTTGGTCTCCTGACAAACATGGGACCATTGAAGATTAAGTGTTACAGAGGATAAAGCAGCCCTTTAGCATCCTCAAGCTTTCAGAGTACTGGAGAGTGAGGAGCTGTGGTGACAGCAAAGGAGCTCTGTAGTGGCCAGAATTTCTCTGTGATACAGAGTGCTGGAGCTCTACTCGTGTTATAAAGCTGCTAAATTATGGATGAGTCTATTATTGAAATGTTTGAATGTGTCATGGTGCTATCCATCAATACAGAACCAGCTGGATAATGTTCTTTTCTCTTGGGCTGGGTTGGCAGACATCCCCCCAGGTTGATGCTTTATTCTGCAGGTGGCCAGGCTGTGGGGGATCCAGAAGAACCGTCCAGCCATGAACTATGACAAGCTGAGCCGCTCGCTTCGCTACTATTACGAGAAAGGCATCATGCAGAAGGTCAGTTTGAAAGGCAGGAGAAAACTTTATGCTTTAAGTGATGCTTCTCTTGTTTGAGACAGGAAGTCCTACAGACAGAACGTCCTTGAGCCAGCCAGGCAGCCCAAGCTTGCTCTCCCCAAAAGTTCTCTTTGCTGTAGTTAAAGGAGAAGCTGTGAAGGAGCTGAATGTAGGCAACGCGTGAGAAATGAAATGAAGAGGGAATTACAATTTCTTTCTTTTTCTGTGAATGTCTGCAGTCAGGAGAGCTGGAATTGATGTGGCTTCAAGGAGATATAATCAGTCCTTCCTCTTGTGAGAGAAAGGCTGCCTGGAGCTTGGTCCTGTCTGTGGCACACCCAGGGCACTGGAGAGGTGACTGGGAGTGTCACTGTCACAGCACAGACTGTTCAGGGACTGCTGCTGTCACCTGGACAGAGTCAGCTGGCAGCATCCCAGTTCCCAAGAGCTGTTCCAGGGGAGGTCAGAGCAGCAGAGAAGCAAGAGGGGATGGCACAAGGAGAAAATTACAACTCTGACACATCTCAGGGCAGGCAGATGTTTTTGCAAGGCTTCCCTGGTGCTGGGGAGCACTGCCTGGTGCTGCCCCGGGCCTGCAGCACTCAGCTGCCCTGCTCTCGTCCCTGCAGGTGGCTGGGGAGCGCTACGTGTACAAGTTTGTGTGTGAGCCTGAGGCCCTGTTCTCCATGGCCTTCCCCGACAGCCAGCGGCCGGCGCTGAAGGCAGAGCTGGAGCGGCAGATCAGTGAGGAGGACACGGTGCCCCTCTCTCACCTGGATGAGAATGGCTCCTACCTGCCCGACCTTGGGAGCTTCCCCCCACAGCTCTACAGCAAAGGCTACACGTACTAGCAGTGCTGGGAGCACGCTGGGCCACGCGTGGTTGTGTGCAGAAGGACAGAGCTGCTTGGTATCAGCATTTTTTCAGGCCAGCACTAACCCCTGAACCTGCTTTGGTCAGGACGAGTGCTCAGGTACACGAGTGGATGATCACCTCACAGCAGGCAGGGCTCTCGTGTGCTTGTGATAAAACTCTTCCCGTGTCAGGATGGGGCACGTCCTCAGCTGTGCAGACATCACCCGGGCAGCAGAGCTGCAGCTGCAGCAGCAGACCAGGCAATTGGTGCCTCCAGACACACCAAACACCAGTCACAATCCCTCTCATTGCAGAGGGAGGGGACGCTGTCCCACCAGGGTTTTTCCATGTATGAATGAGAATGCTACAACGCTGCTGCTGACTCCGTTCCTCCAGGGCACGTACAGAACCTCTGCAGGACCTGCCTCAGCTCTGACCAGAGGAGCTCACTCTGAAAGGCCAGCTGGGCCTTCCCAGGATGGCTGCAGGACAGTGGTTGCAGATCTCATGCCTTCCTTGGGGAATGCTCATTGTCCTGTATGTGCACGCTCCTGCCCTATCACCTCCCTGCTCATGCCAGGAGTTTCTGGTGTCCAGGCCCTCTGAGCAGGGAGGGTGGAGGCCTTGGCCAGGATCAGAGCAGTCCTGGAGTACATGGCCCAAAGGCATTGAGGGGAACTACAGAGGAGCTTGGCTGCACTGGTCTGGGGCACAGGTCAAAGCCACTGCCATGTTCAGGTGGAGGGACTGTGGGAAGCAGCAAGGCCAGAGACACCAGCTCAATGCAGAGTTGTGGTTTTTCCAAACTGAAAAACTTCAACAAACATTCTCAGGATACTTGAAGAGCTGCCAGGCTCTTGAGTGTGCCCGTCCTGGGCTTGGCTAGAAAATCGTCTGAGGCAAGAGAAGAACCTGGTGGAGGTGTGATTAAAAAATCCTATACAAAGTAACCTAAACCATACATTGCTCTTAATATAGGAATTGAGACTTAAACTCCACAGATATTTGCATGTTTGAGGGGAATTCAGATGTGTTGAAAAGGCAGCTCTCTCTGCAGTCCAGTGCAGCACAGGCAGGTTTTCCACAAAAGTAAACATTTATAATGGGCACCACATCCTCATTAAGAGGTGTTTCATTTCTTAATTTGCAGCGCCCCCATGTTCCCAGTTAGACAAGGAGCAGTACAGTGTACCCATACAGAAGAAGTCTGTTTCCTACTGCTCCAGACTGATGTTTCAGTTGCTGAACACAGAGCACTGCCAATCCTGCCAGCATGGTAGCCTGTAGAAAAAATTCTGTGTATTGATTGAAAGCCTGATTTCCCCTGATGCCTCTCCCCTGCATGGCTATTGCCAACCCTCCCAGCCTCATCCCTGACTGCAAGAGCCATGAAAGGCAGTGTTCCCTGCCTGAGGAGAGGCCAGATTCTCAGAGCAGTCTGCTCTGCTGATGCCTTTGCAGGACCTGTGCAGAGATCTGGTGTTCTGACAGTTCCTGACCCTCCTGCCTTGCCCTGCACCTTGCTGGCCAGCACAGTTCCTGTGGTGTCTCAGAAGTGAGGGTGAAGGGAACCCTTCCTTTGGTATAAGCTGCCTTTACTATTTATGAGTGTAAAAATACTATAATTAATAAATTGGTCTGTCTTGGATCAGTGCAACTTCACTGATTCCCTGACTGGTCCTCCTTTACCTCCTGAGCTTGCTTTGCACATCGCCTTGGCACCAGCTCACAGCTTTGGGTAGCTGATCCAGAGGGATCAGGGATGTGTGTTTACTCCTGAATCTTGATGGAGTTCAAGAAATGAACACTGCAAATACACTCTGCATTTCTAGTTCAGCTACACCGAGAGCCAGCTGGTATCGGAGTAATAGACAAGAGTCCTAAATTTCTCCTGCTGGTCCTGAAAATGACCAGGAGCTTCCAAGAGGGAGATAAAGAGCTCCCACACAACTCCAAAAAACACTCCCAGGGAAGATTCCCTAATTCCAAAACTAAGGAAGAATTTGTGCTTATTCCTAAGCACCACATCCACATGCCTTTCCATCCCCTCCAGGGCTGGTGACCCCACCACTGCCCTGGGCTGCCTGTGCCACTGACTGACAACCCTTTCAATGAAGAACTTTTTCCTCACAACCAGTCAAAACCACCTCTGGCACAACCTGAGGCCATTTCCTTCTGTCCTATCGCTGGCTGCCTGGGAGAAGAGGCCAACCCCCACCTGGCTGTAACCTCCTGTCAGGCAGTTGTAGGGAGGGAGAAAGTCCCTCCTGAGCCCCCCAGCTGCTCCTCATCAGACTTGTGCTCCTGACCCTTGTGAGAAAGATTAAAACAGTTAATGGCTCAAACTTTGTTAAAATGACCCAAAAATCACTGTAGCAAACTGTGCAAAGAAGCAGCTGCACCAAAGCCCACCCCACTCCCCACAGGATGGCTCCTGACAGGAACCTGAGTTAAGATAAAGATGGCACTACTGTCCAGTTACCTCAGCTCTAAGGAGAAGTTATCACGGCTTGGGGAGGAGAAGGTATCCACAAGGAAAGCCCAACCCAGCAGCTCTGACTGGGTTCAGCAGGGGTTCACAGCCCAGACTCATTTGTGGCCAGGTTTGCACATTCTTCCCCCCAGGCAAAGGGAGAGCAGAGTTTTTGAGTGGGATTTCTAAAGGTCTGGTACAGAGGGGTGAACACCCATCCCCTGGCCACGAGCCAGGTAAGAAGCAGACCCTGCAGAGTCTCCTCCCTTACACAAACCAGCTCAGCTGTAAAACACCCTCACCAAACCCCAGAAGGTCCCATTCACATGGGACAGTCACGAGAGGCAGTCTCAGAAGGAATCATAAACCAAAGACCCCCAAAGTGCCCCAGACTCATTTCTGAAGGCTGCAACAGATCCAGAGTCTGTTGTAAAAGACAGGGTAAAACTGCCCCCAGCAGGAAGGTGCTTGGGCACTCCCATCTCTACCTGTATGTTTATTAATCCACTGAGCTCCACCTTTCGTGGAACCCCCACCACCAAGACCAAAGAAGAGAATCAACGGGACACATTGGTGAATATCTTCCTACTTAATCTGTCTCTCTGTCACGCTCATCCTCTTAGCCCCCTATTTTCCTCTTACTCCCCACTTCTTCTCCTATCTCTCTCTACCTCATATTTAGTTAAATAAAATCCTCACTATTGACTTCAGCATGTGATCTCATCTGCATCCTAATTCAGGTAGAAGCCCTTCTCTAACATCCTCCCCAGCTCCACTGCCCATCTCTGGACACCTTCAGCACCTCAATATCCTTTTTTGTAGTGAAGGGCCCAGAAGTGGATGCAGGATTTGAGACATGGCCTCACCAGGGCCCAGCACAGAGCCACACGATTTCTAGTGTAGCTGTAAACTCCTTCAGGCTTTGCTGTGCCTGCCTTGTTCAGAAAGAGCAGCTGCACAAACACATCGCTGTCATCCCAGTCTCTGCTTAGGACGTTCATAACCACTCTCCTGGCCCCCAGGGAACTGAGGGAAGGATCAGGGCAGAAAGCAAAGCAGGAGAGAGGAAGGTGTCTCAGGGGAGTGCATAAGCTGAAAGAGCTTGTGGCACCTCAGCTCTTGCTGAGCTTTGGCTTCATGGCACCTGTTTCCATTTCCCTAAATTAGCTTTAGGCATGTTTTGGAGGCACTCCCATTCCTGTCCTTTTTGCTTTGACTCTGTGAGTCCAAACTTACAAACTTTGTCATCTCCTTTAATTTTGTGATGATACAACAATGAGAGAAAGCTCAGGACATTTAACAACATCCCTGCTCACCTTTGTACAGATAGATACTTCCAATATAGCTACTTTTCAGTGTGAAACATTCTTCAAATTCACTGTGTAAAATAACCAGTCAATCTAATTGTCTTCATTTCAACAATAACTTTAGCAAGTGTTCCAGCTTTGAAAAAGAAGAGGTTTCTGCAGCTATGGAGTCAAGTAAGTTTCATCGGTTAGCAACAAAAAATATGTTACAGATAGTGTGGGCATGACATAGCACACACTGGGCAGTCAACTTGTTTTTAAACAAGAAACTGTTACACAATTTTTACAGGCATTTTAGCTGTAAGAGCTCATTTTATTACAAAAACCCAACAGCTGTGATGTCACCAAACATCATACATGAAAATAAAGCATGTGTCACATTGTACAGAAGGTTGAAACATCTGTAACCATTTACATTTTCAGATGGAACTGTGCTGCAGAGGGGATGTGGTAACTACTGGTTGATAAACCCTTCAGCACCCAGGAGATGGGGTGAAGGGTAAGGCTTGCAGTCTGACCTGTGCCATTGCCCAAATAAAACTGGCATTCTAGCTGGGTTTCTAGAATTTTTCCTGCCTTATCCCAAATCCAGAGATACTAAATATCTCACCACAGATGGCTTAAATAAAAGACAAATAATTACACTGAATGGGAAAATGCATAAACTTGGTAAAAAGAGTAAGCTGCTCCTAAAAAGCAGTCACTGTCCAAGAACGTAAGTAGAAATAAATCCCTTTTAGCAGGGTAAAGACAAACTATTCCAGCTTCTATTTGTCTGGTCACTCAGAACAGTCAGGTTGGTGAACAACCAGTTTTAAATCACTATTTTTTTGTTTTGTTCAGCTCAGTACCCAGACTTCCGAGTCTTAGACTTTGTCCCTTAAAAGGGGAATCACTAAAGTGCTCCAGGACCCATTTCTGAGAGGCTGCAGTGGCCTATGCAGCTGCAGCACATCTGTGCCACAGCTGGGCTGCCTGTTGAGGTTCAGTTCTGCCAAGGCTGACCACCTGCTCCCTGCAGAGGTGAGCTCCACGGGAATGTCTGTCTCCCAGGACACTGGCAGCAGTGCAGAAATCCCAGTCCCACAACTCTGAAAGCAGCCAGAGCCCGGGAGGGAGCCGAGCTCACCGCCGCCGGAACGCGCGCGATATCCTCCAGGCATTGGGCTCCTCGTAGCGGTTGTAGAGGGGCTCCAGCCGCTGCTGCTTCTTCTGCTTGCTCAGCTTGGTTGGATCAGAAACCTTGAAGAAAGCTGGTGCAAACTCCACCAGCCAGCGAGGATCGATGGTCGTCACCTCACGCATGTATTCCTTGGTGGTCAGCACCAGCTCGTGATACACCACCCTGTGAAAAGGGACACCAAGTCTGGAATCAGTTTGTTCAAACAAGGAGCAACAAGACAAGGGCTGGAGCAGCTAAGCTTGCTCCTCCATCTCCTTCAGCATAAGGCTCCTTTAAAGCTCCAGTGCAGGCTCTAGAAAAACCACCCAGAAGAGTTATCCCTATTTTCCTCCTCCAACTTCACAACTATTCTTCAGCACAGAATTCCTTCATTCCATTTAAAATAATCCTCTCTCCCTCTTCAACACCCAGTGTTTTAAACTCACTCCCACAATAAAGAAACACACAACTGCAAACTTCAGGCCCAGCCTTGGCTCCAAAAATCAGTCTCATCTCTGCACAGGCACTAAGTTCAGCAGCAGGAAGCGACAAAAGTAGATTTGAAACTATTCTCACTCTGCTAATTGCTAAGGACTCAGCAGCCTCTGCTCAGATCTGTACTCCACAAACAGTGCTCACCACAACTTTCTCTGTTACAAAGTCTGGGGAGAGAAACAGAAAATTCCATGCTATTGCCCTCCTTACCATTCTGGCTGCCTGTTGAAGAGAGCACTGGATGGGTGGATATAGACCACCTGCTGGTCAATGAGGGTCCGATAGCCTTCCTGGGGATCCTTCTTGGCTGCATTCCTGAAGAAGCCACTACAAATGGCCTTCTGCACCCGAACTGTTGCCTTCCCACAGGATACCACATCCAGCTTATGCCTGCCGGACAAGAGGCAGAGAGAAAAAGGTTAGAGCTCTCCAGATTTGGATGCAGCTACCAAGATCAGTTCAGCAAATCTTCTTTAGCTATTACAATGTAAGAATAGTAAGAAAAAGTCAGTACTTGTCCTCCTTGACCTGCTCACCTGTCCATAATGCCCAGCATCTGCTTGCGAATGTCCTGTGCCCGGCGTAAGGATCGGGCCTGGATAAAATTTTCGTAGCACCAGGGATTTGAAAACTTATTATTCTTCCAGGAATTGTACACAGCCAGCAGGGTGAGGTGGTCACCTTCTGTTTGATGGAACTTGGCTTTCTTTTGATCAGCAAGTGCTTGTTTATCCTAACACATAAAGCATACAGCAATCAGGTATCTGCATCGTAGAGAAAATCCCTGGACAATACGAATGACACAGGCTCCTTGTCATTCATATAATGAAACAGGGGATACAAGATTAAGACAACACAAAATGTTTTATTCAATTTCAGTCCCTATTTTTGAAAGAAGACATCAAAGTAAATGGCTCATTTACACTGCAGGAAGCACATGCCCACACTGAAGTCAGTTTTCTTACTGCTCTAGAAATAACTTCAGTTACTCATCAAGAAATGTGCTGAAGCAGTAGGTTTGAGCCTGGTGATCCACACACCTCTCCTCACTTCTATCATCTGCACACAAAACATCAAATACTGCAGCTACATAGATCAAAACTGAAGGTAACAGACGACCCTGCAGAGGTAATGGATCCAAGACAAACCTGATCCCACCACAGCAGTCTGCTGCTTACTGACTTAAAAGAAAGCAGCACAGGATAGAGGTGCCATTAAGAAATACTTTCTGTGTATCTGAGAATGCAAAGGCAATCTGAACTTCAGAGCTGGGACTGACTTGGTTTAGGCTGTATGTGTTTATTGGGAAATACAAGAGCAATTTTAAGACTTTTCACTTCAACCTTCCCATCTGCAAAGAAACTACTGACACCACAGCTACGGGCCCTTAAATGAAAAGGAACATCAGAGAGGTAATGCACAATGACCAAATTACAGGTTTCTCTTGGGAAATATGCTCAGTCTTAACCCCTGAGGCATTCACACCAAACCCACCCAGGCTGTAACACTGCTGTCCCTTGGCTCAGTTCCTCACCTTGGGCCTGTAGAACACATTCTGCACTGACAGCATGGACACTATGGTCAACATCTCCTCGCTGCATCCCAGATGTACAGACATGATCAACATCTTACACAGCATAGGCTCCAAGGGGAATTCTGCCATCTGCAAGAAACATGTTTCATTCAGGGAAAAATCTTGAGGCTTCTCAGTGCAAAAGAAAGCAATGCCCTCTCACATATTCACTTTCCAAAGAGGTGTGCGTGACCCAGAATAACTTTACTCAACACAAAGCAAATTATTTGTCTGTATTCACTATCACAAGAATATCCCAATACTTAGAGGAAATTTCTAGACATTAATAAATGCAAACTTATGAATAAGGAGAAACACTAGTTGCTCCTTAAAAAGCAGAAGTTACGTAACAGTGATAAATGAAAAGCTACCAATAAAACACAAGAGAATACCAGCAAAAGGAAACCAGCAATGCTAGGCAAGGCCTGCTATGACTGCTCTCATGCCATCTCCTAAATATTGGCAACCCAGGCAATGGTAAGAGGTATTTTATTTTGCCTACCCTGCGCCCAAGCCGAGTGAGCAGTCCCTCATCATCCAGAGCTCCCAGGGTGTAGAGCTGCTCCATGGCAGTTATGAGAGTTTCCATGGGGGGAGCATCCATAAAGTCAAAGGACAGCAAATCGTTGATGCCCATAGCCTGGGAGGGATTGGAGAAAAGCCAAGTTAAAACACTGAGAAGGAAGACAACAAACTCCAGCCAGAGATACAACAACAAACAGTGAGGCAATACAAAACTTTAGGCAACCCTAGCCTGGTGTCCTTATCCTGACTGCAGGTGCAGTCATGACCACACAGCTGCCTTCCTGCACTTGAAATAACGAGCCCTGGCCCACGGCACTCATGCACTACTCAACCTTCTGGTCTGTTCCTTTGGTACTGTTCCACACATCTCTCAAGTGAGGTGATTCAGTTGAGGAGAAACAAAGGTTAAATGCTGCTTTTGAGGACTTCTGTGTTGTAAAGCAGTGTGGCCTGACAGCTCCACAGGATGTTAAATATGTTCCCAGAAAGGGCAATGGCAGCAGCTTTTCCTGCAGTGACTGGGTTAATCCAGTTCAGACTTCCAGAGGGATGGTACATAGACCTGCTGAAGTTTGCAGCTCTAAACCCACTCTGAAACAATGTGTCTAGTCTGTTAACAATATAAATGAACCTAGGTAGGAAATGTTACTGCTCTTGAGATTTATGTTTTTCCTACCTCCTGCAACTAACTGTTCTGTGCAGTTGAAACTCATAATTGAGGTGGATATCCAACAGAAAAACCCTCAACAGAAAAACACAGGAGCAAGCCCTGTGTCTGAGAATTGCTTTTGTTGAAGTCTCCCTTCCAAAATATCTCTGTTGACTACAAGGATCTGAAATTATAGCGGTACTTCCCGACACTCAAAGGCAGAGACTCATTTATTGAAATGCTTATCATGCTGGCTTGCTACAAGCTGGTGAAATACCTACCTTCAGGGAAAGCACTGTACTGGCCAAATTTGTTCTCTGGATCTCAGGCACGTTGGTGGTTAGCATCTCATCTCGATATGCACGTTCTGTGTATAACCTGTAGCATTTTCCTGGGCCCGTTCTCCCAGCCCTTCCTGCACGCTGCTTGGCTTGAGCCTAAAGATAACAAGGCATCTCAGTGAACAGGTACAAACTGGAACAGGTGAAAACAAGTAAAATAAAATGGTTATTCACAATTTTACTTGTATTGATAGAAAGTTTTTCAAATACAACATAGGAAAATATGTATTCTGTAAGCACAGCCTCAAGGAGTCTCATGGAGCTATCAAAAATGTGGTTTTATCATGGCCTCATTTTGCTCACACGTGCTTGGATGCCACACTGGCAGGATACTCAACACCCACGGGGAGAGCCAAACACAGAATGTCTACCTGTGAAATGGGTGTCACCACCAGCTGGTCAATTCCAGTCTTGGAGTTATAAACTTTCTGCTTCACAAAGCCAGGATCGACCACATAATATATCCCATCAATAGTCAAAGATGTCTCCGCAATGTTGGTGGCAATGACAACCTGCAAATCACAGTCTGAGTCAGCACCAGTTCTGTGCCAGGCTGCCAAGCCAACCCCACCACTCAGCTTCATCCACTGCTGTCACACGAGCAGTTTGTTATAAATGCAATCACTGTCACTTAGTGTTGAAAGGAGAAGTGTATTCACAGAGAACAGAAGGAGAGGTTATCTACAAAGATGGACAGGTTTTAAGTATCTACCTTTGTTTAAAGTTCGGGCAAAAAGGGAAAAGAGCATGATAAAATCCACAATTAAAAGCAAGAGAAAGCTTGTGAGCAGACAGCACTGACTTCAGAGAGATTTTTTACCTATCACTCGGACACAGCCTGTATTTAGAGAAAAATCTTCCTGAGAATGTATCTCTGGATATTCATTAGTTGCTTGGTAGGAAATTTACCTCCTAACAAGAACTGCATTTAGATTTTAGATTTTTAGATTAACTGAAGTTAATATCCTTTAAAGACAACATTAAATAACACACCAAGAACATTCCACACAGAGGTTTGCTACACCAAATGTTTTTATACATGTTTTCAAAGGCTTAGATAACTTGATATGTATACAACCAAAAATATGCTCTAACCTGTAAATCACCTTTTCTCCAAAAACTGTGTCCTTTCAGCAGCCTAACACCTCCCCCCATTAAAATGTATCAGCAGAAGATGAAGGCACACATAGATGAAATTACCTTTCTGCTCCCTGGTGGGGCTGGGTCAAAGATCCTGGTCTGCATTTCACTGGGTAAAGCTGAATATACTGGTAGGATAATTAACTCTGGAACATCAGGTCCTAGAGATTTCATCCTTTCATAGAGGATTTCACAGGCAGTGTCAATCTCTTCCTGGCCAGTTAGAAAGACCAAAATGTCACCTACACAGAAAGTAAATTAAAACATGCACAGAATCAGTTCTGTTCAGTACAACTCCTGCATCATCACATTTCCACTCCTCATCCTTTCCATTGATGAGGATCCCCAACTTTTGCTAGCCCCTGAGCAGCAACTCTTAGCCAGAGGCAACATACTTCAGCCTTTCACCCAACTTTTTCAGCATTTTAGTTACTGTATCTGCAAACAAGAAAGAACAGTCCTGACAGCATCTTGCTCACGTTACTAACATGATCCATGACTTACAGAAAGACCCTGCTCAGAGGTCCTTAAATCACCAACAACCCAAGACCATTCTCTACTCACCTGGTGGCTCTGTTAAATGGATCTGCATTACTGTGATCAGACTGGCATCCAAGTAATCTGTCTCTGGCTCTTTTGTGTACAGAATTTCTACTGGATATGTTCTTCCAGGAATTGTGAAGATCGGTGCTTCATAGAAATACTGAGAGAATTTCACAGCATCCAACGTTGCTGACGTCACTATCAACTTCATATCCTGCCGTTTCTGCACTGTCTGGAGGAGGACAAAGTTCCCAAGTCATTTATTACCTTTGGAATCATTAACATATGGCACTTTGACTAAAGTCAGAGAAATACAACCAGTAATACAAGGTGTTTTAATGTCTGAGTAGAGGGGCAGCTCATCCCAGTACCCAGAATTCCAGAAAATTGACCACTGAGGTCCCATTTGAAGCCTCCCTTAGCAACATTATCACAAGAAAGCTTTTGGCAGAGAAGGATGAGCGAAGCAAGAACACTCCCCTGCTCATCCACCATTATCAGCATCCAAGATGGCCAATTCTCATTGTTTCTGCCTTCACAGAGAGGCTCATGTCACCAAGATTCAGACCACAAACCCTTACAGGCATTTGCTCTGCTTTGGCAGAGACTCCTGAAGCACAGGTATGAACCTGACCTGTGTGACTTCACCTTTGCCTGTGCTCTCCTACCCATATAGAGGACAATGAAGCAGCAAAAATCCAATGCTACGTTACCTTCTTCAGGAGCCCAAAGAGCACATCTGTGTGTATGGTCCTCTCATGGGCCTCATCCAGCATGATAATGGCATACTGGGTCAGATCGGGGTCTATCAAGCACTCTCTCAGTAACATCCCATCTGTCATGTATTTGATGACAGTTTCAGGGCTGGTGCAGTCCTCAAAGCGAATGGTGTAGCCGACCTGGAAGGAATGGAGGTTACACAGTTATCAGCCTCATTAACTCCCAGTTTGATTATTCCACAAACTCATTTTACAGCCTACAAGGGAACAGACACGTGGACACACAAGAAAACGAGCTCCAGGACTGATTTTTCCTACTTTTCCTCATGCTTATTTTGGCATGTTCTTCAACACGGAAATTCACCTCTTGTCCCAAGCAGCAACCAAATTCCTCTGACACTCTCTTCGCAACAGACATTGCAGCCACTCTGCGAGGCTGAGTACAGCCAATCTTTCCTCTTGAGGTATATCCTGCCTCAGCCAGGTATTGGGTAATCTGTGTTGTTTTCCCAGATCCTGTCTCTCCAATAACAATCAGGATCTGGTTGTCATGCACAGCCTAGAAAAGGTCAGAAAACATACACTTGTCAAAATTTTTTTAAAAATCAAAACAAAACAAACAAAATCAGCATGGTTTATCTAGGACTAGATTGAGCACCTATTGCTCTTTCTTCAGTTGACCCAGATCAAAAATCATGTAAGTACTCCTACTGATCAAGTCAGCAACCTCTTTTAACTGCTCGGCTGACTTATCCCTTGCCCACAAGATCCTAGTATCAATTCTGACTTACATCAGTAAATATCTGGAACTTTATTAAAGTATACAATATACATAATACTTTAAAATACATATTGTGAACTAAAGCTCTGCACTTAAAATTAACAGCTGGCTATTCACCTGTCAAAAAGCTAAATCAAGAATATTTATTTTAAATTTCATGCTTGCTCAAACCAGAATGCCATTTCACAAGTCTTACTTGTATCAGCTGCTCCTTCAGTCTGAAGATTGGGAGACTTTCTCTCTGTTCAATAATGGAGAGCTGGGTCTTCTTACCATAAGAAGCTTTGTTGCCACCAAATGCATGTTTCTTCCACTCTGGGATATCATTTGGCATCATCCCAATACCTCGCATGTTTGCAGCTATTTGTCTTCCATCCACTAGAAAAGAAACAATTTCATCATTACATCCAGGTTCACACAAGCACAGACCTTGGTGATCCTGCTCCAACTGCTCCCCGATCCAGGCCTTCTGTTCTGTGTGTTTAAATGTTTTATAATGTCCTACACATATACCCCCACTATTACAGGATATACCTGTACACTTCCCTTGACAATCTCATTTCCATTTCAGTGGAAAAGCATTTCTTCTTTGACTCACTTTTAAAGTGTGGCAGACAAAGTATCAAGGCATTTCTCTTGGGTTGCTCAACTAACACAAAAAAGGGAGAGTTCACCTGTGCTCAGACATACCATCAGGGAGAGGATCCACCCAGTGTGTGTTGAGGCCCATGGGGATAGAATCCATCTCTGCTTCTCTCTGGGCTTGTTTAAGTTCTCGCCTCTCTTTAGCTAAAGCACTTTGCATCATTGCAGCCTGGGACAAGGAACCATCTGGATTCTGGAAAGCAAGAAGAAAAGACTTCAAGCACTGCCATTAATTCAATTATCTTTCTGTTGTCACTGTCCTTTAGAAGCAACTTCTGCTTTGAAAAATGTTAAATTTTGTTGATTAGATTTCTAGGATACTTCCACTAGGCTACCCTCATGAACTTTCATGGTCAAAGCTAATATGGAGCATCCTTACACTGCCCAGTCAGAAGGATTATGGGCACAACCAACGAAAAGTATTTCTCTACTGCCTTCTAGTTTCAAAAGATAAGAAAAAGTAGAACAGAGAAGGTATGTTCTAACACACTTATGTAAAATGGCACAGTCACCAGTTAAGCTAGAACCCAGCTTCACTAGGAAGGAGCTTCAGTTCAGTGGTTATGTTTTTCAGGGCTCTCAGTAATGTGCAGGTGGGAAACTGGTTGTTAAATTCCCCAAATATTTATATAATTAAATCAAGTACATTGGTTTTAGCCCTGGAAATCTCTTACCTTTACTATTTTAATGGGACTCATATCCATGCTCTGTTTAGTGTGACCTCGAAGAAATGGTGGCTCTTCTTCAACTAACTCAATCTCGAGATCTTCATCTAAAATCCACAAGTGACAATTGTTATAGAGAAGTTAAACATCTTTCAGGTACATAAAAGTTTCTTTTCAAATAATGCTTCCTGTGTATTCTTGATTATGAGGTACTTAAGAGTTTTAAAAGTGAAAACACTGCAAATAAAAATGCACACACTGGGCACATTCAAATGCCACTAATAATAGAGCCAGAGGAACCCCAGTTCCAAATGAACAAGATGACAGCAAATTGTGAGATGCTTTATAGTTACTTCTATCATCAACATCCTTTTGAATCAAAATACATCCAGAAAGACATGGAATTTACAACAATAAAATCACTGGAAAATATTACCTTCTTCATCATCAACTTTAGGAAGAATCCCAGTCTCCTCATCAAAGTCAGGAAACTCTTCTTTGGAAAGCACATTAGCTGCAATCATCTGGGAACAGAATGAAGACAACATGAGTATGTCCCCATGAACGAACACACTCATGCCTATGACTCAGTTCTAACACCAGTCCTGTAGAACAGGAACAAAGGAATGGTCCTATATCCTGGCACACCTGTCCCCAAGTCATCCAGCCTCTGACCAAACAGCCCTTTTGTTATTCCAAATAGCACCAAAACAGTCCCAATTCAGAAGACAGCAATTCAGAGTTAAGGAGTAAGTTACACAATCGATTAACCCAAGAGCTGTATTCCAGTTCATGCAGCTCCCTGGCAACTTTACTGGCTGCCATCCTATTTCCCTGAACGCAACACACACCTGTTTTATTTCCCATTTCTCCGGGTCTGAAATGCGCGTGAGGCGTTTCCGTTCCAGGCTGTCGTCCTCCACCTCCGGGGCGCTCACCAGGGACAAGTGACTGGGTCTGTCCGGGTTCCTCATGGAGGTTTCTTCGTTGGTTTCTCCAACCAGGTTCCTTCTACGGTTTGGGTTCAAGTCTTCCCCAGTGTCTTGATCAACATCCTACATCAGATGGATTGAAATGATTAATCAATCAGCTCTGCATTTCTCCTTATCTATTAACTCTGGTGCTTTCTAATGCCAGTAACAGCCCGTTCACAGAAAATGCTGGTTTGTAGGTTTTCTATTTTTTTCAGCTGGCACTGCCAGGTAAGAACATCCTCAGGTACTGAACAGTCTACTCTGTCTTGGCAATACTAGTGATTTAGCTTAAAATTAAAAGTTTATCTCCTACTGAAAAAGGAAGAAAAACAGCAACAGCTTGAGGTTTGCCTTGCCTTGCCTCTTTGCTATCATGTCAAACCAAGAAATTGTTAGGAATATTACATCAAAACTAAGAACCTAGAGAAAAAGAATAAAAAGTAATAGGCCACTGAAATACAGAACAGTAACTTAGTTTTTAACTCCCACTTGAATGGTTATGAATTAGTTTCCATCAAAAAGAGCAAAAATGGCAAAAAGAGGCATAATTTAAAGAATTTTAGCACCTCTGTACCTTCATGCTCAGGCTGGTTTTGGATCCAGTAAAGGATAACACTTTGACTTTCACTCTTTGTCCTTTGCTCACAACATCAGCAACATTGGCAACCCGTCCTTCTCTTCGCAGCTCTGAGATGTGGACCAAGCCTTCCCAACGTTTCCTGGGGTGAAGCAGAGGGGCATGAGAGGGGTACATTAGTACACTGACAAAATCTAGATTAAAATATTTTGCTGTCAACTGATTGTGTATGTTCACAAACTGGTTCTTGTAATAAGAATTTTATAATTCTCTGCTATCAGATTTATTTTTCTGAAACAGTCCTTCAGTTTGACAGCAAAGTCCAGCACACCTTCTGGTATCCTCATAACATCTTTAAGGTACTAGCAGAAAAGAGCACTCAGCTGAAATAGTATCAAATCTATTTTGATGTGGACATCAGAAGGTACCTTAGTCCTTCCAGCTGCACAAAGCATCCAAACTGCATTATGCTCGTGACTTTGCCGTTGTAGATGTCTCCGATGGAAGGCTCCTCAGCTGGAGGACGGTCTATGTGCTTGTCTCTCCATCTCTCATGGCTCTTCTCACTGTACTTTTCTCGATCCCTGCGGTCCTTACTGGGACTCCAACTTCTGCTCCGTGACCGGTATCTGGATTTCCCCCTGTTCTTATCCCTGGACCTGGAGCGAGATCTGTGCCTTCGCTTCCTGTCCCTGCTACGACTTCGGCTCCTCTTCCTTTTCTTCGCCCTAACAAACAAACATTACATCTTTGCAGTGAATTTCCACCTCAGGCAAGGGCAGCAGCCAAGACCTTCCCCCCAGACACACCAGGCACCTACCGATGGTCGCTGCTCCTCTGCTTGCCCTGCCTGTCTGCACTGGGCATCAGAGCTTCGAGTTCTTTCAGGGCATCAGCTGCCACTTTCACATCATCTTCATCCAGCATGTTCTGCAAGAACAGAAAACTGTTCTGCAAAAGGGCTGATAAAGAGCCTGTCACAAAGAACGAATCTACAGAATGATCATCATACATGTATCTATTTAGAAAGAATGCAAGATAAAAAAAGATCAGACTCTATATGATATAGAAAAAAAGTAATACAGCTCTCTCCCTATGTGGCCACAATATTGACACAATGCTGCTTCTATACAAGGGAAAGTTCCATCTCAGCATCCCAAATTATTACAGAAATACAAAATGCAAGTGCCTCACAGCATCTGAATATACAAAATTTTTAATTAGTTTGTAATGCATCGTTACTTTGAACATTATATAAGGAAGGCCAGGCTACAAATTTCATGTCAAGAGTCTCATCTTCCACATATTCTGCAGAACAGTATCAACATGGCAACTGCTAACAACTATTCTTTGCAATAATGTGTAGTAACACCAGCCTTCAACCTCTTCCACATTTCATTTCTCACAGTTCACATTTATCTATGCATTAGACAGAGAAAAGAGGTTGAAACTAACTGTGAAAAAAAGAGTTTTCACACAGTCCCAAAAGAAATCTGAAATGACCACCTACCCTGATGTTGGGATTGTCTGGCCTGCAAAGGGCTGGATACAGTTCCCTCAACTTCTCCTTCTCTGATTTGGGTTTGACAACTGCCTCTGATTTTGAGATTAAAAAAANNNAAAAGGCACAATGAAACACAAAACTTAGAAGTGCTACAACAATTCACTCTTGATTTTTCTGTAATTGAATATAGAGTTTAATTTTATTCCAAATGCAAAATTTGATACAGCTTTTACAGAAACTCAGTTCAAGGAATACTGCGTTACCTTCCTTCAAATTAAATTTCACATATTAATGAATATGTGAAAGACTGAATACTCTGAAGAGTAAACTCAGAGTTACAGGAGCAGGATGCACGGTGCAATAGGATTTGCTTTACAAGACTAAAACAGTAACTGCACCAATCCCACCAAACACTGAGCCACTGGCTCCACGTACCTTTGCTTGTAGAAGGTTTTGCTGGAGGCCGCATTGTCTGTATGAGACGCAGCAAGTTACTAATGAGGGAATCCTGAAAAAATTAATAAAATACTGTAAGAATGACTGCAACACTTCTGTTATTAGAACGCACAAGTGAGGGTTTATTCACAAGACAAGAAAACCTCAATTCTTAAGATGCAGATTGATTTTTAATAACTATCACTGGATTTCGCGTACATCATATAAAGGCATGAACTGAACCTGAAAATAGCTATGATAATTTCATCAAAGTGATTTTTCTGTTAATCATTTTTAATCACCTATTTAATCCAACTACAGTTATTTCTGAGGAATCAATAAACACAGCATATAAGCATCATAAGAGGACTTATGACAGCATTTGCCTTAATGAGAAGTTGATTCTTCCATATTTTATATGCTCAACATAACAATAAGTAGTTTGAGTCCTCAGGAAGATGCTTTTGAAAGACTACAAAGGTTTTAAAAAGTATGAGGGAGGGGGAGGCAGGGGAGACAGGAATACCAGAAGCTGATTAGTATACAGTTTTACAAGTCAAAAAAACCAATAATCACTCCTCACAACTCTCTCTTTAAAACAGAACACTCTATAAAATACACCACAACAAAAAGAATACATAAATAACGTTCAGGTCTCACTTACAGTGAATTCAGCACCATTTTTCAGAAGAATTGCTTTAAATGTGTCAAACGTGGTATTCTTTTCGGCAAGGCTTATCACGAACTCGGCTGTGAGGAAAAAGCATAAAGTAAATTAAAACAATTAATTAAAAAGCAGTGTAAGGACTGCACGCGTGGACAGAAGCTGCTGCGGCAGCGCGGGGTCCAGCCAGGCCCCTGTGGCTGCTGCGGGCCCGACGGAGCTTCTCCTCAGCTCCTCCCTGGCAGCCCACACCGAAGCGTTCCCTCAGGCTCAAGACAAGTTTTCTTTTTGAAGAAAAACAATCCGCTTTATCGTCTCAATTCGAAAAGCCCCTTCACAAAAAGCGTCCGGCCCCACGGAAAGGGCTACAAGGGCCCTCCCCAAGCTGCCGTCCGGCCGGGNTGTGGGGCAGGGAGGCCGCATGGGCTGCCAGCCTGGAGGAATCGGCGCGCTGCTGTAAAGGCTGTCCTTCTCCAACACAGGACGATGAGCTGAGGGTACCCCGGCTGTTGTGTGCGGGGATCACACGCTGGTACAGCGCAGAACGGCGTGGGGAGCCCACCCGGGGCCTTGCGGTAGGGCAAGTCTCAGCGCGGGCCCCGCTTCTGTCCCCGGCTGCCCTCGGGCCCCCAGCCCCCCTCTGCTCGCCCCCTGCCCGCCCTGGGCACGGCCGAACCCCTGGCAGAAGGAGCTGAGGCCGTGTGCTCCTGGCAGTGGCGAGGGGATGGGGCTGCGGTGCCCACCGCCCGCTGGTCCAGAGCCTGCGGCAGGAGCAGGGGTAGGAACCCCATCCCAAACCCCCAGCCCCAGGCGCCTGTGCTCACCCGAAATAAGATAGAGTCACATCTGCTCTATAGAATATATTATAAATTATATCATGCATCCATTAACAAAATATACAAAGCCAACAGAAATATATCTATCTTAAGCCTGAGCATACAGCATCTAAAATCTAGTAAAAAGTAACCTAAAGAGAACAGCATCTCACACTTGCCATTTCAATCTGCATTGAAGTGTTCCTCCTCAAATGTTTTAGTTTTGTAATTTATAGAACACATTAACATTCTGAGTACAAAGGTACACACAGCGACCATAGGTCCTGCTGGGCCTGACAGACCCAAGCAATAACCACACAATGCTTCAAAGTGTCANACAAAAAGCGTCCGGCCCCACGGAAAGGGCTACAAGGGCCCTCCCCAAGCTGCCGTCCGGCCGGGAACGCGATACCCACCGGCCGCGCCCACCTCGCTTACCCAGGTCCTTGTCGTTGATGCCCAGGTGATTGTCCAGCTCGGTGCAGACCTTGGAGACCAGCGACAGGTACTCGAGCTTGGCGAGCTCCTCGGCCGCCGCCAGCTCCGCCATGGCCGCCACGGCCGCCATTGCCTTGCCAGCGGCTGCTAGGCGCTCGCAGCGCCCCCTGGGAAATGCAGTCCGGGATGGCTGCGCGGAGCCCGGGCTGTGCGGGCNCCATCCCAAACCCCCAGCCCCAGGCGCCTGTGCTCACCCGAAATAAGATAGAGTCACATCTGCTCTATAGAATATATTATAAATTATATCATGCATCCATTAACAAAATATACAAAGCCAACAGAAATATATCTATCTTAAGCCTGAGCATACAGCATCTAAAATCTAGTAAAAAGTAACCTAAAGAGAACAGCATCTCACACTTGCCATTTCAATCTGCATTGAAGTGTTCCTCCTCAAATGATCAAATCTATTTTGATATAGAACACATTAACATTCTGAGTACAAAGGTACACACAGCGACCATAGGTCCTGCTGGGCCTGACAGACCCAAGCAATAACCACACAATGCTTCAAAGTGTCATCAGCTTCTGCATTTCACCCCCGTCCTTTCCTCCTCCTAGAGTTGGCATTAGTCAAAAGATACTCAAAACAACACACCCAGGTTAAGGTGGAAAGTTACAGAAGGATCTTTAACTGGTCCACAGCACACAGTTGTACTGGTGTACAGAGAGATGGGAAACACTGCAAAATACTTCTACTGTATTTCAAAATAAACATTTAAGAGTATTATCTTCCACAATCTATAAAAATAGGTTTAAAACGAAAGTGGTATGATACATTTGTTTTCTTGAACTATTTTAATGGTATTTTATCTCTATGGGTACTAAGTCTTTTAAAAAATTACTGATAACCTGGTCAGTCACAATACTGACACTGCTTCAGCTATATTGTGACAAAACAGAACACTAGTTTGAAGCAGGAGTAATATAAAATATTTTAGAATTAATGGTCTCTTACTGCAGCCAGGAAAAATGTTTACTTGAAAATAAGAACGTAGCCAACACTGTCACCTGCTGAGGGACTGAACTCTGAGGAGTTATCTATGGATGCCTCACTGCACAGCAGTGTCTGGTGCTCATTTCTTGTCACTCTTCAGAATCAAATCTCTCAGCATATTTAGAACGGAATTCCTAGATTTCCAATTTAAATATGGGCATTTAAACAAAATCTTGATAGAAAAATGAATTCTACAGGTGTGGCTATGGAAACACAAGACCAGCTAGAACCATCAGAGGAGACTGTGCACTTGAAAGTGCTTAAATTAATGCATTTTTCAAATTCTAATGTAAAGTTATGTGATCCCTGCTTCAAGCATTCTTTCCATTCCTAAACATTACCAAAATGTGAACTCCAGTTCAGGTCTGGGTTCCTACACATTCTTGAACTTTTCATGTGGTATTAACACAGTAAAACGTTTGCACTATAGTGAATAAAGGTAATGGTCAAATTTTTAATATTTTTACAAAGAGCCTTTAAAGATTCCTAGAAGGGCCTTTCCTACCCTTACACTCTGTTTTTAACTAAATATTTTATGTAGGTTATACTTCTGCTGTTAGAGATCTGGTTTGCACTGTCATTACTGGTTCAGTTGCTGGTGGTGATTCTCCTGCTTCATTCTGCTGTAACAAGCAACAACTTTACTGGTATTCATCAGTTAAACTGCAGTTACACTTTCAGACGTTTCAGAAGTCGTTTGATGATTCAAGATGGCTTTCTTCTATGAGTAACTTACTTTTCTTAGAGTAATTTGTAAGACTGAAGTTTGTCACAATACTATCACATATTGGAAAACCAATGACTAAATCATCAGAAGAAACAAAGAAACTACTAGTTTCAGGCATCTCTTGTAAATGAAGCAGGACTACATTTTACAGCAGCATTTTACACTGGTTTCCTATTCCAAAGCTAATTAAGCCAACAAAAAATTTCCAGCTGCCTAAAAAAAAAGTGTGTACACAATATAATGGGAAGTTCTCATCTGAGTACAAAGTTTAGTTCTACATGATTCCCTGGTAAAAGGATTTGATCTGAAAGTACAGATTTAAAGACTACTCATTTAACTGTAAGGTCCAAATAATAACTGAAATTCTGGTATCCATTTCAAGAGATGCCACAAGAAGGGTTTGACATTTCCATGAGGGTAAAAAAAAAAAAAAAAAGTCAAATGCTCCAAGAAAAGCCCAAGTTTTAAGTCAAACCTCCAAACAGAGAGCAGCTGAGGAGCAGCCTGCTATTCTTGCAATGTTTAATTTGAGTTTACTCAATGAAGACTATTCCTCTCTCCACCAGGCAGGTTTAGCATCTACTGCACCAGTCTCTGTTACTGATCTGAAGCAATTCAGTTACCACTTCAATCATATTATTGTTGTGTTTCTTCAGCAGCCGCAAGTTCAGCTGCCTGTCACAGAACCCCATCTCACACAGACTGGACAGCAGAGTGGCAGTCTGCTCTTCGGTGGCTGCAGGCTGCTGAAAACAAAAGACAGTAAGATAAGCTAAAAAAGGTAATTTATTTTTTGCCATTTGAACTAGAGGCCCTGCATTATACTAGAATCAAATTGAGGCACAGAGGTTCTTCTGGCCCATTTAAGGCATTTATATTCCCTTTGACTGCTCACTTACGAAGGTGAGTTACTACTCTTACATGATGCTACAAGAGACATGCTTCCATCCCTATGGCACGGATTTCCCAGTCTGCTGAGAGCAGCATACCTCAAAGGGATGCCATTAGACCTAACATTTTATTCTTACATGAAGTCCAATACAGAATACTGATACCCTTCTAAAACATACACCTGTAAATTTAAGGTTTTCATTTTATGAAACTCACATTGAATACAGGAAAACCATGTACCTGTTCAATAATGGGTGGTCCAGCAAATAATGCTTTGTAGGCAGAAGCAGCAACTGACAAAGCTCCTTTCACAAGTTCTCCTGCAATGCTGCTTCCTTGAGGGTACCTGTGAAGAGACCAGGTGCTGCTTTAGGGTCAGTGAAGCTGAGGGTTTGTTCCAGGGAAATGCAAGTCACTGCCTGTTGATGTGAGGAGTGTTGGAGAGAACAGCCTATGATCCAAAGGAATCAGCAATGTTTGGGAACTGAGCTATACAAGAAGCTCATTCCTTTTTTCTTGACACCTTCTATTAAATTGTGGGTGTGTGCTTTCCATGAAGTGACCTTTTGTAAAGAGTTGAGTATTCTCATCCAGAAGAGAACACACCTGTATGAAAGCTGTGCACTGACACATATCCATTTAGGGTTGGGTAATTTCCATTTGCTTTCTATGAATACTTAAGTTACTTAATATTCTGCTCAACATTTTGACGTATTCCTCCAGTCTCAGTACTTTAAGACAACTTTATAGCCAACTTGTAAAATCACCATTCTAAGAATCCTGAGATTTTCCAAAGAAAAACCCCACAGAACTTTAGAAGCATTCAACTTGAGTTCTTCATTAATTTTGGCTTGCCGGTTCCACATCCTTTAGATTTGTGTTCAAGAAGATGTTATGAAAACATAGCATGTTTCCTTTAAGAAGGAAGCCCTCTCTCCAAAATAATGACTACATGAAATCTGTAAGCCAGAGCTTTTTCCTAGGTGTCTAACTAAGCAGTTCTCAGTCTAAAATAGTGTTTGTGAAGCCACAGCTTCAGCTTCCTTACCTCGGGTATTCTGAGAACTTAGTGAGAAATGCAGAAGATCCTGGCCCATGACTATCTTCACCACTGGGTTCTGGAAAAGGAAGAAAAGATGTCAACATGTCCAGTTAATGACAGTTAAGCTGGAGAAATGCAACACATACATAAACAGAAAAATGTGTCTCGTTACAAAAGCAATACTCTAAGTTTAGTTATGCAGACCAGGTATCCAGGATTCTCACTGCAATGAAAGCAGTCAGAAGATTTTCAGAACCACATGACTGATTCATCAGTGGGTGTTTAACACAAGAGGAACTGCTGTCTCAGTGACTGTAACAGCAGCTTAAATACATAGCTCATTAATTCCAGAGCAAGGTAATTTTCCAGATGCCTGTAAGTACATCTGAGTATCCTCTTACCATTTCCTACAATGGATGCTCTCAGCTGATCCACAAAGCCAATTATTTCTTTATTTGCAACATCCATATAGCAAAAGTTCAACACCCAGAGAGAAACTAAAATCTTTACTTAGTAGGTTTCTGCTCTCCTCAAGAGCCACGAGACATGAGATTCAATATTAGGCATAAGGAGCAGGTGACAGCAATAGTCTGCACCCTGCATTAAATACTGTCCATACCTTCTCTTTGTATTTGATTATGAGGAGCAGAAGAGAGATTCTCTGAAGCTGAGGTGTTTGGTTCTTGGAAGATAGGATTCTGAAGAGATGAAAGATTCCTGAGAACATAAAGCAAAAACATTAGTACTATTATTCGACATTTACACGCATAAATAAGTCAAGATCAACAGAAAAAAGGAAAACTATCACATCTGCTCCCTTCTCTCCCTCTCTTCCACTCACCTAAATCAGGGAGTACAGGCTCTATAAAAAGTTGCAGGATTTAAGAACATTTACCTCAGTATATGATAAAACTTTTGTTACAAAAACTCCCGTTTGGAAGTTCTGGACCTTGCAGACTCTACAGCAATACCAGCATCACCATTTTGTTCCTGTCTCCAAAGCATACCTTTGTGTTTGGGGTGAGGTGTCCACAGTGGCTGGGGTTAATGGTGCTGCAGCCAGTGTTTGTGAAGTTGTCAAGGTATCACTGACCCTGGGGATCTGTGGCTGGCTTCCCCCTTCTGGGTTCTCCACTACTGTTTCAGGTTCTCCTGTCTTTTCCAAACCAGGCTGAGAGAGAGCTGAACTATACATGGAGTCGCCTAAAGGCCGACTGGTGTCAAAGCACTCAGGGAGAATAATGATATAATCCTCTGATGAAGCAGAGGAGCATTGACTCTGAACATCATCTTTATCATCTTCTTCGTCACAACTGCCAGCAGCATTAGAGGGGCTTGTGCTCTCATCAGACAGTGGGAGGTCCCCTAGTAGGAAGAAAAGTGAAGTATTAACCGTTGTCCATTTTGTACAGATGACAGCAGAGACAGTGTTGTCCCAGTTGTGAGAGACAAGATTTAGAAACAACTGTAAACCTCATCTGTGCTATTAGCTGTGTCATTTGCCCTACTGTGGGGAGGGTGTAGTGTGAGAGAGTAATAGATCTTCATGTTAAGCCTGTGCAAATATGCTGCTGGTATTAATGCTTACAGTAAAAACAGGAATAAGAGCTATACAGAGAACCTAAACTGTAGTTTTCAGCTCCTAAATTATACACATTAGAAACAGGTCAGAAACATTTCAAGCTACATGTACAAAATGTGGAGGCACCAGTCATGCATAACATTTGAGCACTTACTTGAATACCCAGCTGGAACCTTTTGGTCTCAATTTGACCTCTTTAAAAAACAGCTATTAAACTAGCTGGTTGTTAAAGTACTGACACCAATTTTCTACGTAATGATTCTTACAACTGGGACAATCTAATGACTCTCTTCATCTAATGAAGATCCATTTCCTAGAACTTCAGATCTTCTTACACATGATTTTTTTACAGCTTTATCTTATATTCAAACCCATTTTACTTACCACAGGAATTTTCTGTCATTGGCTCTGACTGATGAATCCTTGCTTCCTTTTTGGAAGTGGAATTACTATTTATCATAGGAGATTCTTCATTTATCATATTGCAACTGAAGGTGTCTTGTAGTGTTTGTAAAGAGTCTAAAAAAAACCAATCAGGAAAAACAATTAAATGGTATCAGCCACCTGAGCTGAGCCATTTGTGTCTCATGTCTGGCTGCAAACAAGTCAAGCCAGAGAAGGCAGCTAATGACAGTACTTACTCTGGAGGATTTTGGGGGTTTTCTGTGGGGGTTTGTGGTCAGGTGCAGCATCCAGGGTCAGAGATCGAATTACAGTTTCACAGACAAACTGAGTCCCACTCATATCTTCTTCCCCTTCTTCCTGGTTCAATGCATGTTCAGCTTTCACTTTCACCACAGAGGAGTCCACAGAAAGGCAGGCTTCTGCCATGCCTTGGAAAGGGAAACATAAAACAGATTTTACCATCGCAACAAGGAAATGTGACTATAATAAGAAGAATTTTTTAGACTAGCCACAGCTAATATTGACTCTGCATGTTAATTCTTTCTAAAACTTGAAAAGTTTTTGAATTCAGCTCAAGTTGAATGCAAAAGTGACTGAGAACTAGGAGGACCACACCTGGAATGTTTTGAGTATAACCTAGTCTGTAAAGGGCAGATTGTTAATTCTCCCAACAATTCTAGTGGTCAGACAAATCAAAAGAAGCATCTGAAAGTACTTTATACAAGGGCATGCAGTAATAGGACACCAGGGAATGACTTTAAGATGGAGGAGGGTATATTTAAATTAGGTATTAGGCAGAAATTCTTCCCTGTGAGGGTGGTGAGGCCCTGGCACAGGTTTCCCAGAGAAGCTGTGGGTGCCTCATCCCTGGAAGTGTCCAAGGCCAGGTTGGACAGGGCTTGGAGCAGCCTGGGATAGGGGAAGCTGTCCCTGCTCATGGCAGGGCAGGTGGAACTGAATAATCTAAGGTTCCTTCCAACCCAAACCATTCTGTGATTCTATGATTTTGATTTCCGAATCCACATATATTATACCCCAACCTCTACAATCACTAATGTAGTGTCAGACTCCAGGTTTATGAGCCAAACAACCTTTTTTTTTTTTCCAAAGAAGGAGAAGACAGTAGTTAGAATTCCTTTTAAACATCAGGTTTGCTGACCACACAGAAGTGACAATTATCCTCCCTTCACCCCCAAGCTCCTCAGGACTACTGCTTACCAGGCACTAGTTTAAATCCACTCCCCTCGTTCTCCTCCTCTATCTGACCTAAGCCAGGTTTCTCCAGCAAGGGGCTGTCACGTGGCAAAGGGGACATGCATGGAGTCATGTCTGGAAAACACAGGGAGCAAAGAGAATTGGCACTGAAGGAGAAGGAGCCTCCAGGAGGTAACATTTTAAAAAGTTATTCTTTTTAAGGGGCATTCTTTCAAGACTGAAGAAAGTTATTTTGCAAGATAATCTGGAATAAACAACTAGCTTTGCATTACACTGCCCTAGGCTGTGCAAAGAAAGTGGCAGCATTCCTCAACATCTGGAATGTGATGATCTTGGGGATATGAAGGTGCAAAGCAGCCAAGACTGAGAAACACAAAGGATAGCTGTGCTCAAGAGAGCACACAGAACACGGGGGCCTTACCAACAGGAGTATTGTGTGGCACTCGCTCCAATTCCTGCACAATATTAATGTCCAGCAGCTCAAAGGACAGCAAATCCTACAGGAAGAAACACCACAGTTTCCATGAGCAAGCTCTGAAACAGAATCATATCTGTACTTGGCAGCACAGATCCCACTGATGTACAAATAACACTTTGTTCCTCAACACCTCAGAGAGCAGCTTTCCCACAACATATATTTACATCATTGAATATGGTGCACAAATCAGGGCAGCAAGAGACAAAGCTAAGAACTCCCTTGTTAGGGGCCAGAGAGACTCAGTGCTGACTCTTTTTTGAGAATCTGAATCTGTCCTGCACATACCTTCCACATAATGACAGTCCCTGATACCAGTTCAAGAAAACAGCTCTGCTATAGAAAATGCAATATACTCTTTCTGAAAATAGAGTGGCCATTTTTAGAGCTCAGAAGCTTTATTCTTATCGATGTCTATGTACCTAGATATCAAACTCAAGGTGGTCTGCTTTATACCTACCTGAATTTTAGCACTTTACCTGTGCAGTGAGGAGATCGACAGATGGGATATAAAATTCTCTGTCGCTTGGCAGATTTTTGATCTTTAAAGGAATAGTTGGCAGAGATATTTCAGCCTGCTCTGTGATTTCACCCATCAGTTGAGCACCTGTTTCTGCCTTTACGGAAGCATCCTGCAAAAACAAAAAAACCAGTGTCCCAGAAGCCCCTTAGCCACAGTAAATAAAACATCATATGAAATCTAAAGCTTGAATTTTGTGTAAACACACAAGTAATTTGAAAGAGATTGAAATCAACTCATTACATAGCCAAAAGGACAAGACCTAACGAAGAGAAATCCTGCAGTGTTTCAGTTCAATCAAAGAACTGAATAGCTCAGTTCAGACAAATAGCTGCAACAGACTGATAGCTAATCTCATGCCTGTCAAAAAGAACAACTGCTTTAGAACTTGAAAATGCAATATATGTTGTGTTTCTTTCCTATTAAAAATAAAATTTAGAAGCAAATGGCTAAAAGAATCCCCTTGACTAGTTAGTTAGGAATACTATGCCAAATAATACACAATGCTCCTTCTCCTAAACTGTCCCAAATACCAGGTGAGTGACTTGCCTGTTTGGTTCTGGAAGTTGTACTCTTCTGACTGGAGCCAGAATCCTTCCAAACACTTTCTACATAGTCGGCAGCTGGAGAGGGATCCACAACAATACTGCACCAGATCCTTGGCCCAAACTGTTCCCCTCTGTGTGACAGTCTCCAGTGAGAAGTGTAAGTTCCTTCAATGTTGGGAGCTACAAACTCAACTGAAACAGTTCCTACTTGTCCCGATGGAAGGGATGGCACTAACACATCTTTTTTCTCAGAAGATGCCAAGGTCAGATTTCCCCACATAAGTTTCAACTGAAATACACAACAGAAGAAGCCAAAAGTTAACTTCACAAGCTTCTCTGCAAAGTGTAGCAGTAGGAAGCAGAGCTGCTCTTGCTGAAAGGCCTTGTAGGTCCCAGGCATGGAGAAGACAGGCTGCTGGTACACATTCCCACATTAGTCACTATCAACACAAAGATGCCCCCATCTTTTAACACCAATGCAGCCACTCACAGAACAAAGGGTTTTGGAGGTCAGAAAAGCAACAGACCAATGGTAAACTGGGTCAAACTGTACCATTATAACATGGGGGACATATTATTTATGGGAAATGTGTTCAGTGATGGCACTCTGAATTGCTTTCTTCCTATAGTCTGCACTTGTAAAGAGTACCCAGACAGATTATTGCCCTGTAATTCCCAGCTGTGAATCAAGAGGCCAAAGGAAATCTTAAATGGGTCCTAACAGAGAATTCACATACAAATGTTATATTCCAGAATGATTTTAGTGTGTAAAAGTAAGAGCAAAGGCAAGATACCTTTGTGTCTGAGCTCCATTCCACATTGCCAGTATTTTTCATTCGCCAGTGTTTGACAAACTTTGTTCCTGGTTTCAAGTGAGTGCCATCAGGCAAATTCTCATCCACAAATACTGCACTTAGTGTTGGGACAACTGCTTGGAAGGGTTGATTAGGACTCCTGGGATTGGAGAGGAAACAAAAAAAATACACCAAAACTGAAGAAGTTTAGCTGCTGATTAATGTTAATTTGGCTTTCAAATGCCCTAAATGGAAGGGATGAATTAAAGACACAAACTATACAAGTTTTACACTGCACATTTATAAACTCAAAGGGAATGAGAAATGCAAAGCAGCTGCCTGCAAAAGCTGCTGTCTAATGAACCTCAGCTTTAAGATCACATAAAAAAATAAAGAAGAAAAAATAGCACTGAACATAAATATACAGAATGCACTTGACTTTATGCAGACACACTTAATAAAGCAGGAAGACACAGACTTTTTAAAACTGGCAGCAATGTTAATTTATGCTGTATGGGCATGCATGTGTGTATATAATCCTAGGCACTCCTTTTCCTCCTAAATCTACATAAATCACTAAGTTTCTGTTAATAACCATCAGTCACTTTTTTCTTTCGCCTACTCACATCTCAATTAAAAACATTCTACCTTGCAAATTGCATTTAGACAAAATTCTCACACAGTCGAATGACAAATCATACTTCAAATGAGCAATTTCATAACCTCCTTCCTGTTACTTTAACTTGGTCTTATAACAAAAGGTCAGACAGCACAACTACCAGATGCTCAGTTAACAACAACCCTTACAGGAAGGTATTAGGTTGGAGACTCTCAGATTTCAGAGTAGGTGAGCCATTCGTTTCCAATACATGGATAGAGTTCCACAGATGAATTTTCCTGTGCAATTTTAGCTGCTTTTTGAGCTCTCGGACCTCTGCTTTTCGCTGTTTCTTTTCTGCTCGCAATCTTTGCTTCTCCGCCTTCAGAAATCTTTTGTCCATCTGCTTCTGGAGCCTGCAGAGCAATTAAGACACCTTACTACATTAAACTGATTTATCTTTAGCCAATACAGTCTTAGTCTCAAGGGAACCCTTCAGGAAATGTCCCATGCTTCTAGACTGGATACCAAATGATTTTAAAAGAACATCCTCACAGTTGCTTGTGGAACTATTTTGAACAGTTTCTGAAAGAACAAAAAAAGACAGACACAGAGTGCTCAAAGAAAAAGCAAGCTCTCAAAGTTTACTACCCATCTATGAAACAAAAGTCTGTCTTTTCTACTTTGTTATTAGAAACACTGTAAGATTTATGACTTAGGCCCTTTATAAGTATGTAGCTATTTTTAGTTACTCACAATAAAGTTTGAGTACCATTTCCATTTCTTGTTATCGCTAAAATAAAAGCTGACACTCGACTCCAATACAGGTGTTCCCCCTTGCTATCAAGACATTCCTATCTTGAGAGGTATTGAGAGGTGCCACCATTTACCTGACTTGCTCCAGAGTAGCAGGCAGGCGTGGTGAGAGCTCTGCGAGGCTGTAATTGTCAGCGACACAGGGGATGGGCCTGCGCAGCTTTAACAGCACGTGGTTGGGATCGTGTGCGTACGTTCCTGCTTCACACTCCTCACAGATATTGTAGGCTGGACAAAGGCTGCAATGCAGAAAAGACAGATTACCAAGAGGCAAAGAATTTCTGCAGAGAAACAGCTCTGTATCACACTACCACTGTAAGCAGTTCCCAAGTGACAACAGGTGGTTGTCTCACTTGTATATCAGTCTTTGGAGCCATGTGGAATACCTAGATGACTATCTCTCTTCTTGGCAAAACTGCAACACAGTTCCCACTTCTTTGAACACACAGTGAAAAAAGCTGATGCTTCCTTTAGCACAAGTGACTAAAATTGTTGCTACAATGGGCAGAACATTCCAGCAAAATCCAGTGCCAGAAACAGCACCACACTTATGAAAATACAGAGGCTAAGTCAACAAGCATTGAGGGATGCAAAGCAGATTACTCCTACAGGAACAGGGCTGATAAAAAGCAGACTCTCACCTCCTGCCAGCAAGGAAAAAAAATCCCAAAGAAAAACTCCTGTTGGCATTTCATCCACTGTTTCTGCCTAGTCCCAAAATGCTGATCTTTACAGCAATTGCCTCATTCAAATGAAACTCTCACTTTTAACACCTCACTTAAGACATTCATCAAAACCTATTTCATATTATTAAGCTGACTGTTGTCAGTTAAGTGTGATCATTAAAAAAAAGTATGACCTACTTTAGTCTCACTGACTCTCAGAACCAACCAACCAGACAAAAAACCTTTGCTTTTTTGTTTAGTTAATCAAACAAAACATTTTCCTTCACAATTACTCCATGTTATATGCAGATAAGGTAAAGAGTCCTTGAGAATACAGCGTTATAAAGTTCTCTCACTTTAGCAATCGCCTTTTCTCAAAATAGTATTAATCTTGCTTTTATGCAGATAAAGTCTAGTCACCACAGGAGAAAACATCAGCTGTTGGTCAGACACACATCAGACCCTCTGAAATGTACAGCAGGCTGCAGATTAGCAACCTAGAAGTCTGTGACCCCAAGACAGTTCCTCAGACTCGCTCACACGCCGTGCACGTCAGGCTCCCCACACTCCCAGCTCCCAGCAGACCCTACCTGCACTGGTAGCGAACCCCAACAATGCGCGCCTGGCAGTTGCAGCAGGAGATCAGCCAGTCACACGGGCCGCTGCTCCCCGACTGGCCCTCCGAAGGGGGAGGTGCTGCTGTAATGGAGCTCTCAGAAAAATCTGGAGGCTGATTGCAATGAACGAGCTTCTCATACAGCTTCTGCTCCAGCCTCTCGACAGTCTCCTTAACCACTTGTTCCCTGAACTGGAAAGAAATTAAAGCAGTCATGGGTGAGACCCACCTATGAAGTTTGAAAAGCTGAGTTACATTGTCACAAGTCTCCCAGCCTGTCAGTAGTCATGGACTACTTCAGAATCATTTCCCCCACCCCCAGCACACTCTACATGAAATTAAACAAATACCACATTCCTCAGAGAGGACTTTTATTTTAGAAAATACCAATTCAGAGCTTTTAAAAAGGCAAGTTAGAAATCACATCTTTGTGCTTACAATTTTGTTTTTCTTCTATAACCGTGCACAAAGGGAAGGAATCTCATCTCCAAAATACTACCACAATTCCCAAACCCCTCTGGAGTCTCTACCATTAAGTTCTGATTTGCCCACCAGAGATGTTTTAAACAACCATGAGCTTCCCCTATTTTTAGTTTGTATAAATAGGTGGCAAAGGACAGGAGACTCTAGAAAAAAAGCTTAAAGATTAATGCACATAATTTCAAGAACTCGCTAGCTAATGAACTCTTTGCAGTGGTACCAAACTGCTTTTCAGCTTATTAGCTGTTCAAAACAAGTTAACATCCTGTAGGTTATTGTCAATGCCTTCCTGAAAGTATTTCCTCAAAGCAGACAGTCAAGAAAAGTAAGGTCATCAAATGCTCTGCTTTCAATCACAGGAAACCAAAAGTATTGCCCTGCTGAAAGTACTGCCCTGCTGAAACTGGGCAATCAAGAGTCTACAAGAGCAATACTACCCCCTGCTCTCCCACAGTGAGTGGTCTGGAATTCCTAGGGCTGTCTGCAGTGCCACAAGGATTCTATAATGGGAGCTACTTCAAACTACACTCAAACTAATCAAACGCATAAACCAAACAATCCACTTTTCACAAGTGGTATGGATCAAGTTTACGGTTTTGGGGTTTTTTAAGGTATCCCCTACACTGTAGACATAGTCAGACATCTAATTCCCACTAAGATCCTAGTCACAAGTGCTGATATCGAGTGTGTTCAGATGTCTAGAGCTAGGCATCACATGGATCTCTTCCACGCACAACTTCTTATGTATTCCTTCAAGGACACCAAAACTTGCAAGACACTACACTTACTGTTTCCAGGTAGCTCGTAAACCATTCTGGAGGATTTTCATTTGTGCTTTCTGTTCTGGTCTGATTTAATTTTTGCTGGAGGGAAAAAAAACAAACAAAAAGTACGCAAAGTTTAAAAAAAAAACCCTCAACACAGCAAGTTAACTGCTGAAATAGCTTTTAAGTGTCTTTACAGAAAAATATTTAAAGTTCTTCAGAAAACAGTGGAGAAGCAACACAAAGTTGCCACTGACATTTTCCTGAAACATTTCTGCCTCATTAGCATTTGAGTGTAATTAGACACCAAAGCCACAGAAGTCAAGTCAACTAGAAGTTACTAGATGGCAATGAGGGGTTCAGGAGATTAATTGCTCTGTTTATCAAAATACTTAAGAATGGTCAACATGAAAGCATCTCTATTCCTAAAGACAGCAGCAAATTATCCTCTTGGAGACATTCAAACTATTCAAACTAGAGCTTCAACAGGTGCAGGCAACTGAAAACAGAGACCAACTTCCGAACTCAGTTTTTATATATGGCTGAACAGGACAATCAGTCTACAAAGTGAATTACATTTATTAATTCTTTGTTTTAATGCAGCTCAGCTTCTTACCTGAATGGTCAGCTCCTTGTCATTTTTTAATTCTTCCTCTAATCCCTGAGTTAGCCTGGAATAGTGCAAAAGTGGTTTCTTCTCATCTTTAAGAAGCACCAGCTTTTCTGTCACAATTTTTTCATGGAGTTGCAAAGCACGAGAAGAGTTTTTTTCATAGGCATTCATCTGAAGTTGATTTCCTTGTTTAACTGCAATCTAAATAAACAGTACATCCATACACCACATTTTCCACTTACAATCAGCATACAAAGCCTGTAAAAATACAGTATTACACTACATTGGAGAGTTTGGGGAAAGGGTGGAGAAAGACTTAACAGACACAAAAAGAAAACCTGAGAGAAACACCAAGGTAGAGTCAGCTGATATTCTACTTCTTAAAGGTTACTAATATGCTTATTAAAAAGTTTATTAAAAGCCAAAGGATAATCATGCAAATATCCTACTGGAATTTTTCAGCCTACAATAAGGTGTTCATAGGAGCCAGTAAACAATAGGAATTCATGATGATTCTGAAATTATCAGATTTGAAATTCAAACCATGAGCAAAAAGTTCTGAAAGACTTAATAATGTAAAACAGAAACATAAAGGAATGCAATTCTTATTTTGCCTAACTGCTTATAAAGTAACTAAGCATTGAGTCTAGTAAGTTTTAATGATATACTCTGGCAGTAGGGTCTATGTGGCAAGGTTTTTGAAGGGATTCACTGAAGCCCAGTACTTCCAAATATGGGATTAGTGTTGAAGTGTATGAGAAAGTCAGTCTCTTAACCAACCCACTGCTGCTCAGTGAATCATAACTGCCTATTCAACTAGTTCATAAAAACAAAGACCAACCAGGATGGAAAAAAAAATGTAGTAAGACATTGAAGCTACTGTCCAAAGCTAGAAAACAGCTATTCTGATATCCTGGGCCAGGTAATGCTGGCTTTTTTCTCAGCTACACCAATTTTAACTGGAGAAGGATGAATATATTGAAAAAAGTCAAAGAGCACATTTACCTTCAGAGCTTCTTCATATTCCTCTAAAGAAAAATAGAAAGAAATGTGAATGGCCCCTATCTCACGCAATAGATGTAAGTTTAGCACACAGTATTAAGAAATTCTTACATGACAAGGGGCCTCCCCTACCTTCCGTAAATTCTCTTAAAATAGTGCAAAAAATTGTATATGCAGCAACTAGCACACATTTTCACAGCTAAAAGCCACAACACTCCGTTAATTTAGTCACTTCCAATTTGTTCCTATGGATCAAGAACTATTTCCTTTGGGAAGAATTTGATGCCAAATCATATATAAAATACAAAAATCAAAAAGCATTCTCAAGTCTGTCTCCAAAAAACACGAGCAACAGTTGGGGTCTCTTTCTTGATTTCACCTCAATAAAACAGCGGCTCACCTTTGCTGTTCACAGAGACCTGCAAAGAGAAGTAACAGTAAGCAAAAGCCACAGACACATTTTTGCAATTTTCTTAAAATTACCACACTTCAGAACAAACGTACTTTTATTCACCACTCCTTCAGATATTTGTTATTGCTGCCGTGTTTAATCATTACCCAAAGCTGTGGTGCTTTGAAGCAGCCCATGTTTGTTACTGGATTGGCACAGGAAGCAGTTCTCTGCACTGCTGGCACCCAGAACAAGCGTGCTCTCCTCAGAAAGCTGGTGCCTGTACCACTGGGCTCACTACACTAGTCCAGGGTTCAGCCCCAGTTGCTTT
Source organism: Platysteira castanea (assembly GCA_013397175.1). Taxonomy (NCBI): domain Eukaryota; kingdom Metazoa; phylum Chordata; class Aves; order Passeriformes; genus Platysteira; species Platysteira castanea. Next base: position 681,872 of record VYXC01005572.1, on the reverse strand, counting down.
AAATGCCCAGTAAAAGACCAGTTAAGTGTTTCATAAGCCCATTCTTCTACAGATACTCACTTATCAATTCTGCACATAGAAGTCACAAATACAAGAAGCTATTTAATCCCTGCAGCATCACGGGATTCTGAACAATGTTTGCTCAGTATTTCAGAAAAAGCTTTCACAGGTGCAGCTACATATTTATATATTACACAGGCTGGCAAATAAGGGGAGAATCTTTCCCTGAAAGGTTGTTGGAAGCTTCTTGACATTTCCCCTTAGGGGAAAAAAATAAGAACAAGAACCTCTATTTCCTTTAGTAGAGCTACAATCCAAGCAGTGGAACACTGCATTTCCAAAAGTTCTGTGCTGTATGAGAGTTACATTCTCCTCTGAATCTCCAGATAAACAAAAATAATATGAGAGGGTGAGACTGTGCCAAGCAGGAAGTTACTCAACAAGGACAACTAGAAGTAACCAATTTGTTTTCTGAGTCAGTAATCTGCTTGGAGATTACAGCAATTGCATAAAGCAAGCAGAGGATTTGAGTACACCAGATCGCTGAAGCAAACGTATGCTAATGACAGGGGACCTACATTTTCCAGAGGAAGGAGTCTAGATTGAAGAGACGGGGCTTTACCACGGCTGCAAACACAAATAGTTACAACTACCTTATTCTCATTTAAAAAAAAAAGTTCCTCAACAGAAACATTCCTCCCTCAGAGCACAGAGAACCACTGGCTATTTCAATAGAGAGGGAAAAAGAAAGGCAGTAGCTTCTAAAAAAAGTATTTTTAAAAACCTGTGCTGCATTAAGAGTAAAAGCACAAGACTATCAACTATTTTCTTACTAAAGGGACAAACATTCCCCCACCCCAATCTACATAACAGACACTCCTGAAGGACCCACTACAAATTATCCCGAGGCAGAAAGGCTCCCACCAGTCATTTTTCAGTTGACTGATTGGGAGGGTGGGGTGGCAGGTATTTTACCTCATCATTATCCTCATCAATGTATTTGATCTGAATGTTGTCCAGGTCAAATGAAACTTTAACCTGCAATGAAAAACAAGAACACAAAACCATAGTGAGGCAGGATGACAGATGTTCTCAGTTAATAATGATTATTAATTGGGAATAACATTAAAACCCTTCCATTCCTCCCTTCATTTTCTCTGTTGAAGCAAGCACTGCTTTACAAAATCCATTCCTCCAGAGCTGAATTCTTCCCAGCATCTTACCTCCAACCTTTACTAACTTTCAGTAATGAAAAGGATAAACACGCTTCTTTTCTGTTGTACCTTGCTTGGTTAATGTTTACTCCAAAATAAATAATAATAACCTTCCCATCCTCAGAGGACAAGCTCAGGGTTAACAAACTCAGTCATGGTAAACACTGCAAAATATGAAGGCTACAGCAAACAACTCCTAAACTTTATTTTTTACATTAAAAGGTACCTGGAAGACAGCTCACATAGGTGATCAGTCTTTTTTCAGCCTATCAGAATTCAGAGAATAAAGCTGAGCAGTTATTTTGCATTTTACATTAACGAGGCAGAATGAGCAGCGCCAAATGAACCATAAAATGAAAGCAGTTGTTTCCATATGCTGAGTCTTTGAGGCTCCTGGACATTTTTGTACCAGATACCTACAAAAGCTGTGTTTTTCCCAATAGAAACTCTCTGAAACAACTGACCTATGTCCTGCTAGCCCAGACCTAACAGAACAACACCTCAGCAGCCTCAGCCAACTCTGGCTGCCTGGGACTTACACAGCACCCCTGGAGCACGTGGGCACAGCGCACACATGGACACATTCTGCACTGAACGTGCTTCAGGCAGGTTCTTCCAGCAACAAATCCCAAATTTTCTGAGTGCAGTGAGAGAACCAAGTTGTCTTGCCAAGGAGAAACGGTGGTCTGTACTTAGGTTGTCTAGTACCACAGATTGTTCCCCTAAGCTCAGGGTAGAACAAGAGCTCACATCACCCCTTATCAACATCAAACTCACTTAGTTAAATACTAAAACATAAGAGAGACACAAGTGTAACCAATACTCCCTAGAAACAGAAATTCACACAACAGAGACAACCCGTGGTACTACCTTGGTTAGGGAAACATGGAAATAGAACACCACACCTTGAACAAACACACCCTGGCTCTCAGACTACCCTAAGATTAAGGGCAACACAGTTCTTACACAGTAATCTGCTTCCAGCTTTGATGCAAGCAGGATTCTGACTAGCTCAGACATTCCTGCAGGGTCTACTTGCCACTAAGCATTTTAAGACTGAACTAGTGCCTCTTTCAGAGCACTGAAATACAACAAGTGAAGATGATGCAGTTCAAACTTGGAACTTGAGTAACTCATAAAGCAAAACCCTTCCATCTGTGTACTGGAATATATTAGCCAGAAAAAGAGCAGTTGCTACAGAATTAACAATAATAATAATAATAATAATAGTAATAACAACAACGTTAGTTTTATCATAGCCAAGGGAATCCTTACAACACGATCTCAACCTCAGCCAACACAGGAATTTGCACTAAACAGCCCTGAAAAACAAACTCTTAACTATACCAAGTGCACGATACACAGACCTTGATAAGCAGCTGCCTACGCATGCATGGCCCAGTCAGATGCTGTTCTATCCAAACTAGCACACGCAAAGCTCCAGGAACCAAACAAAAATGTATTAGTGACTCGGTCACCCAAGGAGCACAGACAAATCTTCAGAAAAGCAACAGACGTGTGTTACTTCACCACAGCTACTTCAATAAGTAAAAGAATGGGAGATAAGAGGAACGGAATGTACTTTACAGAGGGATACAGAGCCAAACCAGGTCCATACCTGTGTAAAAGGGCAAAGAACACAGCTAAGACCACCCGCTCACACAGAAAAAAAAAGGACCCTTAGGAATCTTTTTCCAAAACAGGAAACGTCACTCCAAGCATACAGCAGGAGTAAACCATACTATTAAGGAAGAAAGAAAAACCGAGATCGCAGCCGTATGAACCACCAGTTCTAACAGCCTGTGAAATGGGGGGCACTGCTTTGGAAGGCGCGGGCGGAGATGCCGGGCCCTCGAAGACTCGAGGCTCTAACGGAACCGTGCTGCACAGCCAGCACCTCACCGAGCCGGCTCCCCGCGGCTGTGGCCCCGCGGCGGACACCCCGCTCCGCCTCCCGCGCCCAGCCTGCGCTCACCATGGCCTCCACATCTGCCCACGTCGTGCGCGCTGGGTCGGACACGACGAAGCTGCGGGTGTCGCCGCGGCAGGTGACGCGGAGGGTCACCCGCGGCTCCATGGCGCGCTCCCGCAGGGCCGGCGACAGCGGCGCCAGCCCTCCCGTCCAGCACAACATGGCGGCCCGAGGGCGGCCCGCCCCGCGCCCTCTGCGCGCGGCTATTGGCGGCGCCGACTGCCACTCATCCCGCTCGCCGCTCTGGTTGGTCGAGGAGGCGGAGCCAGGAGGCCGCGGAACCACAACAATAAACACAGCCGGGCGCGCGCGCGCACGGCGGCCACGCACGTCCGGCGNGAAAGGGCGCGAAACGCGGCGCGCGGAGCGGCGCTGAGGTGGGAGCGGGGCCGGCCCCGGCCGGGCTCGGGCGCTGCGCTTGGGCCTGCGGACACTGCGAGCTGCAGGGCCCGGCCGGACCCGAGCCGCCGCCGCTGGAAGCTCAAGTGGTTTCTCTTCGTTTTCGGGGTTTGTGACATTTGCTGTGGGGTCTCACCTGTGCTGGCTCGTGTGGGTACGCCCTGGTCCTTTGCATAAGTACGTCTGCCGTCTCTGTATGCTTTCCCACCTAGCAAGCCTCTCTCTTTTGCTGTTTTGTGCTCTGTGTCCTTACTGAGTTTCTCCTGAATGCTGCTGCTGTAAACCCTTTCTGGGCGCTCCTTTGCCTACGAGACACTCGAGAGGTTTTTACTGTAAACATTCAGAGTAAGAAACTCCTCTGTACTGTAAAGTCTTGCTCAAGTTATAAGAGCAACGTATTTGATACCATTCTGCAGGTTAGAGCAGAGCCATGCAGGAGGAAGCATAGTCATGGGATGCAGCAGAATTTTCTGCAGTAATAAAGCTGATTTTTTTTTCTTTTCTGTAGAGTATTTTTGGATGTGAAGGATGGACTACTCAATGATTACTGTTGGACACGTACAAAATGTGCTTTCAGCTATGCAGAAGAACTTGGAGTGCCCAATATGGTATGCTGGGGAATAATATCAGTATAGTTAATTAATCTTTTGGAGGTTTTGAGGGGGGTTTCTTTTCTGTTCTTTGAAAATGCTTTTGTCAGTTCTATGGCTTACCAGAAAGCAAAGAGATTTGTGCTTAGAGCTAAACATACTGATGTTTTTTAAGGCTCAAAGGAGAAAGTGCAAGAAAAATACTTACGTTTTGCTCTTATGTTCTAGTAAATGTTGCTTTTCCGTTAGAACCTGAATGTGTCAGTCCTCTATTCAGTGAGGGAGAAAAATGTATCTGATTGGATTAGAGTATTGTTTGTAAAGCAGTGTGGGTTTTTATCCCTTGTCTCTGAAAGGTAAGTGAGGTCTGTAGTTCTTTAACACAAACAAATGCTGAAATAGCAAAGGTTCTGGTTGAAGTCTGGCCCCCTAGTGTCTGTAACTTCCGTGCTCTTGTTTGTGTTTTTCTTTCTGTAGCTTGGATGTGGTACAAGAGCCTGTTTCAACAAAATGTGACCACGTATTCTGCAGGTAGGTTTGAAAACTTGCAAGTGCAATGCAACTTTTAATTTCCATATGTAATATTTTTGATTTTATAATATTTAATTCCATATATACCAGTTTTAATTTCCATATCTATTTCTTCAGTGCTAATCTTGGTTTGATAACTTCATGTGTAGCTGCTTTAGGGGAAGAAGTCAATTCTGTGGAAGAGAGAACTGCAGCTTCACAAAGGTGTCAAAGGGGATCAATTAACTCACTGTACCACCAGAACAAGAATGCATACTTGATTACTACTGAGTGGAGAATGTGCATGCTCAGTTTTAGGGAAAATAATATCCTTCGTTTGTTACCATCCCAAATGTTCTTCTTTCCTAGGTTCTGCATGTTCAAACTTATCAGCAAAAAGAAAAAAGGTGTGGCAGAGTGTCCTCTGTGTAAGACTGAAGTTACTAAGAGGTGAGGAATGCATCTTTGTAAGGGGGCTGGAGGATGAGATGTTTGAACTCTGGGGAAAGGCTAACAATAGTCTTAAAGTATATTAGCATAAGACTGAAATACAGAAGAAAAAGTGGTTATTAAGTAAGCTGTCTATTTCTGAAGAAGTGAATGTACTGCCTTACCTCAATGTAAGCTTTTTGCAGGTGATCACAGGTGAATGCACTTCTCTTAAAAAATGTCTGTGCTGAATTAGGGTTTAATCCTTGCAACTGATTTCTCTCTACTAAACCCCCAGGAAGAAAAATATGATATGTTCACTTTTGTGATAGTTTTAATTCCCATAGAAATGGTTGTTTGGGGGAACTGTGTTGTTATTCCTTGGCAACAATTTCTTACTGTCTTATCTTCCACTTCGGAATTTCATCCCTTTTTTTGTTCAGCCAAAATTCTAGAAGTATTTATAGTTAACCTGTTCATTTGTCTTAAAATAACTGAAGTAGTGATGTTATTTCAGAAGCCTGAAAGAAAATTCCAGATTTAAGCAACTAATTGAAGGCTTGTTGGAGACTATCCGTGCTTTTGAACTTGACACTGGAGTGAAGTGTAAGTGTTGTGAATGTGTGCCCCTAATCTTTTTTAAAATAAGATTTTGGCATGTCATGATTATTTATAAGGTATCTCATTTACTGTGCAGTAATAAATATGGGAAGAATTACCAAAAGGGTTTTTTTTCTTGGATGTAGAAGCATAAATTCCATTAAGTTTCCACGATTTTCTCAGAAAACCTTTTGAACAGTTTTACTCTGTGTTTAATGACTCTAGCCAATCTTCAGTTCAGTTCCTGAAACATGGCTGAATGTGTATCAAATAATTTTAATCTACAGCTATGGGGCAAAGCCCTGCTTATGATTATGCCCAGCATTGCAGCTTTAATTTGTTAAACAGTCTCAGAGCCTGAATTAGTAGGTGTTGTAGCAGTGTTTAACTCATCCCATTCAGACAGATCCTCAGGGAATCCAGATTTACCCCTTCTAGAGCTCAGTGCTTTGTTAAGGATGTTGTTAGGGTATTGGCAAGTCAGGCATGTGCCTGTTTATATTTTGGTAAACAAGACATTGTGGCTGGGGGCAGATAGTAGTGTTTTGTTTATTGTGCTATAAAAAACAGTCTTTATTTTTTAATTCTTTTGAACTTGCTCAGCCACTAGAATTAAATCCTATGCTTGCTCGATTATCTATAACCAAAATTGGTTGAGAAAATTAGTTGGCTTTTTACTTATTACTTGAAGAGTATTCAGAATGATCAGACTAGTTATTCAACAAGATTTCTTTCTTGGATAAACATATTTTAGTGCATATACAGCTAAGTGCATAGGGTCTACACAAGTCTATTTCATTAATATATAATAGTTGAGTCATGCTCAGTGTAAAAAAGTTTATTTTTTTACCTAATAACATTTTTTAGTTTTAAAGAGTCATCGCTTTCCTAAAACGTCTACGGAAGCCACTGCTGCTGAGTTCCTGTGTAAAGAAAGTTCTGTCATCCAAAGTAAGGGCTTCAGAAACAGGAGAAAAAGTGCAAAAGGAAATGGACAAGAAAACTGCACCTTGGTAACTGTTTTTTCCCATTTTATTTTTGTGGATTGTTTAAAATATATTTGGTTTGTTTATACATGCATATACATGAAAGAATGGAGTAGAAGATTTTGGGTCGATCTCAGATTGCTCTTTGACTTGAGTAGTGTTCTGGGCAAGGACACCTATATGATTTTGTCTTCCTAACTTACATGAGAAAGATGTTTGACCTGAACTTATATATAATATTGCCATAATACAGTTTGTTACTGGAACTAGGATTGAAAACTTGTTCAACCTGCTTGTTTCATGAGACTGCCTAACGATTTGTAGGGGTTTTACCCTTCTAGGGGTAAGATCATAACTATGTCTTAGGAGTCATAAGGCATTACCCACCTTGGGGTAATTGTGTGGCTGTCCATGGCATGTTGCTTCTGTTTTCATCTGCTTAATGCTGAATAGAATGTTAGCCAAAGCAGAATGTAAGATCAAACTTGCAATGATTTGATCTGTTAAATGCATGGCACGTTGTTTCTATTGACACATTTCATTACTGATATCAATATGATAAATTATTTGTACTGTGTTGTGCATAGAAGCTACCAATGCATATGAACTAAGTATTTATATCAGCTCCTTGTTAAAGTTTAAATAGCTATGATTTTTTTTCATACCCCACTGTTATAAATAACTATTCCTTTCTATTTTCCTGTCAGCAGGAAGCTAGTGTGAATATTCAGCTTACAGATACCAAAACGTGTCGCCCAAGAAACAAACCCCAGAAATGTGACTCTCAAAAGGGTATTTATGTGGAGTTTGGTAAGAGCTGTTGTAAATCCACACTAATTGATCTTGTGTACAATGCTTGCAAAGTAGTGAAAGGTGATTATGTTCAAAGTGTTTATAAACACTAATTTGTCCTTAGCAGCTGAAATGACAACAAAGGGACAAATTATGGACAATTCCAAGTTGGTTAATCAGAAGGGTTTTTTACATAATTTATTATATCATGGTCATTATATCTGCATTAATGCTGCCAAATCCTTAATTAAGCCTTGGTGTTCAAGATCCAGAGATGTTTACAGATGTGCAAAAAATTATAGCTGTTACAGCTAAAAATGGCTTTTGTTTTCTGAAGAATACTAAGCCTTGTCACCAATGCTTGAGATGAGACTGAAATCTATTGAGAAATGAATATTTTATTGCTATCTATCCTAGCTTTTCAGAACTTTATTTTATCTAGTGTTGACTATTACGAGAAACAAGACAGATGCCATGCATGGCTTATTTTTTATGCTGTTCTTTCAAGGAAGGAATGGCTGCTTTTAACGGGTAGGGTTTGTTTCCTCACTTTTTTTCTTATTGCGTCTGCCAGGACCAAAGAATCTGTTGCAGACATTTGAATGTATTTCTCTGACTTCCAGTTCAAAATTCTAAATACTAGTAGCTGTTTTGTGTATAAATTTAGAAATTAGAAACTAACTTTTAGCTAATTAACTGTTAGTTACCAGTCTGTTACCAGTCACTATATTTAAATACAATTTTATGCTGGAGCCATGTAGATAGTTATACATAGAAGTCATTATAATTAGGTAAAATACTTCACAATTGAACTTGATTTCATCTGCTAAAAGTTGAAAGCATCTAGCTCTAGAAAGGACTAGGCATGTATGTGATGATAAGCACTGAATCTGGCAAGTCACCTTTCTCTGAATCATTCCAACCACAGTAACAGCTGATTTGTTTTCAGGCTCTGAATCATCTGAAGAGTTTTTTAAACAGGCAAGCAAAACTGGGTAAGTAAAGGTGATTAAGGATTTCATATTTTCTGAAGACAGTAGTTCAATATTCTCTTTTCCTATGTTCTAGTTTCTTAGGACTGATATAATTCTTAAGCTGACAAATGATTTTCAGCTTTGAGGGAATTAGGGTAGAATGGGTAGCTGAATTCCAACAGTTTGCCATATTACAGGCTTTAAAACTGTTTTCTAAATGTTTTGTTGCTTACATAGATCTTCCATAGAAAAGTGGGTAGTGTGCTTTAGAAAGTAAATATTAAATTCAGGATTGTTAGAGAGGATCTTCTAAAGAAATAATCTGAAACTCTGAAGGGATCTAGTTGTGGTGAGTGTCAATCATGCAGCTTGACTTCTCCAGAAACTATTTCAGAGAGCAAAAATGGAAAAATTAATAAAATCTTCTATTCAGTCTGTTGTGGTTTTATCTATAATGAAAGTAGATTTCCTTTCCCAACAGGTTTGAAGACAAAGGAGCAGTTCAGATTTCTTCTCGAGTAAGGCTAGAAGAACTTGAGAGTGCTGAGAAGGGGAATGAAAATTCTTGCAATGCACAGCCTGACAAGCTGTGTGCCGAAGAAATGACACTACCAAATATCATAGGTGTGGTGTTGTTTTGGTGACAAAGATTCAGCTTGAAAGAGACCACAAGTTAACATTTTTATTTCACCTGATTGTGCATATATATATAGATGCTTGCAGTCTTGTACAGTGTAGTTCTGTTGATGCCTACACCTAGTGACAGTAGACTGTTCCTGTAGACTAGATGCTGAAAATGGGGATGTTCTATGCACAGGAACAGAAAGGAAAAATAAGTGACTTGATCAAAATACAGAACTTAATCTATTCTACATGAGCCATATTATAATTTATACTACAAATGGCTGTTAATACATGTAAACAACTAGAAGAACATGTAATAAGATCTTTCTGCCTTTCTCTAGAGGGAAATTTGTACAGTGTAATATTCTGGTTTGGGGGGAAATAACAGTTCTTTTAAAACAAACTAAACATTGAGCCTGTTATTGGGCTTGTGTATGTAAAATAGAGCTTAATAATGTATAATACCTATAAATCTAACAGGTGGAAGTGATTTCTCAAAGGAAGGCTTGAGGGAGAAAAGCACTCAGAGCATCACTGAATGTGCCAAACCTGACCACGTGAATGTGACTGAATGCCAGAGTTCTCCTTTAAATGTCCTTGCTGTAGACCTACTCCCAGAGCCGTGTGGCAGAATGGGTGATGCCAGTCCCACAGTGAATGGGGACACATCATTCTCTAAGAACTCAGAAGAAATGGATGAAAAGCAAACCCAGTGCAACCATAAAAACCAAGAGTTTGATTCAGAAGAAAGCTCAGAGAGCAGGCTGGATAAAAACAAGGAAATGGATACTGATGTACAAAGTGTGGAAGCTGTAGAGGCGTATGAACCTGAGAATGACTCCTTCCATGACCAAGAACTTCCTCTGGAGAAGCAACTTCAGCCAGAGCCACTTCACTCTGCCACCCTGAATAAAGTCTCCAAGAAGAGGCTGAAGCGGAGCATTCAGAAAGTCAATGAGTGGTTTTCAAAAAGCAATGAGATTTTGTCTTCCAGTTCTTCCCTGGATGAATCTGCTGTATCAGGTGATGTTTCAGGTGAAGGAGACCTGTGTTTATCAGATAAAGAGTCCTGTGTTTCAGAAAACACTGACCCTATGGTAAATTCCATGGAAACTGCAGCAGTTGAAGGAAACAAGAGGTGGCCAAAACAAACAGCAGATGACATCAAAGACAAAATATTTGGAAAAACATACAGGAGAGAGAGGAAATCAAATCTCCCTTCTATCTTAAAAGACAATTTACCTACTACAAGAAAGGAAGATGTGGCTGCTGGTAAGTGCCTGAATAATTTCAGCAAAAACAGACTCAAACGTAAAAGGAAGACTGCTTGTGTCCTGCCACCTGAGGACTTCATCAGGAAAACAGATACAGAAGAGGCAGATGGGGGCCCTCAAAGTGTTGATTGTTGCCTTGGAGATGCTGAAAAGAAAAGATGTGATGAAAGTGTTGCTGTTAATGAGAGTCACCTCTCTCAGAATAGAGCAAATAATGCACTAACAGAACTTGAGGAAGGAGGAGGATCCACATGGAAGAAAGCTACTGAGAAGGTCACTAGCAAGCACTGTGATGGGGAACTAGAAATGTATAACTCTGATCAGAAAAGCACCAAAAAAAGAAGTTCTGCAGCAAAAAGATGCAGGCATTCTAGTAGAACTATGTGTGCTCTGCAGTTAGTAGTGGATAGAAGCTCTGTTTTCCCTGATCCAGCTGAGCCACAGATTGATAGCTATCCAAGCAGTGGGGAGCCCAGGAAAGCTGATTCTGAGCAAAAGCAAGTCAGACGCAGCAGAAGGCTTCAGTTACTTTCTGAAGAAATGACAGAAGAAACAAGAAAAGGAGTAAAGGGAGCAAGAAAGAGTAACAGTGATCGTGGAAGGTCTGTCTCTGGAGAACAAAGAAATGTGGCAACTGACTCTGCTGAATGCAAAGACCTGTGTGAGCCTCAGGACACGCTGAGTTACAAGCCAGCCACTGGTTTGAAGGGAGGTGATCTGGAAGCAAATGAAATGCAGGTTAGTCTAAAGAATTTACCTGCAGAAACTGGAAAAAGCCTGTTCAGTCCTTCACATCAGCATTCAAACTGTGGCTCCATTGCACCTCATACAAGTTCTCAAGACAGTGAAATACAAGGTAGCCCTCTCCTCCTACAACCTCCTTCAGTGTCTGCTGTGCAAACTGCTTCTCACCCGACTGAAGAGATGACTGAATCACCTACTGCCTTTCCCCAGGAATGTGGGCATGATTCACCAAGTGTTCCAGGAGACTTCAAAACTGACAAGTTGCCAATGGCTAAAAATGTTTTGGAATTGACTAAGGAAGCTGAAGACAGTGAATTAGACACGCAGTATCTGCGAAATATATTTAGGCATTCAAAGCGCTCATCCTTTAGCCTTTTTCAGACTCCCAGGCAGGCACGTGCACTGGAAGGTCCTGCTTCTGAAACTTTCAATCTATCATGTGCTGCTCAGGGAGAAAATAAGCACAGCAAACAGTTACAACCAGAAAGCTTGCAAGAAGAGAAAACAGCTGCTCAAAGCTTGAGCAGGGTTTCTGAGCAAGAGAAGCTTAAGACCTGTGAGTCTGCCCATGCTGATCATGTGTCTTCCTTTGTCGTCAGCACAGGAGAACACAGGGATGATATTTCACAGGCTGCAAAGGAAGGGACTCAGGCACCAGAGAGAACAGGGACTGCTCAGACTGAGGACAGAAACAGATTGCTACAAGAAGAGCAGGGCAATGAAAAGCCAGTGTCAACTGAGATAGGGATAGAAAGTGAGTTGAGACAGAATCCCACCAAAAGTAATAGAAGCCAAAGTGATCAGAGTAACACAGAGAAGCATGGTTCCAAAGAAACAGATTTAAACACAGGCCAGGAAATGGGCTTCAGTTCAGAAAGCAATCAAGCAGGAAACAGTGAAGTTGTTGATTGCAAAGGACCAAATCTGCATTTTCAATCCAGATCAATGATTTGTCCTGCAGCTTGTCAGCAAAGCCCTGCTGTATTCAGCTGTGAAGTCATGAGGACAAAAAGCAGCAAAAGAGAAAGAAAATGTGTAAAGGGGAATGAAGAGCAAGCAGCTCAGACTGTTAGCACAGCCATGCCTGAGTGTTTAGCTGCAGAGGCTCTAGAAGAACCTCTCAGAGGAAACAGTGATCTTACAGGTTTGTCTGAAACCCCTGACAACTTACTGTGCTCCGATACTGATATGGAACAGAACACCAGTTTATGTGAAACTGATAGGAAAGAGCAATCTGCAGTGTTTGCAAAAAGTGACAATTCCCTGGGAAAAGAACTGCACCATAGAAATGCAAGTTCTAAGCCAAGATCTCGAGGCATTCGCAAGTCTCGAAGACGAGTGCAGAAACTGCCATCTTCAGATGAAGAGTCCTGCGAGGACGAAGACTTACCGTGCTTTCAGTCATTAATCTTCGGCAAATCAGCAAGCACACCTTTGCAGATTGATAAACAAATGACATCTGTGGTAGAGTCCCCAGTGAGTCCCAGCACGTTGCCTCACAGTGTGGGTAACGATGACAATATTGTGCAGAAAGTGGCTGAAGCTGCCCTGGGTAACGTGTGTGTTTCACCAAGCCAGGAGTCAGAATGCTCTGTCAACTTATTTTCTTCCCAGTCCAACATGTCTGAAGAATCAGTTAATGGAGCACAAGAGCTGAAGAAACATTCACCAGAAGCTCAAGTATCCAAACAAATGAGCAGTGTGAATGACAGTAAAGAAGCTTTCCAAAACTGTCATGGAGGGCTGAAGAGAACGGAAGATGAGTGCCAAGAAGACCCAGACATGGGAGCAAACCTAGGTACAAACCTAGATTTTTCTCTCTGCAGCTGTGTTTATAATGTCCTTACACCAAGGTTTTTGGTGTTTGCATGGGAAGTTTGTTCTGTGTTTATGGGGTGCTTGCTCTTCTACAGGAATATATGCACCTTAAACAATCACACAAAAAACCCTGAGTGTTTCAGTTCCTGAAAATTAGATTCTTCCAAATTAGGTTCTTCCAAACAAATCTGTTCTTTGTTCAGAGCACAAATGAACAGACTGGGCATTTGTAAATTTTAGGGCTCTTTCACCACAGTAGAAACACTGAATTCTGTTTACTGTGTCATGTGTGTGACATGGTATTCTTCGAAATGTTAGCTTAAAGTAGATCTGTGCTTCTAACTTCAACATTTTCAAAACTTGTCACTTTAGTGTTATAGTTATTAGTTCTCTAAAACCTCTCTGTGATAAGAGATTACGGATAGTGTTGGTTGGTTTGTTGTTGTTTGGTGGAGATTTTTCTTTAACCCAGGGTTTTTTTTCCACCTTCAAGGTGAAGCATCTGGATATGACAGTGAAATCAGTGTTGTAGAAGATTCATGTGGACCATTCTCTCAGGGTGAAATCCTCACTACACAGGTGAGTTTATGCACTAAATGCTAGAAGCAGCTTGCATTCCAGGAGATAAGCAAGCACATGAAAGCTGTGAAGTCAATACTGTGGAAAACTTCTTTCATCATAATTCTTTCTCACTAAATTACTTCCAAAAGCATAATTAATGAAGCACTATAGAATTGCTTTTATGCCATTACTTGTCCAACTTTGCCTGGCCTGGTGACCTTACATTGCAATGGCCACAGCTTGTTATGTGGTATTGGTTACAGGGCTTAATTGTGGGAGATGCTAATTAATGCATCTCCACACTTTGCTAGTGCTGGAAATGTCAGCTCCCTATATTTAAAAGCTTTAAAGATAGGAATTTATAAGGATTTGGTGATGAGGGTTAGATGTGCTACAGTAGATATTTAGAAGCACGGAGACTTGTCTTTTATGTATAAAGATTAAATCAAATAATTCCATATTAGGATATTATAGATACAAGTCCCAGCAGGCAGTGTCTAATGAAAGGTGTGTCTAGCAGTGTATTTTTGGTCTGCTGTTAATATCCTGAATGCTGCTCAGTGACCTGACTTTATGTATTGGGTAATTTGGGGTAGTTCAGTTGAGGGTTAGGGGCTTGGGGTTTTTTGTTTTGCTTTGGGTTTGTTTTTGTTTGGTTGGTTGGTTTTTTTGTCCTATGTGACTTTAAGGTAAGTCTTATGCCAAATCTCTCTTCAGCATTATCAGCCCTCTGGGCTTATTGTATGTCAAAGAAGAGTGAATTTAATTTTTGTGCTTTATGGGTGCTTCTCTTTACAGCATCAGTGTAAAATGCAGTCAGCTGGCAGGGAATTGCTACCCAGTGTATCTTCATGGGTGGAGATACTGGGATGTGCCTGGGCTGAATGGGTTAATGGCAGTATGGGTGGGGAATTTTGGTTTGTGGTGATGATTTCCTCTTTGCTTTGGGGTTTTTGTGGGCTCAGTAACAAAGAGGCTCCACACGGTGCCAGTGCTGGAGCTACAAATGGGATATTCAGTTCTGTGGAATCTGCTTCATCATGTAAGGTGAAGGGTTTGGGTTTTTAAAAAGGTCCTTTGAAACCCTGAGCTGGTCTTATGAGGACCTGCCTATGGCATGTTTTTAGTCCTGTGATTTTTGAGGGGCAACATAAGGAAGAATATTATTAAATATTTTAGTCCTTCAAATGATCTTTGAGGCTTTTAGTAATGGTGGAAAATGAAGACTCAATTTAAAATTTAATAATGAATATCATATATTGAGCTATTAATGCAGTTTGGACAAAGTTACTTTTAAATAAATTTGGGCAGGCATTGTTTTCTTTTCTGATTGATTAAACTCTGAGACATCTAAACTGAAATAACGTGACTGGCAAAGTGTGTGTGTGGTTGTTTGGGTGTTTTTGCTTCTGATGTGGGGTGTGTGCACTATTTGTTCCAGTAAAAGCACCACAGTCACTCTTTGAACGCGTGGCAAAACCGAATTCAAAACTGTTTTGCTATTTCTGATTTTCGAGTGTTTGTTAAAGAAATGAGTTGGCTAATGCTGGCCTTCTCGTGCCTCCTTTGCAGCAAAAGAATGCTATGCAAAATAGCCTGAAAAAACTCCAACAAGAAATGGCAGCACTTGAAGCAGTGCTGAAGCAGCATGGAAGTGAGGACTGTGAAGTTTCACCTGTCCATGGGGAACTGCCACACGCTGGTACTGAAGGAACATTTGAAATGGATCAAATGAGAGAAGAAAAAAGGTCAGTGGTTTTGGTCAGAGTTAGGGGGATTTTATGTTTATTTCTGAATTTTTATTTTAAAAATGTTAAAATATCTCTGAGCTTCTGAGAAATTACAGTAGTTTCACTGTTGCTATGTTTTTCTGATGCTTAGACTGAAAAAAGGTATTAAAATTGATTTCCCTCTCTCAAGGTCTCCAGAACTGCTGCTTGCATCTTCTAAATCCTCTTTAACAAAGAGATCAGATCTGGAGAAAGGCCTTGAGTGTGACAGTGTTCTAAAGAATGAAACTCCCTCTGAAAAGACAAAACCTGTGCTGGAATCAGTACAAGAACACAGGCAGCATCAGCTTGAAGCAGGTAACATTTAAGTGAAACCCAGTGCATTTTTATTTCTAGTGGGTTTCTCTTGTTCTTTTCATGTTTTTATACATCAGCAAGGTACAACCTTTTCCTGTAAATCAGATTTTAATTTATATGTTCCTGGTCATTTCAAAAAGGTGTTACTGCTTTGTTTGGTAGCCCAGCTGTATGACTGCCCATCAAGGTGGGGGGTGACAGCATTTTGTCAGCAGTAGGAGCTTTTCTGTCTCACTTCTAAATTCAGATGCTTCGACAAATACACTGCTAAAAGTTCCACAGGTATTCTAGTGTCTTGCCAATAGATCAGGAAAAAGTAATGGTAGATGCAAAGGTGAAGTAATAAACACACAAGGAGAGGAAGTAACTGCAGAATTTAAACCTAAAAGAGAGCAACAGCCTTTTATCCTGACTACAAGAAAGAGATGCAATTTTCTCATGGAGTAATTTCTCTTTTCCTTCAGAAAAAGCAGAGGAGCAGGAATCTGGGACCAGGCAAAACAGTGCATCTGTCTCATCAGATCTTTTTGGAAGTGTGACCCAGAATCCAGATAACTCTTCATCCTCTGTAAGGCTTTCTACCCCTCCAACTGCAGAAGCCACAGATGGACCTATTGTAGCTCAGAACTCTGATGAAAGCAGTGGCCTAGGACACAAACTGAAGGGAAGTATTTGTTTTCCTGCACCTGCTCTGCACAATGCAACTGGGAAAGAAAATGCTAGAAGTCCAGTTGTGGCTAACAGGAAAGAAATGTCAGTTGTGGCATCAGGTCTGAATCACAGCGAGCATGTAAGTAAATTTCAGGATTTTGAGATCACTAGTTAATGATGCCTGGTTACCACTATAGTCCTCAACAGAGAGATGTCTAAGTATAAAAAAACTACTCTTGTAGGAATTGCAGGTGAGTGATACAGCAGCTTAAGTCAAACTTTATCACTCCTAAGACTGTGAGAATGGTGCCTGTAATGGCACTGTTAAGCTTAGTGAAGTTTGACTTTTTAAATGATCCCTAGTGTCTGGGGGAAAACCACATGATTCCAAAGCCAGAGGACTTCTGGGAAGGGGAGGGGCTGTGTGGGTGTTTGGTTCAGTTAGTGTGCTCAGATAATGCTGCTTCACCCAAATTCTGATCCATAGTGAGCATTTCTGTAAGTAAGAATTCTGAGTTGCTAATAAACCTGTTTTTGCACTCAACTTCCAGAAGGATTTGGCTTTTGAGTTATAAAACACACACCAAGAGCTCTGCTTTACTTCATTCTGTTGAATGGTGCCAAACCTGACTTAAGTAAATGTACACTCTGTGTGCCAACACATAAAACTGTTACTTTAAAGTATCTATCCTGTTAAATTATGCTCCTACAAACTGGGGCTTCTGGGGGGGTTTAAAACTGTTGCTAACTATGAATTTTCTTAACTACTTTTCAGCTGGTGGTCCAGAAGTTTGTGAAAAAAACTCAGAGCACTTTATCTAATCACATTACTGAAGGAACAACCCACGTCATAATGAAAACAGGTTTGTTGAGAGCTAGGGGACCAAATCCTGTATTGGCCATAGAGAATTTTACCTTTAGACTAACCAACAAGCAGACAGGTGAGCAATAAATTCAGTGAGTTTGAGGAAAAGGTATTGCTTGTTTTCTCTATTGTAAGTTTTTTGTTTAAGCTTGTGAATCTTTCTGTTTGACAGAATCAGTGTGAGGGCATGTTTTTCCTTGTGTAATTCCAAGTTAATGTTACTTCATATTTGTTTCTCCAGCTGCTTGATCATAATTTCCAGGTGTTTACAGCACGCTGGTGTGAAGTAGTTCAGAACCAACCAAAAGAAAACAAAGATAGTTCCCAAGGAAATCATGCTTTTTCTTGCCTCTTATCTTTATTGAACAACTGAAAAAAGGACTCACAAGTGGTACACGTGATCTGTTTCTGCTCATTTCCTTCAGTTCAGAGCACAACACTGGATTGCTGGAACCTTTGTATGATTTTGATATTTTGCTGCTGCACTTAGCAAAAATGTTTGCTTTTACATACAAATAACCTGACCTGTGGTTTTTTGCTAATGGCAAAACTGAAAGAGCTTTTACTCTTGTTTGCTCTGCAGATGAGGAGCTGGTGTGTGAGCGGACACTGAAGTACTTCCTGGGCATTGCAGGAGGAAAGTGGGTAGTCAGTTATCAGTGTAAGTATACCTTGTCTTGGAGCTAAATGGTCTTTGCCCTTCTACCATGAATGCAGTCTTCACTTGTTAGAGTAAAGAAAAGGGATCTCTTCATGTCTTGCCATCTGATGCATTGCACTGTTTCTTCTAAATACTTTAAAAGAAATTAAAATTAAAAACCACAAATAAACAGTAGCGTCAAGCTTCTTACTCTTGTGAATACTTTTCCTGCTTTCAGATAGCCACATTGGATTGCTCCCCACTGTGGCAAAAGCCTTTTGTCCCTCTTAATTTAAATCTTTGCGATGCATGGCATCAATTAGTGTAAAATTAGTATTATTTGTACAAGGTAGAAAAGTTCTACCTTCAATTTAATACAGCAATGAAGTGAGACTGCTGAGAGTGGAAGAACCATTTTTCTGGATAAAGTGACTTTTGTTGTTCTGATCTTTTTATTTAGGGATAATTCAGTCTTTTAGAGAAGGAAGGATACTGGATGAGGTAGGTCTTTTATCTTGAGTGAACTGTCAAATGTTTAATGCTGTTACATGATGGGTGTAACAGTTACCTCAGATATTGTCTAAACATTTAATACGGAATTTTAGCTCTGAAAGCTGTGATTCTAATTGGACCAAAAGCCACACTTAGGCTATATGTGTTCATTGGTATTGAAGACATAATAAGTCCCTGTTATTTTTTTACAGGTTATAGATGTATTTTTTAGTATTCCCATTGATGTAATAGATTATAGCATAGAGTAAAAGATCTATTCTTTACTTAAGGAAATAATGTTACGTACAGATAATTTCTATCAAATAAGAGTTTACTGATAAGACAATTATAGTCATGGAGTGTGCTGCTTCTTTTATTTAGTTTGCTAGACTGCTATACAGTTTGACTATAATTTATTTCTTTAATAATTGCCTGATGCTGCAGGAGTTTCATTACTCCAGCATTTCTTTTGCAAAGCCCTTTAATTCATATTCTGAACACATGCATAGATTTTCAGTTCTGAAATCTGACATCTTCCTGTTTCAATGCACAGCTTTGACATGAAAGTGTTCTCAGTCTCTGACTTCTGATTCCCTGCTTGTGTTCCAGGAGAACTTTGAAGTTCGAGGAGATGTAATCAATGGGAGAAACCACCAAGGTCCCAGGAGGGCCAGACAGGCTCTGACTGAAAAGGTACAAGCACGTCAGGGATGCAAACTCTGTCCTGCTCTGTTTCAGATTTGTGGCTGTGCTGGCTGAGTATCTGGAACTTCTTCCCATTTCTCTGCTCTTCTGTATACACAGAGTTGTACAAATTGAGCACTTTTATATATCAAAGGTGAGCTCTGTCAAAAGCAGAGCAGATATTCTGAAGTACTCACTAAGCTTGGAGTGAGTGCTATCTTTTTATAATGTAGGGTTGGTGATTTTTAATATTCTTTTGGTTTGGAGGTTACAAAGAGCTTTGGATATACTTTGTGAAATAGTGATAACTTGATAACAAGCCCTGGAAGTGCAATGAAAACAGCATATTAAGCATGGTCCTTTAAAAACCCCACATAAACTTTAACATGTTCCTTGCTTTTCAGATCTTTAAAGACTTTGAGATCTGTTGCTATGGACCTTTCACTGACATGACTACAGGTGTGTCATTTTAACAGAATTGGATGAACAGTTAACATAAAAAATACTTGGAGGGGCACTGTGCATTCAGCAGAATTTTACAATTGACCTCTTCTTGGATCATTTTTTTACCTCTCTTCCTCTGGAACTTTTGAAATACCTACATGGGCTAAAGTGTAGGTAAAGAACTTTATCCAGTTGTATCTCCAAATGGAGTGGAAATTGTGTTCTCTTCTGTTTGGATGTCCTCAGACAACCCGCTGGCAATTTTGCTGCATTTCAAACTAGGCCTTTTATCTAGTTTTTCTCAGATTCTCTAGTGCTGAAGGAAAAGCATTAATGTCATGCTGTCTTGTAACTACTGATGCCCTTGAACACTCATATTTGAGCATTTTTTCTTCTTAGTAAACAGTTCCTAAGTATCTTTTTTCTAGCAGTTGACACATCCTTATCATAGCCTTCTGTCTATAGGAGCAGGTGTTAAAAGTGAAACACGACAAAGCTAGCTGGTAATATACAAAGAAAAAGCTGTTCAGGAGAGCTTCATTTTTTACTTTTAAAAATTGATAAAGTGTGCTACATGTTTTGAAAATTTAAGCTATAATTTTTTTACTTAAAATATTTGTACCTGACTTCCCTTTTTTGTGGCTTATTCAGCAGGTACTTTCTGATTTGTCCAATAGAACTATTTTTGACTGGGTGAAATATGCTCACATCTCTTGACATTTGCAGTAATTGCTACAAAGGATGCAGTGCTTTCACCTGCTGCAGTGATCCTCAGTTGTGGCTCTTATACTTGAGAGACTTAATCTTCTTCACTACCAATTCAACTAATTGGTGGAAATTAAGTACTTTGGCTACTTTTGTTAATGAGAGATAATCACAGCTCTGACTTATGATTTTTAATTTTCATTTCACGTCTTGCATCCTTATGATAAGAGGAAATAAATTGTGACTTTAAGTTTTGGGCATGTGTTCCATTGCTTTTTGAGGGTTTTATTTGTGCAGACCTGACTAGGGGCTGAGGGAGCTGATGTTCCCTAGCAGGCTTGAAAGTGAAAGGACTTATTTTCTACTGAGGCTAACATCTCTTTCAAATTATGGGGGTTTGTGAATTGGAACCAACACAGGAGGGCTTAGGGGAGTAGTGTCAGCTTCAATGTGCTATAAAACACTGCAGTAACTGACTGTTCATCTGATTTCTTCAGAACATCTGGAGTGGATGGTGGAGCTCTGTGGTGCCTCTGTGGTGAAGCAGCCAGATCTGTTCACACGAGCAGCAGTAAGTGTTGATGAATGTTGCCCTCCCACAGTTCTGAGAGCTGTCTGCACAGCCTGGCAGTGTCCCTTGCTCCTAGGCCTGGCCACCCTTGACTAGAAAGGCAGGCCCCTTGTAGTGGAGAAATGATTGATGTTGGCCAGATAACTAATTTGTCTTGAAATGAGCACTGAGCCTCCCTGTCCAGCACAAAAAGCCTTTTAGTGTCTGAATGTAGTGACAGCATCACAGGAGAGAAATCACAGAAGAATCTTAGGATCTAATGTCTTTCTCCCTCTACTACTTCTTAAATTCCTCTCTGAAGTGATGCTCTGCAGCAGAGTTAGCCTGGTTATTGCTCTAGATATATAGGAGAATGAGAACTATGTAATGACAGACAACAATAGCATTTTTACTTTTTAATCTTAAATTCCTAGAATTCTACTGCTGTTGTGGTTGTGCAGCCAGATGCTTGGAAGGAAAACACGGATTATAGAGGTAAAGCAACCCTGTCATGAGCTGCTTTCTGATACACATTGAGTGTCTTTAGCACATTTGTCCTTTTAATAGCTAAGTATCAGAGGTCTGCAGAGGAATCAAAATTCTACTGTATGTGGAGATAGAAGTATGTCTTGAAAGAAAAGCCTAGAAGGACAAAGTATATTGTCTGAAGAACCAGTAACAGAGTCTTAAAAGCTACTCTGGCAGATGAAAGCTATTGCCTGAGTTATCCTCTGTGTATCATCAGCTTTACAGAAACTTTTCTAATTGAATAATTTTTAAAAGGTGGGGAAAGGTGTCCTTGGAGGACTAGTGAGATCTAGGAGAAAGCCTCAGATGGAACACGTTTCCCTTGGTCTGGAAAAGTTGTGTTAAAAAGCCTTAACAGATAAGAGTTTTGCATTTTTTTCTTCTGAGCAGAATGCTTGGGAGAAACCTTGAGACTTTGAAAGTGCAGGTGTTCCAGACTGACTCAGATAGTGGGGTGCTAGTTAGTTGGATGAATGGGAGCTAGTTAGTCTACAGTGAAATCCAACTAAACTGTGGAGCAGGTCAATGATGTAAAAAACCCAACTGTTTCCATGGCATGGGGAGAAAGGAGAAAATATAAAAATCCTGGAATGAGGGAGAACTGAAAGCACTTCAGTAATTTTCTGTTGCTTCTGTCTTAATGAGACTCATTGCTTGTCACATAGTCAGTATGTCTGGGCACACAGGAACTCAAGCTCTGTCACTGAGATCCTAAATTAAAAGATAACAACTGCATTCTTTGCTTTTGGTGTTTTTGTTGCGGTATTCATGGCTCCTTGCATGGCCAGCTGCCAAACAGCTCCTCTTTGGAGCAGCAGTGTCACCTGCCTTGCTGAAGGGAGTGGTAGTGCCACATCGCTGGTTTTAGACTCTGCATTTCATCAAGGCTTTTTAAATGTCACGGATAAAGCAAACAGCTGATTCTGAAAGACATCACCTTAAGCTTGTTTGGGCTCCTTGATAACAGCTGTACCATTTGTGTCTTGTCTTGCAGCAATCCACCAGCACAACAACGTTGCCGTGGTAACTCGGGAGTGGGTGTTGGACAGTGTGGCTTGCTACGAGTGCCAGGAGTTCAGTGCTTACCTCGTGTCCTAAGGGTGAACAGCAGCTCTTATTAATAATGACATTACTGAAACAACATCACCATCTGAAGATGGAATTACCCACTGTTCTTTAAAGCTTTACATTAACTTAAAGAACTATTTTGAAATTATAGATGCAGAACAGATTTTAAAAGTTAGAAATGTAGCATATGGCCTCCTCAGAGAGCTGGTGATGTATTATTTGCCACTGCAGCCAGTTCCTGTTCAGTTACTTGAGGACATGTTGGAGACAGTCATTTAAAAGAGGAATATTGGGCTCAGGGCTTGAATTAAAACATACCTGCACTCTGGAATAACCTTAGTATTTTCATTTTGCTGAAATACAAGCCCTGAATACTGTTTTGTGATTATTAATGCATCAGCCTTGGCCATTGATGGATTTATGGTGGTGTTGAAAACTCTACATACAGCTTTCCTGTGATGTATCAAAGTGCCAACTCACCCTAACCAGAAACACTATCCCTGGATATGGTCCCCAGAAAGCCAATGATTGAGCCCAAACAGAGGGCAAGACTTCAAACTGGGCACCTGTACCAGTGCTGTCAGTCTGATTTCTGACAGGTGTGTGGCACTGTGAAAGGACAATGAATAGATGCATTTCAGTATCCTGGTGACCCATAATAAGCCCAATAAGAATCTGCTGCTAATAGTCCCTGCTTGCAAAATGAGGCTGCAAAGAAATTGGTTTTTATGAAAGAAAATATCTTGCTTGTTTCTGTTGCCAAGCAATTCAGCTTTATACCTGATTTTGTACTTTGAGAGCAGAAAGAACCTGGTCTCATGAACTGGTTGCTTAAAAAGTGTAGCTAAGTTCAGAAAATTGTTTTGTGATAAGATGCTGCTGTCTTGGAAAGTTTAAGAAAGTATGTTTATAAATATTTGAATGCACAAAGAAAATAAAGTTATTTTGGCAAGTATTTTACCTAATTGTTTAGCTTTTCTTATGTGAACCAGTTCCTCAGTCTCTGCACTGAGGCATGTGTGAAAAAATACTTAAGCCCAACCTCCTGAAATGGGGAAGGAAGTGGAGACTTACTAGAGAAAGTGAAAAATGTGAACGAGAATTTCAGAGATGCAATCAGAGTTGCAGTTGCTATCAACCTGAGAAGGGCCTGTGTTATCAGCGGCCGTGCAGCTCCCAGGTGCAGGCAGGCTGATCAAGCATTGCTGCTGGCAGGGTGAGTGCTGGAAGCACTCTCAGCTGCCACACGCTGCTGTTCCCCTCTGTGTGACAATATTCCATAGCTACCAGGCTGTTCAACACAGCCTCACTTCAGCCTGGTGCTCCTCTTATCTCTCCAGCCCATGCTGGCAGTGGGTGTTTTATAATCTACATTTCAAAGGATAGCTGGAGGCAACGACTAAATACTGCCTGTTAAATGCAAGGAAAAGGCCAAGCAAAACTGTTTTGCTTTGGCCATTGTGGAATTGTCCCCGGATCTTGATGCACAGGCTCTTTCTATCAGGTCAGGTACTAGCTCCAGCTGGATAATTGTCTGCAGGAACAACACCCCTGGTGCTGCCCTTCCTCTGTTGCTGTGTACCTGCAGTAGTAGGGAGGAGAGAGAGGCAGCAGGCATGATTCCAGCAGCAAGATTGATTTATTTAATTATTTTACAACTCTTATAGACTTTGTGCTTCATGGTATAATTGGTCCAAGGATCAGCCAACCCCTTAGGGATCATTGGCTGAAGTCCTACAACATCAGTTGTCCAAATGGTTTTCTACTATATAAACAAGAGCTAGCAAGGTTACAGGTGTCCATAGCTTACAAAACTCCACTGATAGCTTCTGTGGGAAAGAAAAGTCTCTCACAGGATTAGAGAAAAGCAAGAAAAGTTCTTGCTAGCAGCATATTCGTATCCACATTCCTCCATGGAGGTGACTGGACCTGTGGAAACTCTGTTTCTGTAAAGTGTTATCTGCGAACTTTTGTAGTGATCTCCATCTCGTGCAAGAGTTAAATGAAGTGAAATGATTACCAAGCAGCCAGCTAAAGCCAAGATCTGCTTCCAGAGGGTAGGCAGTGTAAGGGGAGCTGATGAGGCCTCTGCTGTGGAGTCCATATGGACTTCTCTGGTCAGATTCCCAGCTTCGGTGATAAAGCCGTTCTTGCTGGAGTTTTAGGGCACTCTGTGGGTCATTCTGTATGGCAGGAGCAAGCTCGATGTCTTCCCTGTTTGCTCATCTGCCAGAGTGGATTTGTGATGCTTTGCAGGGTAGGAAGCCCGAGGTGAATGCAGTTTTCAGGTGTGGCTGGGCTGCACACTGCCCTCAGCAGCATGTGCTTTTGATCCTGTTCACTGCAGGGAGGGAGGAAACAGGAAAGGTGAGTGCCTGCTCTAGCTTTGCCTGAGGCTTTTCCCTCAGATAAGTACCACATTTGTATTTAAAACTGCTCTGGGTTTGCAACTCACCAGAAGCCTGTCTCGATGCAGCTGCAGCAGGGTGAAATTGCAGAAACCTGGGTTCTGCTGCTGTTTGAGGCCATAGCTGGGGTCCGGCTGCAGGGGAGGTGTGGTGGACGCAGGGCTCGGACCCCGCCTCTCCTGACACCCCGGTGGGGCCCTGCTGCCTCTGCCTCTGCAGGAGCCAGCGCCCCAGGGCTCCACCGTGCCCAAGTTTCCCAAACTACACAAGGGAGCAGGACACTGAATCCTTTCCTTCCCCTTCTCTCTGAGCTATTAATTGCTGAACTAATTTCTAAAGCAAAGGAGAGGAATTTTCTACTTTGGGGCAACAAGGTGATGGGAAAGACGTGTGCTGATGTCTGTACAAACAATTCCATGGCTGAGGGGGTGGGTGATAACGCCTTTGAGCTGGGTCTTCATGTCCCTACCCCCTTCAAGCCGCAGGTTTGTCACAGCACCTGGACAGTTTGACTCCTGACACAGACAGGGGTCTGCACAAGCCTGACTTTCTGAACTTTGGGGGAAAATGACAGGTTCAAGGGTGGCTGTGGGGTAGGGGGTTTGGGTAGGCCGTGCCTTCTCCTTCCTCAGCCGCTGGGGCCAGGACGAGGGCAGGAGTTTGGGATAAAGGGAGGCCGTGCCCTCCGAACCCTCGGGAGGGAGAACCCCGCGGGCTGTGCCCGGTGGCCTCTCTCCCTTTATTCGAATGCAGTTGCAGGACTGCTCTGTCTCCTTTATGGACGCTGACTTTTCCTAGCGTGTTTTTTCTGTACCAAAGTGCGTCCTGAGCTGATGGCAGCAAACCTTGCCCTGGGCGAGGCTGCCCTTGTCCCGCAGCCCTGCTCTGACATTGCCCCGGCCTCCCCTTCCCCCTCAGGTGCTGGTGAGAATCCCCAGCCCCTGATCCTCGCCAGTGCTCTCTGCCTGGTGCCTGCCTGGGCCATGCCCATCTTCTGCTGTGCTTTACTTCACCGAGCCTTCAGCCATGCAGGGTAACAATCCCAGCTGTAGCACCAGGCAGGCTCTTCAGAAATATTCATCCTGGATCTTGTCTGCCGTAGCTCCTGAGTTCTGGCACAGCCCAAAGCTTTGGACGTGTTCTGGGGCTCTGTTTCTGCCTTTTCAGCAGCACAAATGAGTTGAAATGGTGCTGTGGGGCTGTCTTACCCTACCAGGTACTGTTAACAGGCTGAGGGGACAGGGAAGCAGAAGCTGTCCACAACTTTTTTCCCAATGTGTGTTAATTAGGCGTAACTTTGTCTTGCATTCTTATCAGCTGTGATGATGTGGAGGCCAGCAGCCTGTTCCCAATTCAGATTGTCCTTTACATTTTGCTGCTGAGCATTGGCAGAGTTCACTCAGGTTGCAGTTGTGTTGTTGGGATAAATTTGTAATTGATTTTGCTTCATAACTGTTGTGAAGGCTGCAGACTGAAGCAACAGGGAGAAGCTTGTGGACTGAGGGGATGATTAAACAGCAAAGTAAAGATAATTTGATAGTTAATAGCCCTTTCCCTTTGGCAATATTGAATTTTGTTGCAGGATTCTGATGCTTCTCAAGGGGAGTTTCTGACCTTTAAAAGGACAAACAGCAGGCTTTCTCTGGACCCTGGTGGAGCACGTCTGTATCTAAAATGTTTGAGCAGTGTCTCTGCTGCCTTTCTCCTTGCCCTGCCTGACACTGAACCATATTGTTGCTTCTCTTTTGCCCTCCTTGGTCCAGTTCCTTGCTCAGAACTCTCAGATGCAGCCACAGCTGCTGCTGCTGGAAACACCTGCAAGGCACGCTGAAGACAGATGTGCTGGAAGAATCCACATGCTGGAAATCCCAGCTGGGTTTACCTAGCCTGAAGAAGCAGTAGGGGGTGGGGGATAATTGAGAATCTTTAATACATCTGTCAAATTATGTCAGTTTTTAATGCAACCTGAACATGCAGGATGGCACCAGCACACTTCTTCCCACTCTGCATCCTGATTTGTAGGCTCAGTAGACAAGGTGAAGATGGTTGTGGTGGTCCTTTGCCAGGAAACACCCTTTACATTCCTGACAGGTTATGGAGAGCAGCTTCTGCTCAAAAGGAGGTGGAGAGGAGGGCTTGGTCTCTGTGCTGTAGTGGGGAGATTTTAAAGACATCTACTTGTCATTATGCATTGTAAATGAGCTGCTCTGAGGCTTGCTCTGAAAGAATATTGAAGTGGCAAATCCATTTATCACGTAGGAGGCAAAGGCAGAGACCAGCAGCTGGGGTTCCCACAGCGGGCTCTCTTCCCTGCTGAGGGGTTTGGTGGGGAAGCTCTTTAGGCTCCACTCCCTGCTGTGACACTTCATAGGCCATTATGGTTTGAAAGGGGAATTTCAAGGTGCAAAAGTGCATCTCTAATTTATTGAAACTGAACTCTCCTACCTCCATCCCTTAGAGGAGCAAGAGGGAGTTCCCTGCCCGTGGGATGGATGGCAGAATTTGGGATGTGTGCTTAGTATGGCACAGAACTTCCAGAGGGGAAAGCTGGATTCCAGCAGGGCTTCAGCGTTGTGTGGTTGGGCTCTTTCTCTGCACAGCCCCACAGTGGAGCACAGATTCATGAGACTTCCCTGATTTACAGAGTGCCTGAGCCATTTCTGCCCTGGCACTGGTGCAAGCTGACTGAAAGGATCAGGATGCTGGCAGGTGAGCTGTGCTGGCACTGCCCAGATTGTGAGGGTCAGCCATCCAGCAATCCCAGTAAATTAAAACACTTCACAGGTGGGGTTGATCATTCTCTCCTGACTGAGGTTAGGTATTACTGCCCCTGCTTTATGAGTTCTGTTGTTTCTGTAGGATTGTTTTCATCTTGGGCCTAGTGTCAGTTTTAGTTTGCTGATGTTATGAATAAAAACCTTGTGCATAATTTATAACAATCCCTCTTGGTGGGAAATGCCCCTGAACTCCCAGGACAGAGGGTGTGATCTGAGGCCAGGTGGTGAAGCTGCCACCCAGCCCCTTACTAAGCTTCAGCTGAGACTGGAAAAGCATCAATTCTTGTTTGCTTGTTTATTTAATGCAAAGGGGACTTCTGCAGAGCTGTTCCTTGTTCTGCTGTGAAGCCAAGGCATTCCAAACCCATCTCCGAGCCTTTAATGTTGAGAATGTTGGTAAGATTTGGAAAGCAACAGGTACTTACCTGGACAGGCACCTGAGGGAGGGCACGTTCCACAGGCTGTGGCTTATTCATGTGTCAAGTGCTGCTGTAACGTCTAATTAAAAAAAAAAAAAGCCTTTGGGAGGTGATTTACTGTAAAATTCAGATTTTCAGCAGAACACAGTCCTTTTCCCTAGAGCAGGATGTGACACAATCATACTTTCAGATCACCAGCCAGGCTCTCTCTTCCTCATTGTTCACTGCCATCCCTGCTAAATCCCTGCAGCACTCAGCCTTTGGAGAGGTTGAAGGCCTGAGCAGAATTCAAGGCAGTCATCTGTCTTGACGTGGGATTTGGATGTTAGGGGTGACATCCTTCTGCTGTAACCCAGCTGCAGAGGAACAGTTCCAGTACTGAAGCTGTTGGAAGTCAAAAGGTTGCAAGAGAAACTCTGGGTAGAAATTTTTACTTTTTTTTTTTAAATAACTTACAAGTCTGGTTATTGCAACCTTTGGTCTTACTGGATTTTTTTTCTCTTCCCCTGGTCAGCACCTAATTCTTGGGTGAAAAGCCCAAAAGAGAAGCTGTGCTCAGATGGATCAAGCTGTACAGAGGAAGAGTTCTTTCCTTCTGCTCCCTGTGGGGATGGTACCCTACAGTGTGGGAGCTGGCTTCCCTGGAGCTACTGGTCAACAAAAAATTGTTTGAGTGCACAGGTAATTCTTCTGCCTCTCTGGAGAACCAGCTGTCCCAGCTCCCTGTGCTGGGTTTATGGCCTGTTCTGTCAGGTCACGGTCCAGCAGCCTGGAACAGCGAGTGAAATCTGAGCCTGTGCCCAAACAACCTCTAAATTCTCTTCCCCGTGAACCAGAAAGTCCAGAAATATGAATGCTGCTTCATTACCGAAGCATTTCCATGCATGCACCTCGCAGGTCTGTGCAGGGCAATCCCCTGTGTCCACAGCCCCTGCCAGGGCTGCCTGCTGAGGACACATCTGCAGAACAGGCTCCCAACATCAGTGCCCTGCCGGGGGGAAGGACTGAACGGGTGTCATCAAACCACAGCAAACACAGGCTGCGGAGGGCTGTGGGGAGTCCGTGTCAGGCTGGAAAGTCAGAAGTGTCTCACTGTGCCAGAAAACCTGCACAAGCTGAAGGACAAGGCAGAGATAGAAAAGCCACCAGCGTGTGGCTGTGCCCTGCTAGTGCCAGCTGCTAAAATGCCACGTGTACGCCAGATTGGAGCATTTCAGCTCTGGCTGGTGGTGGTGCTCAGCACGGTGCCCTCACTGCCTGGAGTGAGCTCTCCTGCACAGTGCAGGGCTCCCACAGCCCGAGCTCAGCTCAGCTCTGCAGCCACACCACGCTCCAGGAGCCCGTTTGGGGGAAAGGTGCAGAAAAGGAAGAATTCCCAAAGTTAAGAATGAGCCTCTCTTGAAGCCGGCAGAGCTGCTGCCAAGATCCTTTCCAAGCCTTAAGCAGGCAAGATTTGACAAAGGGCAGGCTGGTCCGAAGGGAATGCAGTGAACCAGGGCAGCTATTTATACTCCTGCAGGGATGCTGGGTCAGCCATTTCCCACGAGCTCTTAATTCCTTTGTTCATTTTCCCCTATTCATAGGAACGTCTCCAGAAACTTTCTTAGAGGAGGTGTGTGGAGGCTTTCCTCCCCTGCTTGCCTCTCACTTGTTTCTCACTCCTGGCTTGAAAGACTTTGATTCACTGAGCTTTTTTCAGCTTAAGAAATCTCTTGCAGAAAAATCGTCAGTACTGGTGAGAGAAACACCTCCAACCAGTTCAGGATTAGACAAATAGATCAAAATTTACACTTTAGAGGAAGAGGAAGCCTCACCAGGAGCCAAGTCCTGACAGACTGTCATCATGGCTGGAACTGAGTGTGGGTGAGGGAAAACATCAAAGAATTTTCTATAACCTGTTTCTCACCTGGTGGTTGTGATTATTTGTCATGGCAGGGAACTGGAGCCTTTCCTTGGACTGTGACACAAAGAATCAGGGGCTGATTGTGGTACAGCTGCCTTCCCAAAGCTGCTCTGGAGAGGTCAGCTTTTATAGCTCATGCACCTAATCCCACATTGTCCATTAGGACACCCTTTTTCCTTGCCAGACTTTTTCTCTAGATTAGCAAGTGAAGAAAATCTATTTTCCCTTGTTGCAGGGAGAAAACTCAGTGCCATTCTCTGTCAGGGGTGCAGACCTCAGGCTGTTCCGTGCATCATGCAGAGTTCTGCACCCATTCCTCAAGAACAGCCAAGCACAGAAATATTAATTTTAACTTTTAAATTCTG
This sequence comes from Platysteira castanea, assembly GCA_013397175.1. Lineage (NCBI taxonomy): Eukaryota > Metazoa > Chordata > Aves > Passeriformes > Platysteira > Platysteira castanea. The sequence continues at coordinate 651,799 of VYXC01005572.1, read as the reverse complement.
AATTAGTTTACGTTTCTATGTGGTCAGTGAATTTAAGGGAGATTGGTCTGGTGAGTCTTGCAGCTGATATTTCTCTTGAGAGCTGCAGAGAAGGGGGAAAGGAGGCTGAATTGTCTCTGCCCTCAGCCAAGCAGCCAGCCGTGCATCTGTGCCCGTGTGTGCTGGCAATACTAATCACAGCCCTGCTGGCAGAGCCTGCACAGAGAACTCGGGGTTATGGGAGCAGCTCATTAATTTGCTGATCACCACTGCAGTTTTCTAAAAACCACTGACCCCTTCTTAATCCTAATTTGACTCCAGCACCCGGACTCCAGGGGTTGTAGTTTCCCCTGCCCGGGTCCCAGTCAAATGCTTTCTGCTGTTATAAAAGAGAGCCAAGGAGCTGGGAATCTGACTGGGTGTGGGGAAACAGACACAGGCAAACACAGATTTACTCTGACCTATCGAGTGTTTCTTTACCTCTCCACAGTTAGAGAGGATTACAGCAGAAGCAGCCCAAGCCTGTGCTGCTCCTCTCACCCCGGGAGCACTGCAGGCTGCAGAAGTGTCACACAGGAGCCCAGCAGGATTCTGGTGGGGAAGGTGCTCCAAGCCCAGTCCTGCTGACTTCAAGTGGGCGAGACTTTGCTTGGAAAGGGTCCCCCAGGGTGTGCTGCAAAGGGCTGGGGCTGCTCTGCCTCTGCTCACAGCCAGACCATGTCTGTGAGCACCGTCACCACAGGCAGCAGGAACCATGTTTCAGGCTCAATTACAATTTCAAAGCACCGTGCTGGGCTTGTTCCACGACCTCGATATTAACGAGCAGAGTCAAAAAGAAGGAGGAAGTTTCATCTGTGTCTTGCACATGGCTGTCTTTCCTAACAATGGCCTTTGTGCCTCCCCTCCCCACCTTTCTGTGGGGATAAATCAAGGGCCAAGAATATATTGATGCAACGCAGGCAAGAGCAAGAGACTCAGGGAGGAGGTTCTGTTCATGGAGCTTCTCCAGGCCAGGGCCTGACATGAAGTCATTTGACAGAAAAAAACATGTTTAATTACTTGCATTAATATTCCGGTCCTGAAGTCCCCAGCATTTGTATTTATTCTCTCATTTAAATGAAACAAGCTTTCCAGAGCATGGCTGCTGACAGCACGTTCCCTCGAGGCCCTTTCTGAGAGAAGCATTTGCCATTTTGCATACATACATACATTTCAATTGATTACAATGGGTTGATGGATTAAACGAAATAAGGTGATTAATTGACAGCTGTACAAATCAGCTAGGGTCAGAGTAAACACAGGGAGAAGACACCTGGCTCACTTTCAGCTCAGTTTCACCTGAGGTCGGTGGTTCTTTGTCATTTCTTACAGAGGGGCTTTGAGCTCTTGGTTGGAACAGGGCACTGACCTAACAGAGGAAAGGATTTTATGGCAGAGGCAGGCACTGGTCACTGAAAAGCAAAGCAGGGCCATCACCAGGCACCCCAGTGTCCCCTCTGTGCCTCTGGCCTCAGATCCACACGGAACGGGCAGGCCTGCCTGGCATTATTTCTCATGACTGTGGGAGGTTAATGGTCAGCGCTGGGAGCAATGCTGGGCTCCTGAGCTGCTCTCTTCCCATCCACATGCACATGGAAATTGCAGCCCCACCCTGCGGTACCAGCGCTGTTCCCACCCACCGAAACCACCTGCTGCCACCATGCCTTCCTCCCACAGCACCTCCCAGAGTGCTGAGCCTGGGCTCCATCAGAGCCCTCCGTAGGTGAAACTGCTCCTGTGCTTGATATCCCCATACCTGTGATTGGCAGCTGCCATGGAATCTCTGTACTTGCCACGTTCCACCAGAAAGCACTGGCTGCCAAGGGGTACAGACAGGGGAACTGCCCTGCACTCGAGGAGCCCCTGAGAAGAACTGTCTGAGTAGGAACCTCGACCTACTTTTGTCTGCAGGGCTTTCTTGTTGTTCTTTTTTTCTTTCTGAAAGAGAATTTGGCATTTTTTGTATAAATGCCAAATTGCTGCTGGCTAATTAGAGACTTCAAGCCCAGAATTAAGTCCTAGGGTAGGCTAGGTGGAAAGGGAAAGCCCAGCTTGAGGAGCTGTGTAGAGCAAACATTCACTACCAGACCCCGAGAGGGTGTAGGTAGGTCAATAGGGCAGAAGGAAATAAGCATGGAAAACACATCCAGAGTGGTTTCAAGGATAAATTCATGGCTCTGCAGTGGCCAGCAGCACTGATACCCTCAGAGAAAGCTGCCTGTTTTGCAGCTGACAGCACTCTGTGTTCTCCAGTCCATGGGGTTTCTGCAGCCCTCTGCTCTCAATGTGTTCCAGCCACTCCGATGTGCCTGTGCTGTTCTCCACGCCACCCTTGGAGCTAATGCTGACTCGTGGTTCCTGGGAACACATCCTGACTCAACAACGTTCATAAATTATCACCCAAGTGCCTCTAAGGATGACTACAAAGTCCCAGGATTTTAATGTCCTGAAAACCCGCTTGACCAGAAGCTGAAGGAGGTTCCTCCTGTAGACATTTAATGAGCTAAACCACTTCTGACAGCAATTACACAGCATCTCACACTGATATTCCTCCTTCAGACACAGGCCACGGTCAGATCTGTAACTGGAGCTGACTGGGGAGCCCCGATGAGCCGGGTGCAGAGAGAGGCCTGCCTTCAGTTTTATTTTCTTGCATTTTGGCCGAGGCACACTATCAATGTGTTTTACACCTGGAAACTGCTAAAAAGGCTGTTCTGCCAGCAAGTGAAGAGCAACAATTCACAGGCAAATAATGCAGAGTCCTTAGTCTGTGATTTTTGCTGTTTGACTGCTCCTGCACATGCTTTGTCAATCAACAATAACTGATACCCACCTCTGGATGGATGGTGTGTTTTCAGCTCTGCACAGTGCCTTCCTCTTGCCACAGTGTCACTATCAAATTATGCTATGAAGATTTTTTCAGAGGTTTAAAATAATTTTTAGGTATATATTGCTAAAATTATTAAATACTGTGATTTTTATGCCAAGTGACACTAGGCATGATAAAACTCTTCTTTTTTTTCTTCCACTCCCAAGGGAAAACAAAATAAAGACAGAACACAAGTGAAATATTTTGAGTTTTGCTTGGAAGTTCTGATACATGAGACAAACATCTTTTTGTGAGAACATTTAATTGTTCTGTGAAAAAGTTTTTAGTCTGTTAATTTCTGGACTTTCATGGACATAACAGCATTCCAGTAACCCAAATCAAAGCTGAAGCTGTGACCTCTGAAGGTCACATTTAGTAAGAAACCTGGCATAGGCATCACTGAGAAGGCTGAAACCCTGGGATCCTGGTAATGGCCCCGGGGGCTGCTAGCAAGACCTTTCATCACCAGTAACTCATCACAGTGGCCACGGTGGGAGCCAGACCAGGAACATTTGGTTTTCCAAGGCTCCCAGACTCAGTGATGTCACCCAGCTGAGTGATTCCGTGATTTTACCCTTTCCTAGGTAGCTGTGCCCACCTCCACCTGCACTGTCCTGCTCCACCTGAAATTACTGCCAAGAATTTAACCCCTCCTGAGCTTCCAGCAGCAGAGCTGCACTGAGTTTGTCCTCAGGAAGTTGTGGGAACGGGCAGGGACAGGCTCCTTGCCATGCCAGTGCAGGCTGTGCTGTGGCTGTCGGGGGACTGTGTCTGGGAAGACACAATAAAGACGCTCTCAGACCTGCCAGGTTCAGCAGAAAGGAAGGAATTGACTTTTATTGTTTACATTATCTCATTCTTATACACGTCCTAACTCCACAAGGGATTGGAGAGCATGTCACTTCCTTCTCAATCCCACTGGAGAAGAAAGGTGCTCATCAAAGCTCTCATATCACAAAAGGAATGAAAACCAGAAAATACCGTTAAGTAAACATTGGCTATTATTTACTTGAAACTGTGTGAAAAAATCTGACTCCAAGGTTAAAAACAGAAGGCTTACAAAAACCAGGGCAACAGGGGACTCGCTCTTGGTGCTGTTGTGAAGAAAATGCTGAACTCAGAATGAATTAGCCATTTATTAAAGAATAGACAGTCTGTGGGCTGAGAAGGCAAAGGATTAACCTGACAGCTGCTGCTGAGCTGAGCAGAGGCCAGGTGTCACCCTGGTTTTTCTCAGCCTTCTGAATTTACATTCTTTGGAGTCAGAATTCTCACAGCTTTCATGTAAATAATAGCCAATGTTTACTTAACTGATCTTTTTTGTTTTCATTCATTTACAATGAGAGAAATTATGATGAACAGTCCCTTTGTCCAGTGAGGTTGGAGAGGAAGTAACACCATCCTTCCAATCCACTGTCGGATCGAGAAATGTATAAATATTGAGAGAAAATAAACACTTGAGTTCATTCGCCTTCTGACATCTCAGTGTGCGAGTGTGGTTCTTTCTCGTGTCCTGCAGCCACAGCCAGGCCTTGCCATGGGCTGCTGTCTCTGCCTCCCTGTGCCATGGTGAGAGAGTGGCACAGGGCAGCCACCCAGCAGCACTCCCTGTCCCGTGCTGCCTGGGAAAATGATTTCCACATCCTCGTTCCCCTTCTATTCCTCATCACAGGCTGACTGACACTAATGGAAAATATTCATTGATCCACATGGGATGCTCCTGGTGGCCCACAGGCTCGAGAGGCTCTCCAGCCCCTCCTCTCCACAGGTACCTGGCTGGTTGAATAATTTTCCTGTGGTGAGTTGAGAAATGCCAATGAAATGCGAACTGGGCGACTGACAGGGAGGAAATGTCATGGCTCAGCTGTTTTCTGCTTGTGCGAGGGAGGCTGAACACACCTGCTGGGTGTGAAGGCTTGCATCAGGGCCACGCTGTGGAATTTCACTGAGGTCTATTTGTGTTTGTATGGAGATGGAGGCCCTGTTAGGGATGATGTGTTTGTTTGTGCACTGTGGATGCAGAGGCCAGTAAAGTTTTGCACACATCTGATCCAAAAACTCCGGACAAAAGCAGCCAGTATTTCCAGTTTGGTAACAACATTTCATTCCTGCCTGTAAATACGAGACAAGGGAGATGTATTTTCTTGGCAGGAAAAGAGAATGGCTCGTTAGGTGTTTGCTGTGCTGACCCTTTGAATTCAGTTAGAAAATCAGGGCCTCAGGTGAGCTGTTCTGACCACTCAGCCTGGCCCGGGTTCCAGTGGCATGAGGAAATGGATGGTGAGCCTGGAGAGCACATCCCTGCCTCCGTGCCAGCATCTTCCCTGGCCAGGCAGGTGGGTGGTTGGCTCTGATCTCCTTGGGCTCTCATCTGCTGTGGGTTCTGGGGTTTCTCTTACACTTCTCATCTGTGTTGGGATCACTTTCAAATTTTCTTCCACCAGCAAGTCTAAACACAGATTGATCATCTTGGAAAAGACTCTGCCTAAATGTGTTTAATGCAAACATTTACTAAACAGAACAGAATTCCTGCGGTCACCTCAAAACTGTCCGGGTATTGGAATAATTGGAATAATAAAATCAAACTTACAGTAATGCATGGGGTTTGGACAGCCTGGTTTTGGTAGCAGGGGGGCACAGAAGTGGCTGCTGTGAGAAGCTGCTGGAAGCTTCCACCATGTCCGGCAGAGCCAGTCCCTGGTGGGTCTGAAGATGGACATGGCAATGGCCAAGGCTGGGCCAGTGAGAGGGGCTGGCAATGCCTGTGTGATAACAGATTTCAGAAGATATCAAAATATAAGTTGTGTCACAGTTTTGCTGCTAGAGAAGAGCAGGAGTGAGAACATGTGAGGAGAACAATCTGGAGACTCCAAGGGCAGTGGAGAAGGAGGGGCAGGAGGTGCTCCAGGCGCCGGAGCTNGAGGACTGCACCCATGGAAGAGTGACCCACACCACAGCAGTTTTGGGAGGAGTGTGTGCCCGTGGGAGGGACTCACATTGCAGCAGGTTGCAGAGAGCTGTTGTTTGTGAGATGAACTCACACTGGAGAAGTTTGCAGAGAACTCTCCCATGACATTTCCTCCCTGTCAGTCGCCCAGTTCGCATTTCATTGGCATTTCTCAACTCACCACAGGAAAATTATTCAACCAGCCAGGTACCTGTGGAGAGGAGGGGCTGGAGAGCCTCTCGAGCCTGTGGGTCATCAGGAGCACCCCATGTGGATTAATCTGCAGCAGGGGAACAACTCCTCTCCCTGAGAGTGAGAGAAGCCTCACGTGATGAGCTGACCACAGCCCCCATTCCCTGCCTTCTTCCACTGCTGGGGTAGGAGGGAGGAAGGTGTTTTTAAGTGCTTATTTTACTTCTCGTTACCCTAGTCTGATTTTGTTAGCAATAAAGTCACTTTATATCTCTGAGTTGAGCCTGTTTTGCCCTGGATGGTATTCAGTGAGTGATCTTTCCCAGTCCTTGTCTCAACTCCCAAACCCTTTGTTACATTTTCTCTCCTCTGTCCAGCTGCTGAGGGTGCTGAGTGAGTGGCTTTCGTGGGTGCCTGGCATTCTGTCTGGGTCATCCATGACATGCATGTATCCAGAGGTACAGGGGCACCTGCCATTACTAAAATATACATAATTAAATAATAGAGTTTGGAAATTGCAAGGTCAAATCAGATCAAAAATTGTGAAGCTGATGGTTTTGCAACAAATGTTCTCATTTCATTCCTGGAAGGGTAGGAGTCTAAACAGTCTGGAAGTGGATATAAACATTACAAAATATACTGAAGAAAGATGCATTCTAAAGCTGGAAGAATAGCATCCCTAAAAACATCCGATCTGCAATAAAGAGTCAGAGGGATGACTTACGTTTGGTTACATGAATTTGGTTACGTGAGCATCAGTATATATAGATACATATATGTATATATAAACAAAACACTCAGTTCTAGGCCCCTGTTGCTGCAGTTGCAGAAGAAATGAGCTCTTAGCTGCTTTTGATTTCTTTCTATTTGATCACCCATTCTCCTTCCTTTTCCCTTGGGTCCCCTGATTGATAATCTTACAGGTCATGGAGCTTTATTAAAATAACACACCAGGAAGACATTATTAATTATTAATAAAGGCTTTATATATTTCTTTTCAATAATTTAAACTCATTATAGTCAAAGCTATTACATTAAACACCAGATCAGTTAGTACAGATGGGATTGCTGACAGGGAATTGTCACTGTAATGTTATCCTGACTTGGAAGATGTCCATTAATTAGCACTTAAAGCCCAAATTGGAATCTTAAGAGGTTTTTTCTTGCCATCTCACGTACAGTGATTATCTCTCGTTAGCAGCCTTGCTGAAAGGACCATTGCAGAGTTGCTGACCCAGTGCCGCGGCCTTAGAGAGCTTCCCCGAGCCCTCGTGCTGGGTCAGGAGGTCACTCAGCCCCTGCCCTGGCCTGGCCTTTCCCAGGACATCCCCTCCCCGGCGGGGCAGTGCCCGCTGCTGCACTGACCACTGCTCACACCCCAACCCCGCCGCACTGACCACTGCTC